>CP092872.1:54210809-54283147 GCA_030710605.1 Cordylochernes scorpioides
TTCCCCACGTCTTCTCTTCTATTTCTCTGCTGCATCGCTTCACTGCCCCCTTCTCAATCCTTTTCGTCCCGAAAAGGCTGATTGCACCAGAGGCGCTGATCGGCGGCCCTTTGATCTCCCTGACGTCTCTGGCCACATGAGGGTCGTCAGCCTCCCGGAAGCGTAACGGCAGGGTTAACACCAACCCTTGTTTGCAGAACCACATCTCAACTTGGGCTTTCTTTCCACTCTCAACCAGTGCCGACACCATTGATTGGTCTCGCTGTCTAGCACAGGGCGGTGGTTCTCCACAAGATGGCGGCCATAGTTCACTGCCTACGATGCTTCCATCTGATATTTTGAATTCTCCTTGTGAACACTCTGTAGCCGCAATGTACAAACGGTTGTGATCGTTTGTATTGCGCTTTCGCCGCTTCCTTCCACGACGGGGCTGTAGATCGCCGATCTTTACAGTGGATTCGTCCACCTGATCCACGCTGTCCATTTCGTGGCCTCCCTTTTCTTCTTTAGATTTCCCATTCTCTTGCTCTAGAGGCTGTCTTTTTCCTAACCCTTCAAACCTGGGCTCCTTAGTGCCGACCACGCACAGGGCTGTGAATTTCTTTAACCTTCTGGAGGTGTCGGATCCCGTGGCAGTCTCAAGGTCGGTAGAACTTTTCCTTGGTGGTGGCTGCTTGATCTGCACCTTGTCGGGCGAAGGAACGAAGATGAACGGTACACATTCTTGGCACATCTTTTCAGCTTGCATTGCAGACGACGGCGCTGACACATTGCGCGCGACTTCCGCGTCACAGACATTGTCGTCGGACTTCCACAGAGCGTCCAATGCTCTATCCCGTTCAGTCGGGTTGCCGGCTCCAACTTCAGGGTGCTTCGACCATCTAGCCTTGTCGCACTTCCACGGAGCATCCAGCTCCGTCCCATCCAGTTGGATCGCCGCTGTAGTCCCTGACAGTCTGACACTGTCGCTGAAGTCAGCCACGCTGTCGCACTGCAGCTCGCCAAGATCGTTGCTGTTCTCATGGAGTATTTCAGAAAGAATCCCAGGGGTTGAATTTTCTCTCTGTATATCACCTTGAGGGCATTCTCCTTCCGTCCGCTTGATTTTATACAAAACACTCGTGCCACAGCCGTTGTCGGAGGCGATCAGCTCACCCTCCTCCGCTACACAACCAGTCTGGATCATTTCCTGCTGTCGACACTCTTCGGACTTCTGGATCACGGGAGAATCTTCTAGCGTAGATTCTGGCAGTTCACTTACAACGTCTCCTGACGTGATGATCTTTGTTGTGATGGGCTTGTCGGGTTCTTCATCACCTGGGATCGTCTTTTGTCCCCTCAGACATTGAATACGTGGGCTATTGGTTGCTGTGATTGGTTTTGAAAAGCCATCAGGATTTTCTGGCGGTAGTACATTGAACTTAACTTCGCAAGACATGGGTGTGGCAGAACGTTTGACATTCCGAATATGCTCCAGTCGGCTCAATCGAGTATCCAAGTTTTCTCCGAGCTCATCTACTTTCTGGCTTATTAGTCTGAGCAATTTTGTGAATTTTTCAATTTCGAGGTCGGTTAGTTTTTCCATTTTTCTTTTTAAATTAGCGCAAAATAAAATCTTCAATTAAAATTAACTAAGCTGTATCCCACTTCTGACACCAAATGTTACGACGCTTCTCAGCCGTCGATGTTTGCGTTCAAGGTTTACTGAGAAGACAATGTGGATTCTTTAGGATACAGCTTAGTGCGGTATATTTATTACAAGAGCTTAAAAGAGTAGATAAGTAACTATACAGTAGAAGATTAACTTGCCTTCAATGTCCGCCACTAGAGGGATCCTTCTCCGCTACCGTCTTCCCGGTCAGTCCATACGGCCACACGTTCGGGGCCCACCTGCTGCGTCTGTTGTCCCGCCGTTCTCCCTGCTGCAGGTCCCGTTGTCATCAGACAAACTTCTTCCCTCCAGACTGCTATCTCTGCCAGACAGTCTTCTCGGCACACACCAATCTCCCGGCAGGCCGGCCGACTTCCTTCCACCGCGGCACCAGCTGGCCTCGGCTGATCCCTTCCCGGCGGCGGCGTCAGCTGGACTCCCTCTGCTGTCTGCCACCCCTTACTCTGGCATTTGTCAATCCACACTTCCCTGAGGGAGCCCCGGCATACCTTCTCTCTTGGCTTCCCCACGTCTTCTCTTCTATTTATCTGCTGCATCGCTTCACTATTATTGTCGCGTTCAGCGGCGTAGCGCCCAGGCTCTATTTTGCCCAGACGCCCGAAGTCTCTTATTCTGGTCCCGGGGAGGAAAAAAAACCGTGGAATCTCAAAGGTAGAGAAGAGCGATTCCCAAGAAGTCAAATCTACGGAAGTGTCTAAGGCAGGTATCAACCAAGGCGTAGACCTCTCGAGAGCGGGCCGAGAAAAACCACACGACTCTAACCAGTCAACATATTTTTTTTTGTCACGAATATATATACATATAAATATTTACATATGACAAATATGTTTCTTATAATGGATTAAATTTACATATATTTAGAAAAATATAAATCTATAAGAAAATTAACATTCTATTCCCAACATACTCCCACCTTGAGTTTTTTCTACAGAAACTCAACCAATAGTTGGGAAACGACCGTTCATTCCAGTTCTTTAGGATTGGGCTATCTTCGTAGGGTCTTTACTGGCTTCTCCTCGGGAGCCTCCCCCGGCGTGGTTCCGACTGTATACTCCTCAAGGTACTCCCCAGATCGGCGGGTATCTCTAAATTGTAGAGCCGTTGAACCGGCCTAATCTGGACGCCCTTGCTGGTTCTCAACTTGGCGACCCTCACAGGTCCATCTCGGCCAGGGTAGACCTCCACAACTCTCGCCAAAGGCCAATTGACTCGCTTAGCATTATCTTGTCCAATCAACACCAGATCTCCCCACCTTGATAGGTCTTGTCTTCGAGCGTCTTCTAGTCTCTTATCTTAAGAATCCAAAATACTCCGTCCGGAATCTCTTCCGCAGATCTTCTCTTAACCTTTGTCTAAATCGGTATCTCTTCTGAAGACTAGCCCTTTCAATAGAGTCCAGATCTGGAACTCCTATTTCTTTGAGGTCGTGCAAGAACAAGGCAGGGGTTAATGGACGTGAGTTCATCAAAGACTCTGTGTCACAGATAATGGTGTAAAGTTCCTCAAATTCCAAACGAGCTTGACCAAGAATCTTCCTAAGGAGTTGTTTCAGCAAACCAATCAATCTTTCCAGATCTTGTCTCCTACTTATTTTAGTTTTGACCCTCAACAATCCCAAAGAATCGCAGCATAACTTGAAATCCTTCAACCTCTTGTCCTCTGTTCCAGTGAAGGATTCCCGTTGGATAACTCTCACCAGCATCAGTTCCGCCCTTTTAATTTCATTCACAGTAAGATCACCTTTTACTCGCTGACCTATTGTTCCTCTCGCATTTGTTAAAAACCGGTTCATCCAGGCAGTTACTCTCAATATCTTGTAGTAGTTTGAAAAGCGATAGTAGTACTGATCTTTTTCCCTTTCAATACATGTTGATGTTAAAACAATCTTTCTCTTTTCCGAGTTCACAATATCTGGGTCAGGGTATATTTCCCTAGGGGGCCAATCTCTTCTTGGTCTTCTCAACCAACTCGGGCCCTCCCACCACTTCGATCTCTCCAGAGAATCGGCTAAGCACCCCCGTGATGGTAAATCCGCTGGATTCAAACATCCTGGTACACGATACCAATCCTCTGTCTCACTGAGAGATCGGATCTCCAAAACTCGATTCATTACAAAAGTCGCCCAGTTATCTTCCATTGCAATTTCTGGAACCTCTTGAGAACATTGAGCTTTACATCCTGAAGAATCAGGATCTTATGCCGAGGCATCGTCTTTAGGCTTAGAGGTATCGTCTGAAGGCCCAGAGGTATCGTCTGCAGGCCTACAGCAGTCATAGGACTCTGAACTCTTCCTTAGAGATCTCAAACCACTCAATATAATAGTCCTATGATCTACAGGATTCGCAATCCTTTCCGGTCTAGCACCCTCACCAGACCTTCTGGAGACTTGTCTCCCAAATTAAGACCTTTTCGCTGGAGTAGGCACCTGCCCCTTTGGAGAACTGGCCGGAGTATATAACATTGGAGTTACTGCAGCTCCAGAAACAGTTTCCTTCGATACAAGTTACATTCCATTGCTTGGAAGATATTTGCCAATTGAACCTTTTTCTATTGGCTCTCTCCTCACATAGGTGATCTGGACAGTGCAACCCTGCTTAGAAAGCGTTTCACCTTCTCCAACCATGCATCATCATTCAACCATTTACTTTTCTTCCGGATTTAGAGGCACGGGCACTCAACCAAAATCGTCTACAACGATTTCCCGCTCAAAACCATCAGTTGTCCATCTTTTTTTTCCAAAGAAATTTGAGGTAGTCCCAATCATTATCTCTGATGGCGATCATCTGGAAATATCTTTTCAGGTCGGCCACAACTCCGAACTTATTCCTCCGAAGCTTTATCCTTATCTCAGGGATTCTTCTCAGCAGACTGTGTATCCTCTTCATATATCGCTTCAACGAGAATCCGTTTCGTCCTCGATAGGAAGCGCCGTCTTTCGCTGGCCGTAAAGGCGCAGCCCTGGAGTCACACCCACATACAGGGCGATCAGGCAAATAGTATCCCTTTACTTTAAATTCCGCATCTCCTATCTGTCCTGCTTCCATCAATTTACTCGATGCTGGAATTCTGACAACTCTTTCCTCAATATCATCAATGGACTCAGCCTCACCATCTGCAATCTCCACTTGATCCGCGCCTTCAGCTACCGCTTTAGAGTTGCTCACCGATTCACAAGCCTCAATTGCAGTTCCAGAATCCTCCACTTCATTATCCTTGGTTTCAGCTTCAGAATGCTTTACTCCGTCGCCCTTAGGCTCATTTTCAGAGTCTTGTACTCCGTCTTCCTTAGGCTCATTACCTTGTTCTGCATATGGCCTTTCTGCCATCCTTAAATCGGTACCTTGTTTTACATAGAGCAGCTTCACTTCTTCGGTGTTCTTTGAATCCATTCCTTGTTCCACATCCAGCACTTTCTCTTTATCTGCTTCAGAGGCATTCAAAAAACCAGCAGCCGTGGGCAGGGGATTCCTCTCATTTCTTCGATACTTCACGATAGAGCTTTGTGACTGAGGGTGCTCATTTGATGGTTGGCCGGCTGTTATTTCGTCCCGCGTGCCGAACGTGCTTTCTAATGCAATCAATTGTCTCTCCAAAAATTCAATCAAATCTCCAAGAGAAAAAGCTCCTGTGAATTCCCGGTGAAATTCAAGCTTTAAGTCTGATGGCAATAGCTTGAGGAGTAAAGGGCACAATAAGTTACCGTAGCTTTCAACGACAACACCCAATGACTTCAAACTTCTAATCTGCACCAGGATTCTGCCGTACAATTCTCTGAAAGCCCCCACGTCCTTTGTCACTCTAAGTGGTTTCAAGGCCAAGAGGTTGTTCATATGCACGTCGATCAACCTTTCCCTTTTTCCGAAGCGTTTCTTCAACAATTCAACGGCCTTATCGTAATTTTCCTCAGATAGGCAAAATCCTTCCACAGTTTGGGCCGCCGTTCCACCCAAGTAGGCTTTAAGATAGTTAAATTTATCTATCTTGGTCAAGTATTCATTCTTATTGATTGATGAATCGAAGGCATTCCAAAAATTTAACCACTGGCTAATTTCCCCGTAGAATCTTTTCATTGTTAATTTGGGTAACTTAACCATCCCAGTTAGAGTCGGTCGACTGATTTCTCCTGGATATTCCTTCTTCGTGGCAGTTGCAGTTTCCCTCTGCATTCCTTCCGCTACCACCAGACTTCTTTTCTTTAGCAAATATTTCCACGCCACGGCCTTTTCCCGGTATTCCTCTACCATCTTTAGATCTTTCTCTAGATCTTTGATGTCAATCAGCTTACCGATTTCTTCGTCTACCCGCCTCAGTTCTTCGTAGACATCCGAAAGCTGCCCCAGCAGTTCCTCGTGGTCACACTCCTTGTGCACGTCATATTCCTCTATTCTTTTCCCGTACTTGGATAAAGACGTGCGGAGTATGGTTCTCTTCTTCTTGAGTCTCTCTAGCGCTTCTTCTCTTTCCATCTTCTGATCCAAAATGGTTCCAAATATAGGCACGGCTTTCTCCTCGTGTCCCGGCTGGGATGCCAAATGTCGCGTTCAGCGGCGTAGCGCCCAGGCTCTATTTTGCCCAGACGCCCGAAGTCTCTTATTCTGGTCCCGGGGAGGAAAAAAACCGTGGAATCTCAAAGGTAGAGAAGAGCGATTCCCAAGAAGTCAAATCTACGGAAGTGTCTAAGGCAGGTATCAACCAAGGCGTAGACCTCTCGAGAGCGGGCCGAGAAAAACCACACGACTCTAACCAGTCAACATATTTTTTTTTTTGTCACGAATATATATACATATAAATATTTACATATGACAAATATGTTTCTTATAATGGATTAAATTTACATATATTTAGAAAAATATAAATCTATAAGAAAATTAACATTCTATTCCCAACAATTATTGTAGCAAATTATTAAAAATATTATTTTATTTAAAATGTAGGCTTTTAAAATAAAAATTAACATAAACAATTTTTAAATAATATTTATAACAAACCTAGGTTCGAGGCTCAGCGTGGGTGTCTTTTTTTATTTTCATTTCTTTTATATTATTGTAGCAAAGTCTTTTTTTTACAGCATTATTATATTTTAATTGGTTTATTTTAAATATGTTTGTTATGAAGAGGCTCTATGTAATACTATTTAGAGCACATTTTACATTTTAAACACCTAAGCACCCCTCTTTTTAATATTGTAGCAAAGTATTAAAAGTATTATTTTATTTTAGATGTTTGCCATGAAACTTTGGGAAGTTGTTTTAGTATACTACCGGGACGATTTCTGGCGAATTATTTTAAAATAATATTTATAACAATAATTATAGCAAATTTTAAGACATATTTTTAAATTCTGTGTTTGTGGATATATAAATATTTTACAAAAATTGTGAGAACGTTCTATTAGAATATCTCAAAAACAAAAAACAATACATATAAACAAGTCCACTGACATTTATTAATGCAGTGATTATAAAGGGCTATATTATCTATATATATAAAAATCACTTTCAAAATTTAACGTAACGTTCCATTCTCAATCCCGTAGGGCTTTAGATCGGCTAAAACATTTTTATCTTTATAAGTGAATATTAACTTTACTGTACTGAATAGTTTAGTATAATATTAATTTAACATATTACAACTTAGCCACAGCAACGCGTGGCCGGGTTCGCTAGTATTCTATAAATGGGAAATATCTATTGTAGAATGCATATACTCTTAAATAACAAAAAATAAAAAATAAAGAAAACTATTAGCAAAGAGTTTCCTTTTATTTTCAAATTTGAATTATTTTAAATAGTTTGAATTAAAAGACTTCTTTGCGCAAAATTTTTAATATATTTTTTGTCACTTATTTTACTAAATTGTCCTGTTTTTCAAGACTATAGAATCGATAATAATTTAATAGTAACAGATCTAATATTTTCATTTCCAGTAAAGAAATGTATATTGAATTTAATATCTTTTGAATTATATAGCAACAAAAATATATTTTAAGAAACTGATAATTTATATTATGTCGATTGTATATATTGCCATACATTTCTTTCTTTTGTAAACAGTTCTCTGTTCTCGTTTCTCTCTATTTCTCCTTGTTAATATCATATGACTATTCTTTGCGTCCTAAAATTATTGTGTAAATATATGTATAGACAAATGTAAAGGCATACATGTATGACAGCGCAAGTGTCCCTAGAGTGACATAGCGCTTTAAATTGAAATAAATAAATAAAAACTATATTTCAATTATGAATATATTGAAGAATATTGATTCAATACTGTTTAGGTTTAAAGTCAAATGATCACACGAATGCTATGTAAACATTAAACCGTTGTAAGTGAATGGAGAGAATTAAATTATAGGAAGGGGGAAATGTCTTCATTCTAATATGGAGCAAGGTTAAAATTGGCCGCATTCATCTGAAGGCAGCAAAAAAAAATGAACGGCGTTGGAACAAAAAGCGGAAATAAAGGCGCAGAATGTCGGCAACGAATTATCAGCGGCAGGAAAATTGCCATCTTTTGTTGGCCGGAAGTTGGCGCTGACCTCTAGCAGTTAAATTTCGAACTTTCATTTGAATAGGATGAAAAATATCGAATGTTCAATGAATAAATTCTAAAAATCAATTGAATTGGGTGGATGAATAGAGTGGGCAACTCGAGAAATAAATCTAAAAACTTAACGGGGTAGGGTCGTTTGGTTGATTTATTTTATTGCCGTTTTTAGAATGCAGACGAGGTTCTTGTTATATAAGGTCATGCGTGCACCCCCACCCAAATCTGGCCCATATTGCTGCTCTGGGAAATTACTTCCTTCCAGAGAGGATGCCCTTTTTATCCGCAACATTTTCTTGCTCCAATGCTTTATCAAAATACATTCATACGGGCGATTTTATGCAGCAACGAAATTTACATATAGCTACAAGACTTTACGGTGTTATCCCAAACTTGAATTGATGTTTACTGATGATGTAGAATCCCCCTTCTAAATAGGAAGGCTCTTTTTTTAATTGTGCAGTTTTTTTAAAGACAAAATATTTCGCCCCGTTGTTCTTCCTTACTTTGCAGTCATAGAAGAGTGATACACTCATGGACAAAACTTAAGGAAATTTTACCTCTTAGCATTTATATCGGGAATCAGACAATAACTATGAAAGATATTTCGTAAATAGTGACCATTATTAGTTTATATAAATAGTTTAGTATCAGGCGGCGTTTTATTCATTATATAAGTGCTCCTGTAGAAGGTCAGAGATACCCGAAAGCTTGAGATGGTATTTGAAATAAAAAGAAATTCATCTCCGGAAACTTTTTAATTGTTTGATTAAATGACCATTATTGAAGACACACGAGATAACCAAGTGTGAACAAAATTGCCTCTGTCCTCCTTAAAAAAAAAAAAAAAAAAGACTACTGGTGACATAAAAGACTTTCCACTTCCTTAAGTTTTGCCCACGAGAGTAATTGCTAAAAATTTGAAAAAAAAAACACAACTACAACACAATATCACAATCAGATAGTATCCTGATCTAAATTATAGAGGAAGATAGGATTCACTTCTAATTAGCCATGATCATTCGCTGTAATTGTTTTCTCATTGCAGTAAGGTCAGTAGAATTCGGTTTTATATAAATAAAAATTGTTGAGTGTGTGTGTGTGTGTGTGTGGTGTCACAATTTTTCTATTCTTTTTTTTTTCTTTCGGTAGAGAAGGCTGTGATAATGATATTTGAAAGAGCAAGTTTGCTGTTTGTGAAATTCATATGATGATTAAATCCTACTTTTAAACAAGATTTCCTTCTTATATTAAAAGGTTAGCAGGGGAAAAGGTGGCTAGTTTTGAATCAAAGAAGACATTATTGGCTAATATGTGTTGGACTTCTATTACACACAAAAATACACTCATGGACAAAACTTAAGGAAGTTGTATCTTTTAACATGTATATCGGGATTCAGACAATAACTCTGAAAGATATTACAGTGACCTTTATTGAAGTCACATACGATAACAAAGTACAAGCAAAATTGCCTCTGTCTCATTCATAAACACGGCAACTTCGAAGACTTTCCACTTCTTTCAAGTTTTGTCCATTAGTGTCATTGACTCACATATATGATCACTCAAAGCCGTTATCTTCAACCCTATCAACATTTTGCCAGCTTCAGAATGAGATATCATACACATATGCTAAGGTAGCAGTTTAAATAGTTAAGGAATGTGGCTGCGATACTTTTAAATATTTGAAACGTTCGGTTAACTCTCTGTATCAGCAGAGCAGCCCACAATACAATATTGGGAGCGGTACTATTGGATTAATCCATCATTGGTCAGTCAGATACGCCCAAATTTTCCATCGCAGTAGACAATGATAGTTATATCCTGGGAGTTGGAATTAGGTTCGTATGGGGTAGTTCGTTATATATAATTTTAAAACTTTCCAAATTCGTTATTAAAATAGTATTTTAATGTAATGATATTGGGGGTTTACCTTAGGTTCGTTTTGTCGTGGTTTTTACTGTATAATATAATTTTATATATATTATGGATATATCCTTACAATTATAGCTATAGTTTAATTCAAACAAATTTATTTTCATGGAATTTCAGCCGGTCCAATTTTTCCCTTTTGTTATCCACACAAATATCATTCTATAGTCTATTCTAGACTATACACACACAACACGGCCACTTAGAAGTCTGATATTTGCGATATACTTGCGTTATTAGCTGGTTTAAGTGAGTATACAAAATATCAGTAGTCTATGTGGTCAGAAGTATATTAGAAATTGATTTAAAAATTGAAAGGAAATATAGAAATAAGTTTATTCACGACCATCCCGACGACAATTTTATGGAACGCCAGCCACTCATAATGCCAGAGAAACGGCTGAACCTATTTTCTTTGGTGTGAGAGAAAATTTACAAATTCTCTTTTCAAGTCTATTCTCCTGACCACCACAGACATCTTGAAATCTGAAATACATATTGTCACGTTTGTGAATTTTATAATTGATTTTTTTTTCAATGATTTTTGTATATTAAATTAAAAAGTCATTTGTTATCATCATCACATGCAATGTATATTTTTTAAAAACAAACGATAATAAACAAACAATGGTGTAAATTGTATCTTCATTATTATAAAACAAAAACAAACTTAACAATAGAAACATATTTTAACATTTAACACAAAAACGTTACAATAATATTGCACACTTGCAATGTTAGTAGCCTTGATCTAATCTATAAAATACCAAATTTCTACGTGGTCAGGAAGTATATTACAAATTGATCCTAGAATTTGAAAGAATAGAGAATGGTCGATTCTAGAATGTCCAGAAGTCTGATATTCTGTCAATTTTAATAGCCTCAGGTTTGAAACAGGTGCATCAAATTTCAGACTTCTAGGTACTCTGTATGTTTGAATTGATCACAAATTTTAAAAGGAAATTAGTCCATTCTCAACCATCCTGACAACCCAGAAGTCTTCATTTTTTTTACTTAAATCGTCATTAGGTTTGAACACGTGTACCATATTTCAGACATCTAGGTACTTTGTTTGTTAAAAATTATTCACAAATTTTATTAACAGAAAAACGAAGAGACATGGAAGCAGGTTAAATAAAAGATTTTAGAAAAGGATATGATATCGATGAAGGTTGAGAGGGAAATGATTGAAAAGCACGAAAGAGAGAGCGAGACATACAAGTGGCTGATATGACGAAATTTTGCAAGAGGGTTAGCGTCAACAATTTGCACTATATTGTAGATCAAAAAATGATGAAAAAGAGTTAGATGCAGCAAAATGAGTCTAATGACAATTAAAAGCAATGTCCACTTCTTCTAGAAAAAGTAGATTTTTTTTTTATTTTAGGCGAATAAACGAGAATCAACAGTGATACAGTAATCCAGAATTTAATTCGAGAGAAAGTAAAGAAAAAATGCAAAGGAATATTCCCCGTGCACTACGAGCGTTTTGGATTACAAGTATGTCTCTGGAATGACTTATGATCGCAAACCAAGATACCACTGTAACCTTCTATATAACATGTAACATCATGTTGTCGCGGAGATAAATAGGCAGAGGCAAGATTTAGATTAATTTATTATAAAGGGGGGAAAAATAAGGAGATTATAAATATATAGAGCGAATTTAAAATTACTTTAAAACAAAGGAATTAATTATAAAACAAGGGAATTATAATCGTCTACTTGCCAAAGCGGTTGTTGTCCCGCGCGCCAAAATTCTTCGAACGACGCGGCTTCACGCGCATGCGCACCACCGTATTTTCCGCCACTACCACTGTCCTGATTCCCCTGTGGCGATCAATGATGGAGGGCGTTTCAAATTGAAACTCGCGCTGCCTAGGTATTGGGTATAGAGCCACATGACATTACTCCCTCCTTAGAGAAAATAGCCACCCGCTGATTAGCTTGTCTCAGCCATTGTTCTGGAAGGAAGTCTATAATGGCTGGTATCATCTAGCAGAATGGAATATTGTTCTTCAGGGTCCAGGTAGGGCTTCATCCGGATGACATGAACGATAAGATTGGCTTTCCGTGATCGGAGTGACAGATCCACAGGCTCTACTTCATAGGTAATTTCTGAAAGCTTCTTTGTCACCCTGTAGGGCCCAACGTATCTCTTCAGCAGCTTGTCGGACAGTTCCACTTTTCTGACAGGAATAAAACCCACACAAGATCATCCTTCTGATGATAGACTGGAGTATGCTTCTGATCGTAAATTCTAAGGTCTTTCGCCTGTGATTGTAGAAGGCATGATCGGGAAACTTGGCGCGTTTCCTCAGCTCTGGTCACACGTTCTCCAATGTGTAGTCGTCAGAGATCTCCTCTGGTATATACATAATCGATGTAGGTCTCGGCTTCACGGGCGTGAACAAGAAAGAACGGAGTGTAGCCGGTCGCCTCCAGTTTAGCAAAAGTTACGTAGGGTAAAACTTGGTCCCTTGGTCTTTTGCACAACACCAGTATACATGGACAACATGTCTCCCAGGGTTTTATTGAACCTTTCAGTCAGGCCGTTGGTCTGGGGATGGTAGGGCGTTGTAAATCTGTGCACAATTCCGCACAGAGCATTGATCTCTTTTACTACTTGAGAAATGAAATTTCTTCCGCGATCTGTTATAATTTCTCTAGGAGCTCCATGCTTCAAGATAACATCTTCAACCAGGAACTTAGCTGTTTCGATTGCTCCTCCGTCTGGGATAGCTTTCGTTATGGCATACCTAGTCATATAATCGGTGCACACAATGATCCAACGGTTTCCATCTCTAGAAATCGGAAATCTTCCAAGGAGATAAACTCCGATCTTATAAAATGGCTTTTCAGGTGGTATGGATACAAGTTGTTCAGCCGGACGTCGAGGTAATTTCTTACTTCGTTGACACTCCCGGCAATGACTTACATATTGGCGAACAGTTCTATAAAGGCCAGACCAATAGAAAGGTTTCTTCACTTTGACATACGTTTGGTTGAACCTCAAATGCCCGGCTGTAGGAGCGTCATGTAAATCTGCCATAACTTCAGATCTTAAGTGCTTAGGAATAATCATAAGCCAGGGTCTTCCAGTTGTTCTTTAGTTTTTCTTGTATAAGATGCCGTCGATAATGCTGTATTCCTTTCTGATGTAACCCGAGTTTAAATTATCAATGATTCTAGCTAAATACGGTATTTAGTCTGCTCTATATCGACGTTTTTTAGTGACATCACAGCACTTGGTTAATCGTTATCAAGCGGGCTCCTTGACAGACAATCGGCATCTTTATGTTTACGTCCGCTCTTGTAAACAACGTTCACGTCGAATTCTTGCAACTTTAGTGCCTATCTTTCCAAACGGCCAGAAGGATATTTCTGCCTTACCATCTAGCATAGAGAATGATGGTCAGTGACAACCGTAAATGGCCGACAAAACAAATAAGGACGGAATTTGCTAAAAACCCATACTACAGCAAGGCATTTTTTTGTCGTAGAATGGTAATTTTGGCCTTTGTTAAACTTCTAGATGCATAGGCTATAGGCTGCTCCTTCCCACCTTGCGTTTGTAGAAGAACAGCTCCAATACCATGTCTGCTTGCATCAGTGTGTAGATGGGTATCAGCGGATTCATCAAAGGGTCCAAGACAGACTATAAAGTTAGTGATGTTTTAAGGACTTTAAAAGCTTTCTCTTCGAGCCAAAACCCAAAGGAATGGTGTTTCAGTCCTCAGTAGGTCATGCAAAGATCTAGCTTTGTTGGCAAAATTTTCAAAAAATTCTTCGGTAATAGGAACATAATCCAAGAAAGTTCCCAAGTTCAGAGAAATTTATTGGCCTCGGAAATTTAGAGACGGCTTCAACTTTATCTGGATCTGGATGAATTTCAATGACGTCAACCAGGTACCCTAAAATCTTTATCCTCCTTGATCCAAAAATAGACTTTTAGTGGTTCAAGCTTAATCTACCTTCTGAAGGCACTGTATTACAATTTGTAGACGACATCGACGTTCCTCAAAGGTAGGTGCATAAACCATGATGTCGTTCAGGTAGCAAAGGCACATCTTCCATTTAAGACTGCCCAGAACACGATCTATCATCGTTACCAAAGGTTGCGGGGACATTTCAGAGTCCGAAAGGCATCACTCTGAATTCATACAAGCTATCTGGGGTTATGAAGGCAGTTTTCTCTCTTTCCTTTTCGTCCACTTTAATCTGTCCATACCCGGACAGAAGATCCATCGTAAAGAAGTAACTAGAGCCGGCTAAACTGTCCAAGGCAATGCATGGCAAAGGGTAAACATTCTTTTTGTTATCTTGATCAATCGACTGTAATCTACGCAGAATCTCCAGGTTCAATCTTTCTTTCGAACTAGAATAACTGGAGATGACCAAGAACTTTCAGAGGGCTTCACGATGTAATTCTCATTAATCTTGTTCACTTCATCTTGAATTAGTCGTCGTTCACTTGGTGATACTCTATAGGACCGCTGTTAAATAGGAGAGTTGTCTCCTGTGTTTATCTTGTGCTTCACAGTACTGATTAGGTTGATAAGAGTACTCCCAAAGTCAAATATGTCAATGAACTCGTCAAGACATGAAACAAGCTGTAACCTTTGAACTTCAGTTAGTCCTGGATCCAGAGTAAGGTTCAGTTTTCTGAAGCCATTCACGTGACTTTAACTGCGTTTATTTTAACTAATGAGTTGAGTATACCAAATGGAAGATATTCCCATTTTCCCAACTTTCCATGGTGCACATTTTCATTCCGGCCGAATCATTTGCGGTCAAGATGTTTCATTCGCCTCTCAAATGATACCTCGGCCGTGTAACCTGAAAGTTGGTATAAGTACTTCCTTTCTTAATAAGTCCTTAGAAGCTGTGAAAAATTTCTTACTAGCACCTATTTCTTCGTTTATCACGCTGATCTTCTAAATCGATTTGGGCTGGATGACAAAGTCATCGAAGCGAACAATCCATGGTTTCTTCCACCTGAGATTCCAGAGCAGAGGTTTCCCTGAGATGGAGTTCCCTTTCTGCCACAATCAATGACAGCCTCGTCTTGAAGAAGTCCCATCCGAATATGATGTCCATGGCTGCATTCCACCATAACAACGAATTCAAAGTATATCTCCAGACCATTCACTTCTATGTTCAGGGCGCATCTTCCTAGGGTCTCTATTAGATTCTTGTTAGCAGCTTTAAGAATGGGATCTAGTTCCCTGAATAGAGGTATCTTTAGTTCACTTCGACGGATTTTGGATATGACAGAAAAGTCTACTCCTGAATCCACTAGTGCTTTGATCAGGCGTCCATTAATTTAACCATAACAAAATTTTCATTTAATCTAGCGACGATATACTCTGGAGGATTTTTCAATAGGCGACCTCACCTCCAGTAGAAGCCGCGTCTTTTAGTTTTCCTCATTTTGGTGGAGCTTGGGTGAGCGGCTAAAACGGCGAGAAGGCGACTGTGATTGTCATCGGGCTGGGAACCTTGCGCGGCTTGGATATGGGGAAGCGCTCCGGTAGAAGTACGTCGAGGTTTGGGGCGTTAAATAGTCGTCGTCGGCGTTATATCTCGGGTCGACTCGAAAATCCACGATTTTCTCTTGTCTGCAAGTCCTTGACCTAGCGGCTGCGAAGAGTCAACGTCTTCCCTACAATAGCGAAAGACTTGTCCGGGTCGTCCGCAGTGAAGCAGATGTGTTTGTCTTCGTAGGTTCTCCATTGCTCCGTCTTCCTGGGTTGGACAGGTTTGTCGAGATTATAAGGCGTGCGTGGTTGTTGCACAACGTTAATTTGTGGTCTTAAAGGTTGGAGAGCACGGTTAACTTCTTCTCTCACGGTCTGTTCCAGGGCTTTCACTTCTCTGAGAGGATTGACCACTTCAGGTGCTGGGAAGACCCTTAGAATTTCTTCTCTAACGATGCGGCTAATTAAGCCGGCCAAGTCGTCTGAGTCGTCAACACATAAAATAGGCATTATATTTGACAACCTGGCGTATTTCGTACGGCCGATCTGCGCTGATTGATGGTTGCCAGATGACGGCAAAACTTCAGGATCTCAGCTACCGTCTGTATGTCTTTAGCCGCCAATACTTGATACGTGTCCTTAGAAATTCCCTGAATAATGGAAACAACTATCTCACTTTCTTCCATGCAAAGGTTCATCTGGTGGCAGAGACTAAGAATCTCCTGGATGTATGACTCGCAGGATTCCTCGACTTCTGTGCTCTTGACTTCAGAACTTCCACGGCGCGTCGAGCAGAATCCTCCTGCAGTACGAACACACCGCGGAAGGCGTCTTCAAAGTCTCTCCACGAGTTGAGTGATTCTTCATTATTGTCATACCATTTATCCGCGGTTCCAGTCAAGTAAAAGGCGACGTTGGCAAGCTTCATGGTCTCGTTTAATCTGCTATATTTCGCCCCTCTCTCGTACTTCCTCAACCACTGTCCAGGGTTTATATTTCCATCACCAGAAAAGGTAGATGGATCTCTTTGGCGCTGACAAGAATGGAGGATCCGCTAGCAGTGAGTCTCTGATCGCCTTCCAATTATGATTTTATTTGCTGCCAGCAATGGTCCAAGAGTTGGCTCAAGTCCCTGTAGACGTCGACTTCTTCGAAGATCCGTCACACTACCCAGCGTTTCCACCAAAATATATCGCAGAGATAAATAGGCAGAGGCAAGATTTAGATTATAAATTTATTATAAAGAGGGTAAATATAAGGAAAGGTTATATATATAAATATATATATAATTTAAAATAGCTTCAAAATAAATAAATTAATTATGAAACAAAGGAATTATAATCGTTTACTTGCCAAAGCGTTTATTGTCCCGCGCGCCAAAATTCTTCGAATGACGCGGCCTACAAGTGCATGCGCGCCACTCTACTTGCCACCACCACCACTGTCCAGATTCCCCCGTGGCGATCAATGATGGAAGGCATTTCAAATTGAAGCTCACGCTGGCTAGGTGTTAGGTATAATATATTTATATTTATATTAAAAACAAAAAGGCATTTCATGACTGCCCACATGAGTATTTTAGATGTCAAAGCGCCAGATAGCGCAATAAAAATAAATTAAACATTGATTTAGGTTTGTTCTATGATATTTTCGACCAACCCATTTCTTTATAAATGAAGAAAAGAAACCAGGTACACGTTTCGGGCTGTTGGACCACGCCAGCGTGGCGCAGACTGTGCCTCTACGATCAAAAAGCTGGTCCTTGAGGATTCCTGATAAATCAAGTAGTGGGTATGATCAGCATAATTGCGAAAATTTGTCCTTAAATACCCATTTCTTGGTTTCTCAGGAAGCCTCAAGGAACAGCTTTTTGGTCGTTGAGATATAACCTTTACCACACTGACGAGAGGTCAACAGACCGAAACGCATACGTGCTTAGCTTTTCCTGATCTATCAAAATGTAGAAATACATCTTTTATTAATATTTTAATAAAGATAATCTATGTGGAAGTGTAAGGAGGGGAAAAGATAAAGTTGGCTGTTAAGATCACCACACTAGGCGACCACATGTCCAGCCTTCTAAAAATATACATTTCGGGGAAATCCTCGTCTCATATATTTCTTCAAAAAGTAACTGGATAGGTTGTACATATACAGGGTGATCCAAAAGTCCCGCACTATTTTAAAAATTGATAACTCCGCAAATATTTGCGCTAGAGCAATGCGGTAAACACCATTGTGTTCAGGATGCAATGGGAATTTTTATGGCAAATAATGAAAAATTCGAAATTGATTTTAGTTACAATTTTATTCGACAGATGGCGCACTACCAGAATCAGAGATTCAGCGGCCAAATTGTTTGATAAATTGAAAAATATAACTGATCGACACGTATTTTTCCTTTTTGAATACCAGGAAAGAACCCTAATAACATCAAATAACAAATTAATAAAACACCACTTCGCAAAAAGTATGAAGAATGGTTAATAAATTTTAAATACAATCAGAGATATGTAAAATAGGTAAATGCAAATTAAACATGTAGCAAAAAAAAAATGATATTTTAGATACCGTTTGTTTCCGAAGATAATAAATTTATAATATTTTCAATTCAACTCTCTCTCAGTATCGATTATATTTATTTTAATTCATATGAAAAATATGTATCTATCTCTGGTAATTTATTTTACTCTGGAATGCCGTTGTTGTTGTCGTGTCCAATAAAAAGCCTCAGATGTCTCCATGCATCTCCATCACAGCAGCAGCAATGTCCACTATCTTGGGTGTTTAAAGCTGCTGCTCTGGGTCTATGTCAATTTTCTGCAAAGCTGCGGCCATTGCTGGCTATGAGAATATGTGGGTAGGTGTAAGTTCCACACCAGGACAATTGTTGCATGC
Organism: Cordylochernes scorpioides; assembly: GCA_030710605.1. Classification (NCBI taxonomy): domain Eukaryota; kingdom Metazoa; phylum Arthropoda; class Arachnida; order Pseudoscorpiones; family Chernetidae; genus Cordylochernes; species Cordylochernes scorpioides. Next base: position 54,229,338 of record CP092872.1, read on the forward strand.
CCTATAGGTTATTGTGCCATCTGGATGTATTGTTATTCCTTTATAGTGTTTTGTTCTAAGTCTTGTTATAGTTTTTGTCATTTTTCTCTCAGAGTTTATTTCGCATTTTGATCTTTTCTTATTTATCGTTTAATTATCTTGTATTTTGACAAAGAATCAGCGTCAAATAATGACATTTGTTCTTTCATTTGGCTCAACTTTCTGGCTTCCTTTGCCAATTCAAATGCCATTTCATTACCCCCCGATCCAGCATGGGCAGGGATCCATTGTAGAATGTAGTTATTCTCCAATGGTGTCAGTTGGGTAAGTAACTAGTGTATTTTCTGTGTGATTTTAGTATTGCCCTTCTGAATTGCTTCTAGAGCGGATATGGAGTCACTGTATATTAAATTTCCTTCTGCTTGATGCAGGGATGGTTGGTTAAGGCATACATCAAGGGCTTTCCAGATAGCTGTCAGTTCACAAGTGAAGTTTGACGAAATCTGTCCTGCTCCTTCTTTGATTTTGATGTGCGTTCCATCTTGGAATATTATGTTAATTCCGGCCCCTCCATAACTCAGGGTAAGGTCTGAAGATCCATCTGTATATGCTGTTGAAGGGGGTGGCCTAGCATTTTTAATCAAGAATTTGTACTATGAGGACATAGCCGTTAATATTTCAAACACATTAGACCTCGAAGCCCAAGATATCAAAGTCTACCTCAATCAAAACAAAGCCATCAACATATACAATATGTATCACCCTCCAAACAATACACTTATTGACGATGGAACAATGGCTCAATTTCTTACAGACAACTCTTATTGTAGGTGACCTTAATGCCAAACATCAACTATGGGGATGTTCCACGCCAAACCCAAGAGGCAAAATACTTTCAAAAAAATTTGACGACAATGCCATCATGTGCTTAAATGATGGGAATCCTACCCATCATTCCTACAGCTATAATACTGCACAAGCCCTTGATATAAGTTTTTACTATTCTGACATTTTCCACAAATGCAAATAGCAAATATTAAAAAGTATTGGAAGTGATCATTTGCCTAATTTGATAGAAATTAGCACCAAGACCAAAACCAGCTCAATTAAAAAAAATCTGGAACTTCAAAAAGCCTAATTGGATATCTTTCGAAAACACCATTATTAAAGCAGCTACAGTTTCAATACCAAGAGGTAATATCAAGAAATGGATTCCAAATTATACACACCAGGCAAAAAATATTCAAACACTTATAACTAAAAGAAATGAACTACAAAAAAGAGCACCCAAAACCAAACAAATTGTAGAATTGAACTGAACATTGTGAATGCAAAAATAAAAGGATTATACGTAAATGTGAAAAGGGAAAAATGGGAACAAATTTGTGAAAACCTGAACCCAAGAAACCCAAATACAAAACTTTGGAATTTGGCAAAAAAATTGACAGATCCCAGTCACAATCTGAAAAAACTAATATGATTAAGAATACAGATGGTACACCAGCAACTAATGACAAAATTGCTGCCAATCTTTTAGGTAATTCATATCAAATAAGTAGTAAAATCAAGGTTGAAACAAAGGCCCAAAGGATTATCCATGACTGTAAAAATGTCACCAGCACTCATAATATTTTCCATGAAAAAAATAAATATGAAAGAGCTAGCTTATGCATTAGAAAACACTGACCTAAACAAGACTCCTGGGCCAGATGTAATCCATGGCCGAATGATATCAAACTTGGGCAAAATTGGCAAAGAAAGACTTCTTAATATTTTCAATAACTACTGGAAAACTGGAAAATTGCTTCAAGACTGTAAAAATGCAACAATAATTCCGATTTAAAAACTTTACAAATCTGCTGATGACCCAAAACACTACCGACCTATCTCTCTCACAAGTATTTGCTGAAAATTAATGGAAAAATTATACTCAGACGACTCACCTACCACACCGACACAAGAAATCTCTGACCAGAAGAACAATATGGATTTAAGAAAGGACATGGGACAATAGACCAACCCTTATTTTTCACACAAAAGGTAAAAGATGCACAAAACAGAAAACCAACTAACTACACAATAGCTGCTTTTTAGACCTTACACAAGCTTTTGATAAGGTATGGAAAAAACAAGTTAATTACAAAATTATACAAACATTTCAAAATTGATGGAAAAGCTATCACTTGGATAAATGGTTCCCTTAAAAATAGATGCATCAGGGTCAAATATAATGGCACTTTTTTAAAACCTTCAAATTGTATCAAGGATTACCACAAGGATCAGTCCTTAGCCCAAATCTCTTCACCCAATTTATTGCAGGCATAGAAGAATTTTTTTCTCATAAAACCAATATTGGACTTTTCGCTGACGAAATTATTCTATGGATCAGCAACACTAACTGGAAAAAAGCTGAAAGAGATTTGAACAAGACTCTTCTCTACCTAGAAAAATTTGCTAATAAACATAAATTAGAATTTAACCCCCAAAAATCTGAAACCTGTCTTTTTAACTACCGATAAGAAACTATACAAAATAAGACCAAATATTATTCTGAAAGAACAACAATTGCAATATAATAAACATCCTAAATATCTCGGCTACACCCTGGATCCAGAAATTAACTCCAGTAAACATATTGAAGGAGTTGTTAGAAAAGGAAGAGACCGACTAAAAATCTTGAAATATATTTCAGGAAGAGTGGGGAGCTGAAGCAACAACACTAAAATTAACTTACACATCTCTAATGAGACCTATCTTGGAATATGGATATCAAATCTATGGTACAGCATTTGAAACAAATCTAAAATCACTGGAAAGGATACAACTAAATGCAGCTAGAATTATTACAGGTATTTGAAATACCTGCCATAATAATATTGTACTTTACGAGGCAGACATTATGCCCTTAAAGGGTAGAAGAAGCTTCAATCTGCCAAAATATATAAACAAAATCAAGAGTTATGAAAACAAACACAGAACATCCAATTGCATACTTAATTGGGAATCCAATATAAGACTCAAAAAAGAAGGCCCTCTCCACCTGGCCAAAAGAAATGGATTTTTGAAATATAAAGTGGAAAAATATTATTTAGCAGAAAAAATATCCCATGCGAATCACTAACAAAATGTTATTTTTAATGCCACTTTAAATGATCCCACTAACAAACAATACCAAAATCCAGAATACTTAAAACAATTATCATTATAAATAATTAATAAAATTCCTAAAAATGTAATAACTATCTATACCGATGGTAGCAGAGCCGAGTTGGGACACACTGACAGTGACTCTCTCATTAAAACCACAAATGGCAATGAGAAAATAAACAGAAGAAACCCAGATTTTTGCTCAGTCTTCAGATCAGAACTTATAGCCATCTATGAAGCCTTAAAATCCATCAGAAACACTAAACATCACGATATATGGATTCTTACTGATAGTAGAAGTGCAATACAACACTTGAGTCACACAAGGGAACTTAGAGACAAAGTAAGCAGGAACATAATTAGTTATCTCCAAAAACTCTCAATTCCTCAAAAATTCACCTTCAATGGATACCCTTACATGTTAGCATTGAAGGCAATGGAGCTGCTGATGCGCTAGCGAAATAAGGCACAAAAGAAACCTTGCTACAGAAAAATAAACTTACTTTTAAAGAAATAGAAACAGTAGCCAAAACAAAAATAAACAAGAACTGGAGAATCCCACCTAAGCACAGTTGGTACACCCTAGAAGCAGATGGCCACCCAGACCTTTCGGTCCACAAGCCGGCATCCGAAGCATGCACTTCGCTGCTATTCTGTTCAACTCATAAGCCAAGTAACGGTATCCAAGACCTGGAAACACCACCTCTCAGACAACGTGTCTGGAAGGATTTCTATACCGGTGGCCTTTAATCACAGCAAAAAAGGACACTATCTACTGTGTCCAGCAGGGACCGCGGGGAGGCGGCCCCGGTCGACTCTGTTCACTAACAGCTGAGGAAAAGCTCAGCTGCCACGTCGTGGGCTTTCTCAAGAAGCTTGCTGTGATTTCTCAGCAGCTTACTCTCGATCGCGCCCCTCGCCCTCCTTCTCTCTTCCTGCACACCCACTACCCTTGGACAATCCAAGACGTAGTGGCGTGCATCCACATCCCTTTCTTAATAGACGCAATTAGGGTTTCTCTTAATTTTAAATCTGTGGAGACTCCTGGGAAAGGGCCCATGTCCCGAACTACCCTAATGAATTTGTGGGACATTACCTTACAGAGGTACTTGGGTGTTGTTACCCAATTGAATATACCACTCTCCCCTTCACACTGTTCCTCCATCTGTCCAACCATATGTCCTGGACGTGCCCCCTGATCCTCCTATAAACTTCTTTCTTGGTCACTGGGGTCCTCAGTGATCTATCTCTAAAGCATCCTGCCTTAGTGAGCCTGTCTGCGAACTCATTACCTTCGATGAGGCTGTGTCTCCTAACCCAATAGAGCTCCGGAGCCCGCGTTGTCATCTCCAACTCCTGGATTATTTGATGCGCGAGTTGCCCTTTCACCAGATTGATGGCGACGAGGGCCGACATACAATCTGTATAGAGGCGGTCCGGGCTGAAGTTCTTCTCGGCACACACTCTGAGGGCTACCCTGATCGCAACCAGCTCGGCTGAAAAGACCAATTCGTCCACTCTGAGTGTTAAACTTTCTTGGAAGATCAGCTCTCCATTAGTGAATATCACTACCCCAGCTCCAGTATTGGTTCCAGACTTACTACCATCAGTGAAAACCACCGTGCCAATCCCTGTCGGCCCTCCAGGACTCCAATTCCACTTTGGCAACCACTGCGGAGGCTTCCTTGGGTCCCTCTTCCATTCCAGGGCACCCGCTTCAAGTCCCAGGGCATCTTCCCTGTTCTCCCAGATCTTCTGTCTGATGGTCTCCTCCTCTAGTTTCAATCACAGGGGAATAAGCCCAGCGAGGACCAAAAAGGCCTCACAGCTGGTAGTGCGATATCCCACTGTGATTCTGAGTGCCGCTGTCCTCTGCACGCTCTCTAGAGTTTTTGCCACCTTCTGATCCCTGTTATAGCAGGATTGGCTCGACACAGCAGAGGCAGAGGTTCCTAAAAATAGTACCCACCTTCTCCCCCCCCCCCCTGTTGAGAGCCAACCAGGACAGGCCTGCACAACGCCTCCCTACCTCTCGCCACCATCTCCTCCGCCTGGTATTGCCAACCCATCTTGTCATCAATGACCACCCCCATGACTACCCTCCGTCCTTTCATCCGGATAGCCGGCTTGTGCTCCCATTTGATCCCTTTCCTTTTAGTTCTTATGTCCTTAGGTTTAAAGCTGAGGGCTTTAGTTTTGGAGACATTGAACTTAAGGCCAGAGTCATGGGCCCAATTCGAGAGGATTTGGAGAGAAGCTTCAACACACTTCTCAGCTTTCGCTCTTGAAGCAGCCTCAATGATGAGGAACTGGTCGTCAGCATAGAGAACCAGCCTGGCTCACTCAGGGAGCTCCTCCTGGAAAACGGTGTTTACCAGGATATTCCACAGAATAGGTCCGCAGCAAGAGACCTGGGGGCAACCCCTAGCACAGTTTCTTTCCAACTTCCGCCCACCAAAACTGAGGCTAATCCGTCTATCCCTCAGGAAGTCACTAACCAAGCTGCACAAATTATCAGGACAACCCATGTCCATCAAATTTCTCATCAGCTTGTTCCAGCTCATGGAGTTGAACGCACCATCAATGTCCAGGGCCACGAAAAGAACCCAAGCACCCTTATTTAAGCCCATCTCAACCCCCTCTAACACCTCGTTCAGAGCTGTGGTTGTGGAGTTCCCTTCCCTAAAACCATGTTGGAAAGAGGAAAGGAGCTCATTACTCTCTAGCCAGTGCTTCAGTCGCTGAGCTAGTAGGCTATCCAGGACCATACCTAGACACACTAGTAAAGAAAGCGGACGATAATCATTAGGAGAATTACCCTTTCTACCAGACTTTTCGAGAAGCACTACTCGAGCAACCTTCCATGCCTCAGGAAAAGTACCAGTGTTCAGACACCTATTGAAAAACCTGACAAGAAGTGATGGGTGCATTCTTAACAAGGCTTTTACGACCGTGTTATCGATCCCTTCGGGACCAGGAGATTTCCTTTTCCCGAACTTGAAAGCCGTCAGTTTCACCTCATTCTCAGAAAAGGGCGGATCCACCAAACCACAAGTGTTCAGAGAGTTCTCGTCCTCTGGTTCCTCGTTTCCAAAGTGCCGATCCAAGTTGTTTTCATTTTATCTTCTGCTTTCGAGCGAGAAGGTCTAGAACACATTCTCTCTGAATTTTCTCATTGTTGGTGGATGAAAGAGCACCAGTGATTATTTTGGCCGCTTTTGCTTGAACACTGTCTAGTCTTACTTTTAGTGATGAGCTTGAGGGAGCCCAGACCGGTGTTGCATATTCCATTATCGGCTTATTAAGGTGATATATGTTGTTCTGAGAATTCTGGGTTTTTCTTCCCAATTTGTTCCACATAGCCATCTCAGAATGTTTAGTTTTCTGGTAGCTATATTTGAGGTGCTAATTATGTGTTTTGAAAATTCCAATTCCTCATCATTGACAGTTAAAATAATTTTATTGCCATCTTGTCAATACATGCAAAGTGCACAGTCTGCACTATTTAAAAAGATAATATGCATTATATACACTATGTACAATGAATATGGCGCCTCTGCCAGCGCTGCAGAGTTTGGTGGAGAATCGCCAGTGGGTCTCCAGCAACACCACGCATTTTGCGATCTACGATGAAAACGTAGATCGCGGACTTCGCCGCTTAGGAGATGGTGATGGCGTAGTCCTCGAGACCAACTGGAAAGATCCAGGACTGCAGTATCACACCTAGGTATTTTGGATTTCTAATTTTATCAATTATTTGTTTGTTTATGCTTATTTTGTGGTTATATTTATGCCTTTTTTCCTGTCAAAGGAGAAGACGCATAGGTTTGGTTGTATTGGGTTTATGGTCATTTGGAGTTCCATTGCCCACTTCTCCAGTCCTCTCATTGATGTGTTCAGTATTTTTACGATTTTTCTATGCTGCTACTTGTGTGCCATATGGCTATATCGTCTGCATAACATGCAACCTTTGAGTCTTCAGTGAGGTAAGGATGGATGTCGTTAATATATAGCAGATAGAGTAGAGGACTGAGCACAGATCTCAGAGTTACACCAGCCCATGTTCTTCCTTCCTTGAAAAATTCTCCATTGACCCAAACCTTTAACCTTCTTCCCCTTAAGAAGTCTGCAATCCAGGTTAAGGTTTTTCCTCTTACTCCGATGTTGTGCAGCTTTTCACGTAATTTCTCCCTCCATACTCGATCAAAAGCTGAGGTCATATCAAGGAATATAGCCGTGGTCTTCTTTGGCGGTTTTTCCTGGAAAGAATCTATTATTGATTGACAGAGGTAGAACAGTTGATCAGTCGTAGAGTGCTGGGATCTATAGGCAGTTTGAAAGAAGTTTATTTTATTATTGTTAATGAGCCAGACTATGAGCCTAGAGTGGATAATTCGTTCTGTTATTTTTACAAAGTATGCTGGTGAGAGCAATTGGCCGATAGTTCTTGGATTCCTTGGCATCTTTGTTTGGTTTCAGTATTGGCACAGTAATTGATATCTTCTATTCCTTTGGTAGTTTACCAGTTTACCATGAAATGTTTAGTATTCGTAGGAGTTGTTTATTAGCTTTGTCTTCGAAGTGTTTAATCATTTGACCAAACATTAGATTATCTCTTGGTGACCTCTTGGATTTTTTTATTGATGAGTTTAGCTCATTCAGTGTGAAGTCTTTCGAGAAAATATCTTGTTAATGGAAGTTTCTTGCTTGTTTAACTAACTGGTTTATATTATTTTTAGAGTCCTGTCTTCATTCGTATATTTGAGTATGGAAGTGCTTGAAAGATATTCAGCAATTATGTTAGCCATCTGTTTGTTCTCGTTTTCTCGCTGTTCTATTCATATCGGTTAGAGTATTGGAGGATTGGTGTTGGTTTTGATTGTTTTCTAACACTCTAATCATATTCCAGTGTTGGCTGTCCTTTCTTGGATCCATTTTTTCGCAGAACTCTGCCATTCTTCTCTTGTTTGCATATCCAAATTTCTTGTTCTATTTTGTGACTAATTTCAATGTGTTACTTTCTCTTTTCTTCTGTTTTATTCTTTTAAAGAAGTTCATTGATATTGTCTCTCTCTGCAATCATTGCCTCGGTGTTGTGGTCCTTCCAGTAAGGTATCCACAGGTCTAACGTCTCCTTCTAGGTATCGATGCTTTTGCAGCTTTTGATATATTCGAAGAGAAGGTTTCCAAGTTTTTGTCAAGCGTTCTGTAAGTCAATTTTTCGTTGCACAGTTCTTTAAGCTTTTCTGTGATTTTTTTCAAGTCAGCTTTCCTAAAGTTCCATGTTCTTTTATTCTATTGGACATTCTCAATTTTGAAGTTTAGGGTTGTTAAAATTCGTCTGTGGTCACTGATTGCACCTCTCAGAATTTTCCATTGACTTGAATAGATAGGCGTTCTCTCCCTTATTTAATGGTGTAAGGTCGAGGTCGGTGACCTTTGTTATCCTGGAAAGATGATCCCCAAGTTGAACTTTTGGCGTTAAAATCGCCGTGTATGATTGTGATATCCGAAGAGGCTGCACTTAATGTCTCTATTGTGTGTACCCATACAAAATTCAAAGATATAACGAGTTGAAAGTTGGCGATTTTGGGATGCGTCAAGAATTCGCTGCATGGGTTTTCAGGCAAATTGATAGTGATGAAAACTGGCTGTCGAATGTTCTGTGGACAGATGATGCTCACTTTTCTCTAAACGGAGAATTTAACATTCAAAACAGCCGCTTTTGGGCAACAGAACCCCTAGGATTTTTACAGAAATGCCACTTTATCAGCCTAGAGTTACAGTTTTTTGTGGATTCACTTCTTCTTTTATTATTGGGCTATTTTTCTTTGAAAAATCAATGTAAGAACTTTTAAAACCGTTTTTGTAACTGGTGAACGTTATGTTCAACTTTTGAGAGAAAAGGGTATTCCCATATTGCAGGGAAAAAGCACTAAGCGAAATAACATTCATGAAAGTTGGAGGACCTCCTCATATCTCCCGTGGTGCCAAACAATTGCTGAAGGATACGTTCGGTGAAATTCGTGGGATAAGTCGCCATATACCAGTGGCCTCCAAGATCACCAGACTTGACGCCTTGCGATTTTTGTTTATGGGGGTACATTAAATCGTGTGTTTATCGATGCTGGCCTACCATATTGGCCATGTTGAAGGCTTCTATCAGATGGAACGTTTTATCAATTTCAACAGATATGTTATTTAATGCTGTCCATTCTGTCATTTATCAGATGGAACGTTTTATCAATTTAAACAGATATGTTATTTAATGCTGTCCATTCTGTCATTTATCGTCTGCAGGCGGTGATTGAGAATGAAGGGTGCTACATTGAGCAAGGATTGTGACCTAATACAAGAGAGAAGGCAGTTACCTCATGTGTTATATAAGCTGCCATGTATTATATTATCTACCAATATTTTGCAGCTCTTTGTGTCACATATTATGTCGTGCAAACCAGAGTGTTATAACTTCTCGAATAACACTGGTACACACAATTTTTCTCCTTATGTTTAGTTTTTCGCTTTTCGCTCATTAGAAGAAATAGCATAAGGAATATTTTCTGTACACCAATAACTTTTGAAATTTTGTGCAAAAAAATAATACAAAATGATTTTACTAACACGTTTTTCAACGCAAAAGGTCGATTCAAAAAATATTTTTATTTGAGGGGACACATTCTTTAAAATTGTGTACAGTATGAGAGAGAGTTGAATTAAAAATATTAGAAATTTATCATCTTCGGAAACAAACCGTATCTAAAATGACATTTTTTTTTTGCTACATGTTTTAATTTGCATTTACCTATTTTACATATTCCTGATTGTATTTAAAAATTGTTAACCAATTCTTCATACTTTTTGCGAAGTGGTATTTTATTAATTTGTTATTTGATGTTATTAGGGTTCTTTCCTGGTATTTAAAAAGGAAAAATACGTGTCGATCAGTTATATTTTTCAATTTATCAAACAATTTGGCCGCTGAATCTCTGATTCTGGTAGTGCGCCATCTGGCGAATAAAATTGTAACTAAAATCAATTTCGAATTTTTCATTATTTGCCATAAAAAATCCCATTGCATCCTGAACACAATGGTGTTTACCGCATTGCTCTAGCGCAAATATTCGCGGAGTTATTAATTTTTAAAATAGTGCGGGACTTTTGGATCACCCTGTATATTGTATACAAAGCAATAACGCGCCATCCATATATAACGAATGAAGACATCAAGACGCGAATGTTTCTTTTCACACATCAATCAAACCTTTACTGTCCTTACTGCGATGAAAAATATTGTGAGGTCTTGGCTCATCAGTGTTGAACCCTCCCAGCGGTTTCATCAATTTTTTCATCGCAGTAAGAACAGTATAAGTTTAATTTATTTTTGAAAGAAAAATTCACGTCTTAATGTCTTCATTCGTTATATATAGATGCGCGTTATTGCTTTGTATTAATTTATGCCTAACTTGTCCTTATTGTTTGCGGAGGAGCATTGCTTGATGCGGATATTTAGATGTAATTCTACTGTCCTAAAAGCTGATGTACATAGTTTGCTTGAATACCATTTCTAATATTTCACCTTTCAGTGTAGCATATAAAAGCAGAATGATCCAATACTGTATAAGAGCTCTAAAGAAGCGGTCGGGTAGATTAAATTGACGAAACCGCTGGGAGAGGGTTCGCAACTGATGAGCCAAGCCCTCCCAATATTTCTTCATCGCAGTAAGGACAGTAGAAGTTTGATTTATTTGTGAAAATAAACATTCGTGTGTGTGTGTCTTGATGTCTTATTTGTTATATATTTCGTATGATTGTCATTTATATTCCTTTCTTCTATCTTTTTCAATATCATTTTAAAAGAGTGTTTAAAACTATAGACCATTATGTTTAGACATAAAATTCTAAAGATTATGCTCATACCTAGCTTAGATTGCTAATCACATGTTCCAACGTTATTTAAAAAATTGTAAATATATTTGCTGCTGTGTCATAAGAATAGCACTCCGTTTTAATTTAAATCCACATGACGGAGATATGGAATTTTTCCTTCCTTATATACAAGGTGGCTCATAGTCGCGAACTCTTTTATTTTTTATTAAATAATAAAAGGGAAGCTAGAATATAAAAGAAACTATAACTATTTTATTTTAGTTCTTTAAATTAAAGATACTCCGGCCAGTAAATCTTTTTTATTTTCTCGACGTTTCGACAAAAATCATTTGTCCTCGTCATTATTCTCTGAATAATTTTTAACGCCTTGCCAAATGGTTTAATTTTTGTCCGCTCCTGACGAGGACAAAAGATTTTTGTCAAAACGTCGAGACGATAAAAAAGATTCACTGGCCGAAGTATCTTTAATTTGAAGAACTATGAATTCCGGCCAGGCAACCTCTATCTTTACGATATTTTATTTTAGGCAATATATTAAATTATTTTTTCAAATATATTTAAATTTAATAGTTATTATATATTATAATAGAGCTAAGTTCTTACTCTATCATGATAATTGTTGCTATATCAGGACATGAGATGTGGTCAAAGTTAGAGGAATATAATGAAGAAATATATGGGATAGATTTCATAAAGAATATTCAGATTGGAATAAAGAAGCTCTAATGGCGTCATGTTGATTTCAATCAATCCAACCAATCAGTTAGGCCAGTTCACATCACATGATATTTATCCAACTTCTGATTGGCTGGCTGATGGTGATTTGGTGATCAAGAAGGAGAATCAACGTCAGCTTAGTCTGTCCAGCTGACAAGGAGATTGTGGCCCTCATCAGTAGAGAGGCGACACCAGAGTTGACATCTGAGATTGATACAAGAATTGGATTCATTTGGTTTGATTGAAATGTCTTCGGTATAATTGTTAAGGTGATTATAACAATTCTTACCTGCATTCTTCAACATATTGAAAAATAGATTCACAATAAAGTTGTTAATATTATCTTAATTTTTACGCCAGTATTTTCTCATTATCATTAGATATTGAATTATATAACAAAATTTGTATAATAATTCTTCAATTTTTTTCAAATTTTCAAAGTAATATTTTCATTCATTATAGTTTTTATTATATAATTTTATTACTTTGTTGAATAACTTATTTCATTTCTTAATTTATCATACACAACAGAGAGGGAGAGAGAGAATTAATTGCTTTGTTTTATGCGTTTTTAGTGTCAATCGGACCTTTACCATGGTCAAATTTCAATAAAAATATCACGATATATCAATGAATATGTTTCTTCAAATTGCTATGATATCGATCAGGATTTTTTTAAAACATATTTGTTTCATTTCATTAGTACAGATTTGAAATATTAATTTTCTTTATAATTTAGATAACATGAATTCAAAATATGCATTTATAGAAAAATAATTATGGATGAGATTATATTTATAATAGAAAATAGTTTTTTTTTTCTAACTAAAAATTAGTTTACTCCATTGTTATATTCGAAAAAGAAAATAATTATATAAAATAAAATAATAAAATAATTCATAAAGAGATATAGCATTCAAACTGTATTTACTTCAGATACTGTAGATACTTTTATCTCATTTTAATATTAAGAAGTATGGAAATATTTAGTAAAGGAATAGCTCTGTCATTTATATATTTACCTTCTTAAAATGGCTGACAAAATAAATTTTGATAATATGATATTTTATTTTTTTGAAAATATAGAGCAATCCATAAATAAATCTTTAATAAAAAAGGCATATGTTGTTGACACACATTAATATGTGTATATCTTTTCTTGATTAATCAAGAATGGGTATTTGGCCAATTCTGGAATAATTAAAAATCAACGAGAATAGTTGATATTTATTCCGATAGATGGCGCAAGCCATCAGCAACTTTCAGTTGCACGATAAGGGGATGCCTTTTTCTTAACACGTTAATATGTTATAATACCTTGATAAAGGTTGGCGTTCAGCCAACTGAAATATTGGTAAAATAAATTATATTTTGATCCAATATACGCCTTTTTAATTAATTATATTTTATATATAGAAAACATATGTGATTTCTGTGTGCATGTGATGATCCAAGTTTTATGAAAGGATGCGGTATGTTCTCTCTAATAATATTTTGTTTGGGGGAAACTACGCTCAAGTAAACTATCTCTATAATGGGAGAATGACTTCATCTCAATTAAAACTGTTATCATTAGATCGTACTGTGGTATATCAAGTTATAATATAGCATTGATAGATATACCAGGTATCATTGTACATACTTGTATCATTGATATTTATTGGTTTTATCGAAGATATGAAACCTATACTATATACAGTTACGAGCGTCTTTCCTCATCTCCTAATCAGTCATCTCTCTCTCTCTGTCACCGTTTGCTTTTATTGGTTGGCTACGGTCACGCCACCTTTGCCCCCCCCCCCCTGCCGGCGACGCGCGCCCGTTGGCTGCCGGCGAGCACGTGACTTCCCTGTGCGCGCGCATGGCGGGCGGTAGGCTATAGTTATTAACTAACATATGCAATTAATTAAGGCGCCAATTTAGAATTGTAACAAATAGTATTTGAATCAAAACATTCAATCGGGTAAAACACGGGCGTTGCCCGGGTCATTCGGCTAGTATAACATATCTCCTTTGTTTGAGTAAAGAACAATTGTATGTATAGAAAAACTATTTGAAAACACAAGAAATATATACTTGTAACGCGAAACGCGTCCGTGGTTAGCTTTTCTTGATTAATCAAGAATGGGTATTTGGCCAATTCTGGAATATCTAAAAATCAACGAGAATAGTTGATATTTATTCCGATAGATGGCGTAAGCCATCAGCAACTTTCAGTTGCACGATAAGTAGATGCATTTTTCTTAATTTATGCACCTTATCCCAGTACAATGTTACATTTGTACTATTTTTTCATACTTGTATATATTACAGAAATTGAAATATAATTGTATGTTACAGAAATAGTACTGATATATAGTATCTCTCTCTACATATAAAAGGTTAGCGCAGAATGTGTGTTATAAAGTATGAAATCCACTTTTAAAATATATAAATGTTATGTGGTGAGAGAAATAACTAATTTGAAGCTTGTTAAATTACTTCCAAGTTAGATTAAGTCAGGTTAAATTAGGATAGCTGGATCTGCTCGGCTAACACATCTATCTAGTGTGTTCACTAAGTGTTTATATTGAACTAGACGAATGGCCCGGGCAACGCCCGGGTTTTACCCGAGTGCGAATATATTTTAAAAACGTTGTCTTGGGTGGTCGCTATAGACAGGGTGGTCTGTATAGACAGGTGTATGTATCACACAGCTGATAACAGGGTTGTCTAGAGTGGCCGCTATAGACAGGGTGGTCTGTATAGACAGGTGTATGTATCACACTGCTGATAACAGGGTTGCCTAAAGTGACCGCTATAGACAGGGTGGTCTGTATAGACAGGTGAATGTAACACACTGATGATAACAGGGTTGCCTAAAGTGACCGCTATAGACAGGGTGGACTGTATAGACAGGTGGATGTATCACACAGCTGATAACAGGGTTGTCTAGAGTGGCCGCTATAGACAGGTGTATGTATCACACAGCTGATAACAGGGTTATCTAGAATGGCCGCTATATACAGGGTGGTCTGTAAAGACAGGTGGATGTATCACACAGCTGATAACAGGGTTGTCTAGAGTGGTCGCTATAGACAGGGTGGTCTGTATAGACAGGTGGATGTAACACACTGCTGATAACAGGGTTGTCTAGAATGGCCGCTATAGACAGGTGTATGTATCACACAGCTGATAACAGGGTTGTCTAGAGGGGGGCAGGGAGGACACGTGTTCGCCGGCAGCCAATGGGCGCGCATTCTATCCGTGAGCTTCAGACAGAATAAGGCAATTATATATATAGATGCTCGAATATGAAACTGGGGTTGAGGCCATGTGTCTGGTGCGTGAGATTGTTTAGATGACGTTATTACTCACGTCATGGTGGTCCATATAGAGGGAGGTCCGACTGGGATCAGTTCTTGTTCCATCTATACAGGTCTGTGGTTGTCCAGGTTCAGTGGTGTGTAATACAACACTCCTGCAGGTCTTCTGTATCAGGAGGTCCTAGGTGTAAGGACCCTTTCGTCGAGCATCCTAGATCAGTTTTCAGAGTCCAGCGGAAATAGGTAAGTCTTTGGTTGTCAGGTCCAGGTCAGGGATTGTCCAGGGCAATAATGGCTGTAGGCACACAGACTGTTGTTGTTACAGCTGTCAGCAAATTGATCTTTCAAGTGATAAGATATCTTTATACAATCTAAGACAATTCTCGCTGTCTAGGAAGTACTAGCCTTAAATACTTATATTACCCACAAACTAAGTGGTCTCAGGTCGCTGACAAAGCCACAACACCAGCTTTGACAAACTGAAAAGCGTCCACCTGAACACCATAGTTTTGGCCTAATGGCCTCCGTCAGTCCAGGATGGGCTTTATCTCATGAAATCCACAAAGATCAAATGAAATCTTTACAATCCACCAAAGAGGTGTTTAGCTATAAAGGTTGATAGACTATATCTATGGCTAATATATATAGATTTTTAAAATCTTTTTCCGAGAGAGGATAATGATTTATAAAAACAAAGGCCGCATCTCCAGTCAAAATTCGCTAACCCTATCTACTATGATCATCATGGTCTGTGCATTATGTACTTGGGGGATAAAAAAATAATTGGAAAAGGACAATTAGCCGAGAGTGTTCTATCACCCCAGCCCCCACATGATAGTAAGCAATTCCCCGCCAAAAGCAGCCCACCCTGGTGTAACTTCCGGCACCTAGCATTGTACCGACTGATGTATGTTTACGTGGTGTAATTTGCCCGCCGGTGATGTCACCTCAGGCCAGCCTCCCACCCACCGTCCACGTGGACGGAATTTTAACCATGTTTGTTTGTTCGGCCATAATGTCTGTATTCCCTGAGGGACTGAAGTTGGGTGTGAAGCTCGATAACAACCGTAAAAGCCGATGTGGAACTATACCTTGAGCATCAAGTTAGGTTCTTATGGCCTTTTGATGTCTGTTTGCTTTGGAAGAACCGGCGCCGATTCAACATATTTGAACATCTTGTACCTGATTTATTTTATTTGACATATCGGACGCGATATCTCAGCTTGGGATACTTGCGCCTAAATACATTTTTATCAACCTATGTACAATTATTTTATATGCAATTCAATGAACAAGACTAAAAACAAAATTAAAACTGAAAGGTTGGTTCTCGCAAACAGAAAAGAAAATCTAAAATCAATTTATAAAAATTATTAAATTTTACATAGGTGTCTTTGTTATATACAAATTCGCACGTTTCTTCGATGGGATAAAAATGATTACTTCTGTAGTCGTGAAAGAATGGACATTCTATCAATAAAGGTATTGAGTTTTGGTTTTCTGTTCCACAGAAGCAGCTAGGATCATCCGTTACCCCTGATGGTATCTTCATCAAGGCTATGATTAGGCTGATTTTAAACAATGATATCTTTTTCTTTTAATGAATCATTTTAAGATGTATAAGTAACGCATTGTGGGCAGCTTGCAAATCTCTCGGTATAAGAAGTGGGTATGGAGTATCGAGAGTGCAAGATAGACAAGTCAAAGTATAAAATGATTTTTATTCAACTTTTTTTATTCAATTTTTTATGGAGGATAACATAGACATCGAGTACAAGATGTTCCACGTTGAAATAAAATATTTTATGGCCATTTCGTCAATACACTGATACTGAAATAAACCTCACAATATATAACATAGATGCTATACGAAGGATGGGTAGTTTGTATTCACATTCTATAGCTCGGCCTTTTGAAATAATAGTTAGGCATTCTAGAAACAAAGTTTTAAAAAAAAAAATTGTATAATTTTATATTTTTATAATCTTTTAATATGCAAATCTCTTTTATTTTTAAGCTCCTATTTCTATATATATATATATATATATATACTCGTATATGCAAATACGTGACGCTTCAGATCTATTTCAGAAAATCGTTTATGTCTATAAATAAGAAAATCAGTACTCTACTCTTACTATAAATACTTCATTCATCACCTACAATGGAATGCTATCTGAATGACAATATCCCCCTAACCTTAAAGAGAATCATTGCACAATGACCAACTAAGACCATAAAATGCACCTTATGCAAAGGTGAATTTAGTCTCGATTTTCCACACTACATGTTCTACTGTACGGCAATGGAAGAAGAGAGAGAAATTCTTCGTCAAGAGACCGGCTAAATAGCAATTCGCCTTATGTTTTAATGGCAAAAGTCGTAAAATCCAGACCCTTTGCATATTCGCTTTTTATAAATACTGAAAATCAGCTCAATCAAAATATTTAGCACAGACACCGGATCCAACTCGATAATTGGTCGAGGTCAATATCCAATATTTGTATATAACTATGATGCTAATTTGTTATTTATTTATTTTGTCCTACCGGGAGAATCCTGTATGGCACGTGTGCCCAATAAAGGCTATTGTTGTTGTTGTGTTATGTCTATAAATAGAACTAGAATTCAAAATAATAATTTCCCTGGGGAGAGTGACAACAGGTCACTGAAACATCGGGAGTTCAATAAATCATTGATTGATGTGGCTGTGTTTGTTCTGAATCAACTTCCAACCAATAAATGATATTCGGAACAAGTTAGGTATTTGTTAATATGTTCTATTGCTTGCTTTCTTCAAAGTACCTACTCGTCTCGTCAGAGTAAAACTGTGGTTTTTAATTTTTAGTACGGACCAAGATTCGATGGGATATTTTTAATGACATTTTGCCTATTCATTTTATAATTTAATTTGTCGGGGTTTTTGGTTTTTAGGTTTTCGCGCTTGTTGAGATTGAGATCTGTCGAGATATTGGGTTAACGGTATTTTAACTGTCGGGATTTTGGTCTGTCGGGCTTTCGAATGTCGGGATTATAGGTTTTAGCTATTTTGGTTGTCGGGATTTTGGTCTGTCGGGATTTCAAATGTCGAGATTTTGTATGTCGGGATTCTGGTTTTCGGGATTTTGGATATCGAGATTTTGGATGTCGGGATTTTGGATGTCGGGATTTTGGATGTCGGAATTTTGGATGTCGAGATTTTGGATGCCGAGATTTTGGATGTCGGGATAAAGGCTGTTGGAATTTTGGATATCGGGATTAAGGCTGTCGGGATTTTGGGTGTCGGGATTAAGGCTGTTGGGATTTCGGATGTCGGAATTTTGAATGCCGAGATTTTGGATGTCGAGAAAAAGGCTGTCGGGATTTTGGATGTCGGCATATTGGCAGTCGGGATTTTGGATGTCGGGATTTTGGATGCCGAGGTTTTGGATGACGGAATTGAGGCTGTCGGGATTTTGGATGTCGGGATTTTGAATGCCGAGATTTTGGATGTCGGGATTAAGGCTGTTGGAATTTTGGATATCGGGTTTAAGGCTGTCGGGATTTTGGATATCGGGATTTTAAATGCCGAGATTTTGGATGTCGAGATAAAGGCTGTCGGGATTTTGGATGTCGGGATTAAGGCTGTCAGGATTTTGGATGTCGGGATTTTGGATGCCGAGATTTTGGATGACGGGATTGAGGCTGTCGGGATTTTGGATGTCGGGATTAAGGTTGTCAGGATTTTGGATGCCGAGATTTTGGATGTCGGGATAAAGGCTGTCGGGATTTTGGATGTCGAGATAAAGGCTGTCAGGATTTTGGATGTAGAGATTTTGGATGCCGAGATTTTGGATGACGGGATTGAGGCTGTCGGGATTTTGGATGTCGGGATTAAGGTTGTCGAGATTTTGGATGCCGAGATTTTGGATGTCGGGATAAAGGCTGTCGGGATTTTGGATGTCGGGATAAAGGCTGTCAGGATTTTGGATGTCGGGATTTTGGATACTGATATTTTGGATGACGGGATTGCGGCTGTCGGGATTTTGGATGTCGGGATTAAGGTTGTCGGGATTTTGGATGCCGAGATTTTGGATGTCGGGATAAAGGCTGTCGGGATTTTGGATGACAGGATTGAGGCTGTCGGGATTTTGGATGTCGGAATTTTAAATGCCGAGATTTTGGATGTCGAGATAAAGGCTGTCGGGATTTTGGATGTCGGGATTAAGGTTGTCGGGATTTTGGATGCCGACATTTTGGATGTCGGGATAAAGGCTGTCGGGATTTTGGATGTCGGGATAAAGGCTGTCAGGATTTTGGATGTCGGGATTTTGGATGCCGAGATTTTGGATGACGGGATTGAGGCTGTCGGGATTTTGGGTGTCGGGATTTTGAATGCCGAAATTTTGGATGTCGAGATTTTGGATGACGGGATTGAGGCTGTCGGGATTTTGGATGTCGAGATAAAGGCTGTCGGGATTTTGGATGTAGGGATAAAGGCTATCAGGATTTTGGATTTCGGGATTTTGGATGTCGGGATTAAGGCTGTCAGGATTTTGGATGTCGGGATTTTGGATGACGGAATTGAGGCTGTCGGGATTTTGGATGTCGGGATTTTGAATGCCGAGATTTTGGATGTCGAGATAAAGGCTGTCAGGATTTTGGATGTCGGGATATTGGCAGTCGGGATTTTGTATGTCGGGATATTGGCTGTCGAGGTTTTGGTTTCCAGGATTTTGGATGTCGAGGTTTTGGTTTCCAGGATTTTGGATGTCGAGATTTTGGATGTCGGGATATTGGCTGTCGAAATTTTGACCTGGACCCGCAAACATATAGGAGCGCTCCTAGAGTCCTATACAATACATACAACTATGTACATGTCCCGGAAAGTTCTCCTAACGACGAAGAATTCTCCTTCTCTCAATGTTGTTACACCAGATTGATGTTTAGTGGGTCCAACGACACACACACACTCTTACATCCCTCCTACCTTTCCCGAAAGAGTTTCCTTAATCCAATAAAAAGGTAAAAATAAAATCAAACACTTACCTTTTAAGAGAGTCAATCTGGTCATTGAGGTGAGGTGGTCCAAAGGTCTTCTCTTCGTTAAAACTGCTAAAGGTCGTCTCTTCTCGCGCCAACCTTCAAAATGGTGTGACAGTGTGTGTTGTCAAATATATACTATAATATTTTACTGTCATAATATCTATCTGTAAGAATATTTGACAATATATTCAATAATAAAATTAATATTTTACATATTAGTGACTAAAAATAGCCGCATCACACATACAAAACATGATGCAGCAATTTAAAAGGGTCTTTATTGCCTTCTCTCATTTCAAGGGTCGGGAAGAGGCTTGGCCTTGGCCTCGTCATTCAGGATACAGTCTGTGAGAGGTAAGACAATTTTATTTGTAAGACATGGTTTTCATTAGCATATTACGATTTTTAAATCATTAATAATGAATTTTCCTACGATTATTTTAGATTTAATTATTATAGAACATGTTTTTTAATGTTCTTTCTAATGTTTTTTTGAACCAAGTACATTTATTGTGATCAAATGATTCCCTCAGATTCCCACTAGTCAGCTCAAAAAATTATAACATGGATTCCAATAACATTTCGCTATTGAAACGTCACACTAAAAACTGGAAATTTGAACTTGGGATCCCTGCGATATCCGTACTATACAATAGCATAAATACAAAACTCAATGTTTAAAATTTTAAAATTCATACAACAGTACACATATAAAACTTCACTAATAGCTTTCATATATTCTATATATGCAAATCTATAGCAATAAATTCCTATTAGCTAGTATCTGCTAACATGTAAATTAGTTCCTTAGTATAGAATAGCTCAGTTTGAGCCAATCTTTGTGCAAGATGTAGATTTTGAAAGCGTTCTTTGATTAACGTTATATAGATAGATAATAAACCTTGCTACAGATGAACTTTAAAAAAGTTGATTTACAAATATTAATGAAAGAATAAAAATCTAGGAGAATGACAATTCAAACACGCTTTTATTAAAGCATTGTCAAATGCACTCGTAATGAAAAATATCCTATATACATGCGCTAATGGACACTAATTCACAAATTAAGAAATTGATCAAAATATTCAATGACGTTACGTACATATATGAAAAATATGTACATGGCAACTCTTTCACTCATGAAGAGTTCGATGAAAACTACGATCTCCAGTGACACCGCGTATTTCTTGGTAGACGGAAGAATACAAAGTGTGTTTATGGAAATTGAGGACAGTTCTGAAAATGTTAAACAAATCACGAAGCACGTGAGATGTGATTACCTGGTATCCACATAATGGCCACTATATATGAAATATGTTTATATTCAGAATATACCTATCTGACCCAATATAAATGCTCCAATCCGGTAGCGTTAGCATCCCTGAATGAAATGTTTCTTATCGAGTTTGACATTGCAGCGACACAAAGACAGCTCTCGGTGTGTCACCAGTGTTGTGCGGACGTCTAGTGATTCGATGTTCAAGCGAACGTCCAGAGGATTAAGATCTGGAGAGTTGGATGGCCATATGTTTGGTGTGACAGCACAGTCATTTGTCACAATGGCTTGTGGGCAGATGCGGGATCGTGTTGGTAGCTGTCCATCCACGATAAGCTCTCCAACACCCCGACTCAGGCATTCACTCGAAGTTCTTAAACAAAGAAGTGGAGTGACAACTCTACTCGATGTCGTATCTTTGGATGAATCTTCTTTCTGAAGTTTCTACCTGTAAGAATTCTCAATTTTCTCAAATTATCACCACGACTTGCTGCCGAATGCTGCAGAGATGACTTATACTTCACCTCTCTTCATCAATCTTCCTGTAATAGAGTTATTATTCTTTTATTATTGGTGGTGGGGGGGGGGGGGGGGGCTTTTCTTTTTACCTCATTTTGCATTCGCCCATATTTCATATAGTCCATGATTATCTGCACCCATTATTTTCCATAACAGCCTACATACCAAATTAATTTGCCCATAGCCAAATTAATTCCCACCTTCAAAGAAATTTCAACATAAATTCTTCTTTAAAAGGTAGGACATCTGTCATATAGCCGAAAAATGTATAGCTATTATTTAGGAAATATATATCTTATGTGTTATATATTCGTTGTTAAATAACATCTATTACAGACCTTACTGCTAAAAATACAAATTGTTAGATCAGAGGCTTGGCTCATCTGTGTTGAACCTTCCCAGCGACAAATTAATCTCCAGACCGCTATCTGCTATTGTATTGGATAGTTTTTCTTATATACACTGCATTTACTATAGAACACTGCTTAAGGGTGTTTATAGTCCTAGTACCTATATTCTTATAGGTCTGTATATAGGTGCATACATATAATGATAAGGTTATGAATCGATCAATGCTCTTCCGCAAATATTATTTAAAATTAAAACTATTATCAAATTAAAAAAAAAAATCAAAAATTTTCAAAATATCAAATTAAAGCTATTATAATAAATAATTATCAGAAAATTTCAATTATGATTTCAAATGTCATCTATCGATATATAAATTTAATATATGCCGTAGTGGGGGGGCCCGAGTCCGACTTCCAAGTCGTTCCGCCAAGAGATCAACACCACAGAGGTCCGTACGTCTCTTGACCTCACGGACAATACAGCAGCTACATTATATCTCTCCACCTGAGCTACGCAGAAAGGAAGCCACCAAGAAAATTCCAAATTGTGCCTGCAACGTCCCACAATCAATGTCCCATATACTAGATGACTGCCCGCAGTACAAATTCAATGGAGGAATCTCCAATCTCCATTCTGTCACCCCGGAAGCCCTGAACTGGCTGAAGGCCTTGCCTCTCAGACTTTAATGACCGATATGTCCTCACTTCTTTTTTTCTAGACTTAATTCATTTTGTCTCCTCTCTAATTGTAAATACGCTGCTGTATCACCTCATAAGCATAAATAAATAAATAAATATATAAAAAATATATATCTCTATATATATAAAAGTCAATGTCTGTCTGTTTCGCGATAAACTCAAAAACTACTGAACCAATGGTACCAAATTTTGCATGTCGCTTTTTATAAACCTGAGGAATATTTTCGGCTACATTTTGATTAGTATTTTTGGCTATTTCTTTTTTTCATTTGAATAACTTTGTATTTACGCGGAGTAAATACGAGGCGAAGTAACAACACGAGGCCAATTAAGTGACCAATGAGCGTTCTGCATTTCTTTTCAAGTTGCTTGCGTACTTTTTTTTTTTAAATATCTTTTTATACGATGTCACTTTTTTTTACAAAAGTATTGAGAGAGAAATTTATATTACTAAGTTACGGTAAGTGCACACAATGCAATTAAAAAAATATAAACTTTACAAAATTAACGTTACTGTATGTAAATAATGGCTTTCGTATTTTTTATTAATTTTTGTTTTGCCCTTTGTTTTTTTTTTATGCCTTTAAAAAAATCGTTTAAAATGCAGTCGCAGTCATTAGCAAACACATATGTTTGCCTAATTCCCATGTGTCCTTTTTTTTTACAGAAAAAATATTTACATGCCAGTATTTTGGATTAATATTTTTATAAATCTATTTTTTCTTATTCTTACTGAGAAGATGGGCATCTCAGTCAAGATCCATCGCAGTCACTCACTCAACTCGGGCAATTTCAAGGGTTAATGCGCTGGGGCCGGTACCTCGGGGGTTGGGTGGAAAAGCTGCTAAGTAAATGGATTGCAAAAAAATAATTAAATCAAATATCTAACACTAATATAATACAATTTTTTGCCATCACACGCACTTTTTTTCCTGTGGTTTATGTGTTACTTCTGTATTGCTATTCTATGGCACTTCTACAATTTATTATTGATATACTTTTAGTATGAAGGAAATTGCACTCAAGTGATTTCTCGGGCGAAGCCGGGTCATTCGCGTAGTCTATATATATAAAAATCAATGTTTGTTTGTTTGTATGTCCGGTATACAAATTCGCAGTAGTTCTCTAATTCAAACCAAAATTTCCATACATAGGTAAAAAAATACGGGGAAGACGATAGGCTATTTAAAAATATATAAATCAATTATTAAAACTATATATTCAAATTATTCTACTTAGCTCTCGAACAGCGCCCTCTATCAAAGATTAGATTAAATTATGCTGATGCAAACCAATAGATAATGCTAATAACAAACAATTATTTAAAAAAATCTTATCTAAATATATATCACTCGGGTAGATATGCACACGGGTCAATCCTGGGGCGAAGCCCGGGTCACCCGTCTAGTTTTTAATAAAATAATTTTATGAAATTATATTTGCGGAAGGGTATTGCTCGATCCATAACCTTGTCAGTATATGTATGCACCTCTACAGACCTATAGGTTTATTTCCATAGGTTCCCTGAACACCCCTAAGCTGTCTTCCATAGTATATACAAGGTATATAAGAAAACCAATCCAATACAATAGTAGAGCGGGATCTGGGGAATAATTTGACGAAATCGCTGAGAGGGTTTCACCACTGATGAGTCAAGCCTCTCATCTAATAATCTTTACCTTGCAATGTAAGGTCTGTAGAGATAATATTTGATAATAAAAATAATAAAAACATATTTCGAAATAAAGTAATATAAAATAATGTCATATATAATGTTTCTACATCTCTCTATATAATTTCAATTACCATATATATCGTGAAATTTATACCTATTATTTTTGGAAGTATATTTCTTATGGATGCCCATTCAGCGTTAGCCTGGAGATGAGCGGTGAAACAGAGCCCGCCGGGTCGCGGACGCCAACCAAGCCCCCGTGTGAAGGCCTGGCGACGAGGCGCAGCCAAGATCCCAAAGTCAAAGAAAGATGATGAGATGTATGGAGACTGATGTGTGGACTGGAAGTTACGATAAAATATTTCGTACCTATTTTACGCTTAAAGAGACTCCACTATATAATTTTAGTAGGCCGAGTACAAGGAAAGTCAATGTAAGTCAGAATAGCAGAACCAAGGACTCTACAACATAGGGCAATTCAAGGAATGGTAGTACAAGGCAGCAGAGTACAAGACAGGGCTATACATAAGGACAAAGGACGATTAAAAATAGGGTAGTACAACGTGGGATAGTACAAGCAGGACTACACAACAAAGGTTAGTACGATTCAAGAACAGTACAATTCAGGGTTGTACTGAAAAGGGGGATGCAAGGCAGCAGTGCATAAGGCAAGGAAGTAAAAGGCGAAACAGTAAAAATTAGGACGCTACAAAAATAAAAGAAGCAACGACAGGAAAGTACAGATCAGGGCAGTGCGACGACTGGACCAAGGCTCTGTGGTCACGGGCCTGTCTTCCAATCTTCTGCTCCACTCACTGCCTCCACTCCACCTCATTGCCTCTCCCACCCTCGGCGGCCACACCATGTGTAGGCACACATCACCGATGCGTGGCCAATGGTGAGAATGCCAACGTAGGAAAAAAACGAACTCATGTTGCACATCGCATTTAAAGGAATTCTGAAATATCTCTTGTTAAAACATCCTCTTATTACTTCTTGCCGACAATGGAAACCTAGGAAAAGAGAAAAGGCGTATTCTCTTAAATAATAGAGTTCAATCTTATACACAATATTTGGAAAATATCTACTTATACTATCAAACACCTACAGTTTCTTAAAAAGCGATTATAGGAATAACAAAGACATCAGCAGATTGTGGTAGCAGTAAACAACCCCGCCTCAATGATATTTCAAATACTATTGAAATACCCCCCCCTCCCACAGAGAGTCTCTCGTTAACAACATCTCAACTATGAAAAGTCTTAAAATTATGCTTCGAGACACAGCGAACTGTGAATTTGGACTTGGGGCTAAGAGGAGCATTCACCGAATATTAGGATATGAGAAGCTATTCTCAAGAAGTGTACCAAATTATTATCATGTCCAATAAAGCCCGCGCGTACCTTTAATAAAGTCCAAATTGATTAAAAGGTGAAAACAAAAAAGATATCCTAGAAACTTTGTAGGTATAAAGTGGGATTTATTCTTTTTCATGCAGTCATGTATTGTACATGCGGTAAAATTGGAGGAAACGCTCTACCTACCATGATTATAAGAGAAGTGAAGCGAATTTTGTAAATGTTCCAAGATATGGAACTAATGATTTGTTTAGAGGAATGAAGAATAAGGATTAATTGTTGAACTATATTTAAATACCTGACAGAGAGATAGTTGAATCGACCATTTTATTCATTATAAATAAAAGACTGAGTGAAGAGCGTTTCTTTTTTCTTTTTATCTCGCCATTACAAGCTTTCAGGATTATATTGTCGTGATTATATTGTCGTGATTAAAAAAAGAAATTCGTCCCTCAGCGAATTGTCTTTTATTTATAACTAGCGGATGTACCCGGCTTCGCCCGGGTTTTACCCGAGTAAAGATTTGTCTAACGAATCTCTCGATAAAGTGAACATTTTTTCCCCGGTCCCTTGAAAAATACTCGATAAGTTGAATAAAATAAATATTAATTGGTTCCCTCGGTAATTGTAAGTTAAAGGAATAGTATCTTGCCTTGGAATTGTATAATTATTCTTGTATGGATGTACCCGGCTTCGCCCCGGGTTTTACCCGAGTAAAGGTTTGTCTAACGAATCTCTCGATAAAGTGAACATTTTTTTCCCGGTCCCTTGAAAAATACTCGATAAGTTGAATAAAATCAATATTAATTGGTTCCCTCGTTAATTGGAAGTTAAAGGAATAGTATCGTGCCTTGGAATTGTATCATTATTCTTGTCTCAAATAAATTGCCGTGTCATCCTGAATTTTGTCTTTCCTAATTTTCTACATTACAAAATCATCGTATCATCATGATAATATTTAGAGCAGATTGTTGAATTATAACATATAAATTAGAATATTATCTTGATTATTTTTAGGCGAAAAGTTATTTCAAAAATTTTATTTGCTAGAAACCTTCCCAATACTATACTAAATAAGTTCCCAAAGTTTCATGACGTTCCAATTAGTGGTTTGGTCAGGCATAAAGGACAGATACACACACATACATTCATTTATATATATATATAGATTTTATAAGAGATTATAATATTAACATTTCAATTATAAAAAAATTGTTGGAA
Organism: Cordylochernes scorpioides; assembly: GCA_030710605.1. Classification (NCBI taxonomy): domain Eukaryota; kingdom Metazoa; phylum Arthropoda; class Arachnida; order Pseudoscorpiones; family Chernetidae; genus Cordylochernes; species Cordylochernes scorpioides. The sequence goes on from CP092872.1 coordinate 54,256,496, forward strand.
TATGTATAATGATAATAAGAATGATTATTTAAATGAATTTTGAACACACAGAACAGTAAGTCGCAATATAATTTCGTAGCACCGTATAAATTACAGGATAAACAATTAGTGTTAATGAGCGCGATAGTATTTTATTTATAAGTCTTAATACCAAAAACAACAACAACAACAACAAAAGCCTTTATTGAGGACCTCTCGTCCTATAAAGGATTCGCCAGTTTTACAGAGTAATTGAAGAGAACTAAGAATACAGAGAGAAACCTATAAGTAGTAGGTATAGTGTAGTATTTTCTACCCTGTAACTATATACAACAGCAGCAACAAGCCTTTTACTGGAATCAAAGTCCCATACATGATTCGTCATTCTAGTCCTGACAAAGATTATTTACATATAATTATTTACATCAATTAGATTATGTATATAGCTTCCTTTTCTCTTCAACCGTCTTCCAAAATTTGAACAACGCAAACGCACCAGCTCTGTTTCTCACCACCTCATTCAACAGGAGCTCCAAAGAGAGTCCCTCAAGGCCTATTTCACTGAGGAGCACTTCTCGTTCGTCTTTCAGCCCCATACATGAGAGTATATGGTGATGTAGCCCCGGCTCCATTCTTGTCCCGCAAATATTGCATGTCCAACCGTCTGTTTTAAATATTCTGGGGCGATCATCAGTAAAGAGCACCGAGAGGATTCTCAGTCCGGCAATACACCGTTTGACCCGGAGCGGGAAATCGCTGGACAGATAGTGTTCCGGTAACGGAGTTGAGCAGATGTTTTTATAGTGGGGGTATAGTCTTGAATTTATTATTCTTGTGTGATCCTTTTGCAGAGATTGATCTATTGCAGTCCTGATTATGTAGGGAATTTCTCTTTGTAATGTTCTATAGTCTGTGCAGAAATTCAGCCATTGAAATCCGGTGGTGTTTAAAATATTAACTATACTTCCTGTGAAACCTATATATTTTTTCGTTGCGTTTGAGATTTCCCACAGCTGGGACAAGCAGATCAGCGGCAATCTAGTTTCACCCATTCCCAGCATTCTCAACCAGAACTTTAAGGTAAGTTTCAAGACTGTAACGCTGAGTGAGACTCTTCCCAATTCTATCCTAAGCATGTATCCGGGGGTGTATCTTGGTAAATTTAGATATCTTCGCATAAATGAGTCATGAATTTGATCAACAATTAATGTATGCTCATTTGCCCAAACAGGTGCCGCGTATAGCAGGGTTGATAGAACCATCGCGTCAAGAAGTTTCATAGAGGATTTAAAAGAGTTCATCTTCGACCTGGTCAGAATAGGCCATACCGCACCACTGGCATCGAGAGCTTTACCCTTATAGTATAATGCGGCTTGCTTAAAAGAGTTTGTTGAGGTGAGTGGATATCCTAGATACATGTATCTTTCCGTGACATTCAGTGTTTGTTGTCCCCAATACCAATTATCGGATTTTGACCGCTTCCCACCATTAATAAGTCTTAATACCTTTATACTCTCTACTTATCTTAAATATGAAAATGTGAAATACAAAGAAAAACCCAAAGTATTGACTCAGTGTGTTATAAAAACCATGATTGAAATAAGTCATTAAATATTACATCTTTCTTATTCCGACACTTGGTATGGATACAGCTATTGCCGGAAGGATGAATGGAAGGAAAGTCGAGAAAGGATTTAATGGACAATGTCGGGAGAAGGCTCTATGATATCATCAAAAGACTTGTCATAGAAAGAAATATCTAAAAAGACAAGCTACCAACCTATGGGTATTAAGAGAAATAGATAAACTTTTTTATATAACAGTTAAACACAAGGTAATAAGACCAAATCCAAATAAATAGTGTGTGACGTTTTGGTAACCGCGTTGTTACCATCTTCAGACAAAAGTGCTGAATGTGCTTCATTCAATAATTCATTTGAATGAATCACATTCAGTACTTTTGTCTGATAATGGTAAAACGCTGTTACCAAAACTTCACACACTATTTGAATTTGGTCTTATTACCTTGTGTTTATAATCTATAATCCAAATTGTGCCTTATTAATTTATAACAGTTGGGTCCTAGTAACTTGCAAAACTCGAAGCTATCTTGACATTTTACTTCCAAAGAGTTCTTGTAAGTTCCTATGTTGCTAATCGTCAAAGTTGAGAGGATTAGCGTCTTTTCTGAATTGACATCTAGGTTTGGGCAGGGTGATCTGATTGTTGAATTTATTCATCAAGATCTATATGTATGAATAAGCAGAATTTGTAACTTATAGCTGTTTCTGCTAATGTAGATCCTATTGTCCAACTGAGCTACATTGTTGAGATATCGGCCGCACTACAGAGTTAGAATAATTGAAACTAAGTAACTAAGAGAGAACACCAAGACGACAGCAAGATGTTTGAAGAAAAAAAAAATCAATAAGGTAAATTATAATAATAGTTTTTGACCAGAATTGAATATATGTAATTGTAGGACATTCTATATTTAGATAATCATTGTTGTTTTTGTTATGTCTTGCTTTTTAAGGTATAAATATGGTTTTAAAACTTTTGTATTTTATATAATTTCTCTCTGAAAAAAATATTTTACAAATAAATTTGAAGATCGTCTGAATCATACTGAAAATAATAATTCACGCAGTTAAATTGTTTAAGTTTTCATCATGGGGATCAGTGGAGGGATGGTCTAAATCGTTGGTTTTCGACTGCTATGACCCGGGTTCGAATCCCGCATTGGGCACTTTTTTTCTGATTTAAAAATAAAATGCTCCAATGGCCCCCGATTCTTGCAAAAGTCCAACCCCACCAGCGAGTGAAAATAACGAAACGGGGCTCTGGAATATTTGTAAGTGCAAAGTCGAACTACCTTTCACATGTGTAGACATGTGGTGCACTTACAGTAAAAGCAGTCGCCTACTTCTACCCACCATGATTATCATGGCCTGTACCACGATCCTAGGGATAAGCAAAAAAATGTTTTCATCATTTATAGAAAACTAAATAATCTTAAAGATGACAACTAAAGTCATTAGACTAATTGTTGAGATGAATGGCGTCTGATTGGCGAGTGGTACAAGAACTAAGACATCTCGTGCTTCATGTTGACTTGGAGGAGCTATTGCAGCCAACTTTGACTAGCAAATCAAGAGGTCTGCTCGATGTCACGCTCAGGACATTTTAAGCCATTTGACTTGAACGAAAGAACATTTAAAGTGAAACTTTCCCAGAACTTTCAATTGGAAATATCAATAATTCACACAGCCGCCTGGAAAGGATTCCCACGGCCATGTTTGCCGAGATGAGGGAGCGAATGGTGCTGACCGGTTCGGCGGACCAATTAGATGTTGGACTAGCGGAAGCGTTGAATGGATGACCTAGGCAACGTATTTGCTTTGATAAAGGTGGTAAATCTTCAGCCATTCTGCCCGCTTCGCCGACTGCGCCTCTAAGAAGATTTCTCTAAGCCCTTTATTTCTGGTCGCTTTATTAACCCGATTCTTCCGTGTGGGCCACCACTTCCCGGTGTGCCAGGATTCCTCGGCTGATCTGCCCTCATGGCTGCTCTACATGGCGCTGCCTGACTCTTCACACAACTTCCAGGCTTGTTCAGGTAGATAGCCTACTGCTGTGATAGATGGAACAACAATATTCCCTCTAAAATGGTAAATTAATGTTTCGAACATAATTTGTTGGTTGGAAGTTTGCTAAATATATAGCTGAATCTCTCTCTTCCTTCCTTCAATGCCTTCCTCTACTGAGGGAGGGTCTCTTAATACTTCCTCCGCCATCCTCTTCATCTCCTCGTAGGCGCGTCGTCCATTGTTTTAGATCGTCTATGTATCCCTGTCGTCTCCTTCCCATCGATCTTTTCCCCCGGAGCTTTTCCTCCAACACTGTCATCTCTATTATGATGCAATAACGCGCCAACTGTTATGAAAATTCGAAACTGTTATAGACGTGTATGATTTTTTTAAATTAAATAATTTCTACTGCCCTTACTGCAATGGAAAAATTAATGGAAGTTCACCACTGATGAGCCAGGCCCTCCCATTAATTTTTCAATTGCAGCAAGAGCAGAATAAATTGTTTAAATTATAAAAGAATCATACACGTCTATAATAGTTTCGAAATTTCACAACTGTCATCTCTCTCTGCCAATTTTGTATTTAATCCCCGACGTTTCAGTGACTTTGTCTAAAAAATCGGTCGAGAGAGGTATTTATATATTTTACAAAAGTATATTATATGGTATTTGGTGGCGAAGTGGTCAACACCGTCGATTTCCGACAACCACGATACAGATTCAAGTCCTTCCCAAGTGGCCAACTTCGAAAGTACTGAATCTTGATTAACTGGTGATACTGGAACTGGTGATAAACAAGAACTACTTACTTGGTACGGCCCATTATAATCATAGTGGATAGTTGGAGAATGCTTTTTCCTCCTAATAGTATATTATATGGTATTTGGTGGCGAAGTGGTCCACACCGTCGATTTCGACAACCACGATACAGATTCAAGTCCTTCCCAAGTGGCCAACTTCGAAAGTACTGAATCTTGATTAACTGGTGATGCTGGAACTGGTGATAAACAAGAACTACTTACTTGGTACGGGCCATGATAATCATAGTGGATAGTTGGAGAATGCTTTTTCCTCTGAGTGAACCGCATGTCCACACAAGTAGAAAAAAGTTTGACTTTCGCACGTACAAGTTGCAAGAGCTCCATTTGGTTACTTGGACCTACTGGTATGGTTGGATTTATGCAAGAATAAAAGATCATTGAAACAGAAAAAAAAAGCTAAATGCGGGATTTGATCCTAGGTCGTTGTTGTAGAAAGCCATCGGTACGTACTATTCCTCCACCCAGCTTGCCGACTTTGAAGCTAAATCGTATTTATAAAAAAAGATTTCTCCGTCCAGAGTCCTAGCTACAATTCTAGTGTGAAAACTGAGAGGAAATAAAACCTGGTCATATTTAAAGTCAAATAGAATTAAAGACTAAGGTATATCAGTCTAAAATGTTTGTTTTTAAAATAAGCATCAAAATTTATATTCAAGATAAAATTTTAAAAATGATATACCTTCATCCACCGTTTTTCTCTTGAGTTATTTGTTTATTCGAGAAATATGAACGAAGTAGACAATAATATATCAGAGAAGTGGCAAGAAATATACATAAACTATTCAAGAAATATGCACGAAATAGATCAGAAATATTGAAGAAGTATTCAAAAAATATATAGGAAGTAGACAAGAAATATAAAACAATAATTAGTAGACATATATAGATAAGAAGTAGACAAGAAACCAAAGAAACACAGAGAAAGGACATGCACTATGTTTTTTTACCTTCCTGAGGTGGAGCCCCTCGAAAGGCGCCGTCCATTTTTACTTTACATTCAAAATGGCCATTGACTCTTAGTTAATAAACATTTTATTGGAAATATAATTTTAGTTCAATTTTTCTTTCATTCGTATACCTTAAGTGGAATATTTCACAGTGGAAATTATATATAACACTCTATTCACAAATGTTTTGCGAATTTTAAACGGTTACAGAATTTTAAAAAGTAACAAGAAATTACATTTTTAATGATTCATAAATATTATTATTAATTTCTGTCTACAAATCTTGTAAATAATTTTTAAATACCTCCAGTTCAACTTAAAAGCCTGATAATATGTATACTTGCTCAATCGCGATGATAATGCAAATGTTCAACATTTCACGACCTTTAGATTGCCGGTAAGTATGTTAAGTAGAAATATAGTTGCAAAAATATAGTTTAAGCAAATATGGTTCGAAATGAGGCATACAATCGTGAAGAGAGAGTATATATCTAGATTTTTTTTTAAAGAAGAAAATAAACATATTTTGAAAAAGATAGAGGCTATCTGGCTGGCATTCATATTTATTTAAAAAATAGACACTTCGGCCAGTTGTAGTTTTATTCTCTCAATGTTTCAACAGAAATATTTTGTCTTCGTCAGAAGAAATAAATAAAAATAAAGCATAATAATAATAAATAAATGCCTCATTTTTATTTATTTCTCCTGACGAAGACAAAGAATTTGTTGAGAGAATAAAACTTTAACTGGCCGAAGTGTATTTTTTAAAGAAATATTTTGAAAAAATTCTAAAAGGAAAAGCTTTTAGTACAAATGTACTGAGAGAAAAGAAGTTAATTCTTCCAGTTAAAACCATTTAACAATTATATTTATTTTGAGTCAAAAAAGGCGACTCATTGACTATATTTATATGAAAAAAGGGACGAACCTGGATATGTTGAAGAAAAAATAATAATTATAATTATTGAATGAATGTATTGAATGAAGAGGTAAACAATTTGAAGAAACACAAACATTTCTAACCGTTAATTTACATTAAAGTTCGAAATTCATGATGAGCGTCTTTAAGTTTGAGTTTTAGCCATATACGTGTAATTTTTAATAATGGTAGCTGAAAGAATTCTTTTTGAGATTTTTTAAAAATAAAAGTGTTTCATTAAATTTTTATTAATTAATATAGACAATATAAATTTAATAAATACATAATAATTTGATTTTTTTTTGTTTAATCGATTTTAATGTAAAAGGTTTTATCTGAATTATCATTTACGTGTCGAGTGTATGTCTACAAATAGCATTTGAGGAATGAGTTGCGAGTTGACAAAGTCAGTTCTCTAAGAGGAACCTTTTCCCCATCATATCTAAAAAGTTCAACTTGCCATCTACACTCATGGACAAAACTTAAAGAAGTTGTACCTTTTAGCATATATATCGAGATCCAGTCAATAACTCTGAAAGATATTTATACAGAGTTATCTTTATTGAAGAACCACAATATAACCAAGTGGGAACAAAATTTCCTCTGTCTAATTCTTCAGAAAAAAATAGACGAACGGCGAGATTAATGACTTTCCACTTCCTTAAGTTTTGTCCATGAGTGTATTTACATTTTCCCTCATAGGAATCTCCTACAAGAACATCCATCTTGTTGCCATCTCACACACATACAGCTTTATTAAGACCACCGGTCTTATACAGATTTACCACAGGAAGGAAGCATAGATGGAGCTCCTATACTCCAGGAAGCGCAGAACCCAACAGTCTCCAGGTCCTACGCATGTCCAGTGGCCACAGAATCCACCGTCCATCCAAATACCAAACCATTTCAATCAACAATAGTTAATTGATGGAATGGAATCTCTCTGTTAGATATTTACCTTCCCCCCACGTACAGTACTTATATGTAATTCTCTGATATACGCGCGCCATCTGTATTTAAAATTATAAACTATTTAGGCGCGAATGTTTCATTTTTTAACAAACAATTCTCTACAGTTCTTACTGCAATGAAGAAATGTAGAGAGGACCTAGCTTATCAGTAGGAACAAACTGGCGAAATCTCGGAAGGTTTCATTACTGATGAGCTGAATCCTCCCTACATTTTATCATTGCAGTAAGGGCTGTGTGTGTATGTGTGTAGGAAATTGTTTATTTGAAAAAAAAAAAGATACATTCGAGTATAAATAGTTAATAATTCCAAACTAATACAATTTGTATCCCTATATAATTAGGTTTGCATCACTCTTAGGTTATTCCCCTGCGCTGTCAATCCGTACTACCACCAACGCCACTCTGACACCCGCCCAGCAGCAGATTCCAACGAGTCGTTCCACCATTCAATCACCGAATTAGTCCAGATGGGCGCCAATTGAAAAGGTCGTGTTTCCTTGAACAAGTTCCTGGAGACGACGTTTTGCACGCATGGCAGTTAGGTTTCCGGGACGTGGACTTTCCCGATGCTTTTTACAGTACTGGATGTTTGATTGCGGTTAGCTCTGCCATGTCTCCGTATATCCCACGTTATTCTACTTAGAGATACCCTGAGGAAATATTAGAGCAATTATGAAAATTATTCTATATTTATATATTGCATGCTAATTACATAATTCGCACTATTTTTCCAAACGGAATTTCTAAACAGTTTCATCCAAATTTTATAGCCACTCAATTTGTCATATCACACGGAAATTTCCAGAAATACTTACATAAAGAAGTCTATCAGAAACACCAAATTGTTCCTGAGGAGAAACTGAACAAACTGCTTTTCACCTTATCTACGACTGTCTGAACTTTGCAGAAGTTAGACATCGTTTGTTCCCTGATTTAAATGATCTAACTCTTTCACCTCAGCCACTTTGTCTATATAAATTTAATGAAATCTGTAGAATAATATACATATAAATTTGTAAATATTTAATTCTAAGTTCTAATTTGTTTGTTGTTTTGTTTCTTCTGTATTAGGCGCAAATATTTCAATATCGAGCCTGGTTGATTAATAAATAAATTAATTAAATGTAATCAATATTTGCATTGTATTATTTTACTAAAATTACTCTTGTCTTATGTATTTAAAATATCAAAACTTTCTTACTCAACTTAATCAGCATCTTTTAATTTAAATACAGCTTATTAACACAAGGTCTTATTACTATTTTTACATAAAAATATCTATATTTTTTAAATAACAAAAAATCCTCATTTCCTTTTGTTTCATTTCTTTATTGTTTTTTTTTTGTGATGATGATAAGTTCTATATGTATATATTTTTCACTGATGACTCGTGTTAATATTAAGATAAAATATTGTCCCAAAATATTTTTAAACAAATTTTGCCTGTCAGCACGTGAAGTGGTTCACTGAGGTGGATGCGATCGAACACGTCGGTTCGTCGTACCTTCCTGCATCCAACGATCACATATCCGCATTAGAGTAAAAGGTCTTTATGAATAGCTTTCAATTATATATCTATAGGGATAGAATTGGTACCAATTTTGAGCGATAGGTGTCGCTATAATGGTAATAGTTGCTATATCATAATTAACTTGTTGCTTGAAACCGACACTCGAAAGTTTGATAATTATTAAATTATTTAAATATTTTAATAGTTCGATGTTATGTAAATTCTGTAACTCTATATATATATATTTTTTTCTTCTTCTTTTTTAGATGGAAGGTGAGAAAGACATCACTCACTTTTCGAGCCTTAATTTAATAATAAAACCTGCTGAAATAGCTCTGTGTACCTCTATTTATTTAATTGCGACAATATTAAACATTTCTATTTTGAGTAATTAGCTAATTACCATAATTGTTATGATTGTTAAACTTTCGAGTGTCGGTTTCAAGCAACAAGTTAATTATGATATATCAGCTATCACCATTATAGCGACCCCTATCGCTCAAAATTGGTACCAATTCTATCCCTATAGAAATATAATTGAAAGCTATTCATAAAGACCTTGTACTGTAATGCGGATATGTGATCGTTGAATGCAGGAAAGTACGACAGACCGACGTGTTCGATCGCATCCACCTCAGTGCGCCACTTCACGTGCTGACAGGCAAATTGTGCGCATGGCTGTGACAGATCGCTCAGTCACATCACGAACTGTAGCACAGCACATTCATTTTGTGAGGCATAATCCAGTGTCAGTACCATTCGACGCCATTTACAGCAGAGTGTTCTGTCCGAAAGACGTCCATTGCTTCGTCTACCCTTGACGCAGAACCACAGACGTCCCCGCCGCCAATGGTGCGATGAAAGAAGGATGTGGACGGCAGAATGGAATGAAATTGTCTTTACTGACGAGTCACGCTTCTGTCTGCAACACCACGATGGTCGGATTCGAGTCTAGAGATACCGTGGAGAGAGGATGCTGAACAGTTGGGTTATGCACCGCCACACTGGTCCTGCACCGGGTATTATGGTATAAGGCGGTATTGGATATCACTCTCGCACTCATCTTGTACGCATTGTCGGTACTTTAAACAGCCAACGCTACATCTCCGAGGTGTTGGAGCCAGTTGTCCTTCCTTACCTTCAGGGCTTGCCCACAGCCATATTTCAACAGGATAATGCGCGACCACAGGTGGCACGCAATGTATAAAGGTTCTTCGTCAATCGCCAGATTGAATTGCTTCTCTGGCCGGCTCGCTCTCCGGAACTTTCGCCGATAGAAAATATGTGGTCCATGGTTTTTCAACGATTGATCCAGATTACATCCCCAGCTGCCAACCCAGATCAACTTTGGCAACCTGTGGAAGCTGCTTGGTCTGCTGTACCCCAAGAACACATCCAAAGTCTCTTGGAATCAATTCCGAGGCGTGTGGCAGCGGTGATCTCCAACAATGGAGGCTACTCTGGCTACTGATTCTGGCAAGAACCACACTTCGCAGAAGTCTATAAATTTAATCATTTGATAATTGGTCAACATGTTATCTACAAAATAAATTTTGTTGTGATATCTCTTGTCTTTATTGGTGTTGCAATTTGGGTGGCCAGCAGTGTACAAACATATCATTGAAATCATCCTTTATATTTTCAACATGAAAACACTATCGATTTTAGCCTCTGCAATAGAATCCTCACTTCTTCTGGAAGAAGCTGATTTATTAGAACTAGAAAGAAATAGAAAACATTATTTATATAAAGAAATATTTAGGATAATTCGCTCTAACAAATCACTAATTTTCTGATTTAACGAAACAAACACTGAAATAACACTGGTTGGTCAATATATAATACGAATTAATACTGCAGTAAATTTCTCAGAAAATATTTAATCAGAGAGAAAAACAAAAAATCCTTACATACAACTACTGTAGGGTTCCAGTATTTGACACCTCTCATTCTGTAAAAAAAAAGAGAAAACAAAAGAATGAACACATTTTAATGAACTGTAACCATCATGGATACAATCCTCTGATCTGTAATATTTTTAATTTACTTTTTTTTTTACTTATCCCTAGTACACGTGGTATAGGTCATGATAATCATGGTGGGTATAGTTGGCTACTGCTTTTACTGTGAGTGCACCACATGTCTACACATGTGAAAAGCAGTTCGACTTTGAATTTACAAATGTGCCGGGGCCCTATTTAGTTACTTGAACTCGCTGGTGGGGTTGGACTTTTGCAAGAAGCGGGAGCCATTGGAGCATTTTTTTTTTAATCAGAAAAAAAAAGTGCCCAATGCGTGATTTGATCCCAGGTCGTTGCAGTCGAAAACCAACGGTTTAGACCACCCTTCCATCGACTCCCTTTTTAATTCACATAAAATTGAAGACTTGTGGATCTGAAAGAGATGATGTGTAGATATGTAAAGTTTAAACATCAAGTCTATCTCTACCTTCACCGGAATTGTTGCACTTGTAAGCCAGTGGTTCCTGGAGAAAGAAATGTACGAGAGGTCTAACGTTATAGAGCAGATTAATAATATAGACGTTAAAATAGACATACGCGCGGTTCATATATATATATTTATACATACATATATATAGGAAAAACAAACTCAAGACCTACCTTTAAATCCTTCCGGCGTTTAGAGGAGGTTGTCAACAGGCCCTTATATCTGCGAAAAACAAATAAATAATTAACCAACATCGAAAAAAAAGTTAAAAAAGAAAAGCAACCTGAATCATTAAAACAAATCTCTGCTGCGCCCCTAAGTATTTTTAGAGAGAGACACATACACTGCGTGACATAGAAAATGGAACACCAAGAAATAGTGGCCAGAAAATTATGCAAATTTCAGGGTAGACGCGCCTAACCGAGTTATGCAAATGATGTAAAATGCGCAGCTCTCGTGCGCACATGGAGTAAGATATAAGGGAAGGAACTTGCAGAAAGGACAGTATTCGTGTCGTTATTTCTTCAAGGAAAATCATTGTAGAAATTTTGTTCTTGTGTCAAAAGACACGTGTAATAACAGAGAATGCCAGGTCATCGTAAACGGAGGCAGTTCAAGCAGACAGACGCTTTTACGAGGGGCATGGTGATCGGACTGAAAAGGGCAGGTTGGTCCATACGTCAAATCGCAGCTGATACACACCTTGGTGCGTCCACGGTGCACCGACTGTGGAGAAGATGGTTGGAACAAGGAAATGTGGCAATTTTTAGGAATGTCGGTGCTACCAGAGTGACGTCAGCACGTGTGGATCGGCGTATCCTTCGACAAGCAGTGGCGGCCCCACAAGCCACTTGTACCGCCATCCTGCAACATGTGCAAGACACCCTAGATCATTCCATCTCGACCAGAACCATTTCCCGTCGATTGGTTGCTAATGGCTTGCACTCATGCCGTCCGCTAAGAAGACTGCCATTGACCCCACCGAATAGGCGCCAACGTTTGGAATGGTGCCGGGCTAGATCGACGTGGATGACGGAATGGCACAGGGTCGTGTTCTCAGATGAGTCGCGTTTCTGCTTGTCCAGTGATAGTCGCCGTGTACGCGTGTGGTGTCGACGTGGAGAAAGGTCCAATCCGGCAGCAATTGTGGAACGCCCCACCGTGCGACAACGTGGAATCATGGTTTGGGGCGCAATCGCGTATGATTCCAGGCCACCTTTACTTCGTATTCAGGGCACTATGACGGCACAACGATACGTTGATGATGTGCTGCGACCGGTGACACTCCCCTACCTTCAGGGGGTACCCAATGCCCTTTATCAACAGGATAACGCCCGACCGCACACTGCTCGCATTAGCCAACAAGCTCTGCAAGATGTACAGATGCTTCCCTGGCCACCGTACTCTCCTGATCTCTCACCAATCGAGCACGTCTGGGACATCATTGGACGCCGTTTGCATGCCTTGCCACAGCCGCGTTCAGAAGACGAACTGTGGCAAATGGTTGAGAGGGAATGGAGAGCCATCCCTCAGGACGCCATCCGTACTCTGATTGACTCTCTACCTAGACGTGTTGCTGCGTGCATCGCCGTCCGCGGTGGTCCTACTTGCTACTAAGCCGACGCCGTTCTCGCTCTGTATTATGACTATCATTTTGAAATAAAGATCACTTATTGTTCGTCCCTGTCTCTCTCTGTCTGCCGAGTTTCATCACTTTCTGGCCACTATTTCTTGGTGTTCCATTTTCAATGTCACGCAGTGTATTTTAGAGTAAGATGGGAAACCTTTAAATAGGTCAGGAGTTTGTGTCTTTTGAAGGAGGAGAAATTTTAAAAGAGTTAACAATCAACTGATCATTGTTGCCTTAAAAATTGATTTAAAAAAAGTTATATACAAAAATAAAGATTTACACAAAAAGAATGGTCGAAAGAAGCACTTGTAAATTTGGAGCTTTTGTTAAATTGCCTTGTAGAAAACTACCTCAAAAAGTCAGGCCAGTTTTCAAAAAAAAAATTTTGGGTGTGCATACTTATTTAATATGTGTATATTGCAGTATCACACGATATATATTGTAATGTATGTGTGTGCATATGTTCAAACACTGTAAAAATAACAACAACAAAAAATGATAAAAGACCCAAAGATATCACAGGGTGACTGACAAAGGAAATAAGCCTTGCTTCATTATTCGTAATGAGCAAAGCATTCTGGTACCCGCTTTGGAATGGGAAACAAATAACAAATTTATAAAATATGTATTTTACACTTTACATCAGTATTAATGAATAGACTTATAAAACTATCCATTTGTTTGTAAAGGCACAAACTTTTTCACTTCAGAGAAGGGCAATGAGGGAGGTAAAAAAAATGAAGAAGAAAGCAAGACTTAATGCTCCCTTTTAAATGGTTTTCAAACAACCAGATATGCCCCCATCATATGTGAGCCATATATTTTTGGAGCCGCGACTCATATCTATAGCATTCCCGTTTCAGAAAATCTACAGAACAATGCGATTTCGAAATAGTTATTGTAAATATAAAATATTTCAACAAAATAAACGTCTTTTATATGAAAGATATCTTACATTATGCAAACTGTGCTCTACATTAAAAATATTTTTACTTAGTATTTTCATTTTACCTCTCTCTCATAAGAGACTAAGAGCAAAATAATAAAATTTGCTACTTCTGGGTTTACATTGGAAAGCTAGGTATATAAGGTTAGCTTTGATTTTATAAGAAAAAGGCTGTGTTGCACTAAATGGTCGCTGAACAGATGAATTGGACTAAGCAAGGATCACTGTATTTACGATAACAAAATCTTTATTTAAGAGCGAAAAGGAATGCAAATATCTCGATTGAAACTAGTGAGTTTTCACTCAACATCACCAAGTGGATATAATCCCTGTGTTTTATACTGTAAGCCTTCATCTTTGAAGCCTATATCCCTGAAGCGTGTATCTTCTAAACTTCCATTCCTGAAGCTTGCTTACCCGTAACCTGCATCCCTGAAGCCTGCCCCCTGAAGCCGAAATCTCCAAAGATTACTTCGCTGATACCTGCATCCCTAAAGCCTGCATCCTTAAAGACTGAATCTCTGGAAACCTGCGCCGCTAAAGTCCCCGGAAACCATCCCTGAAGCCGAAATCTCCAATGCTTACTTCGTTGATACCTGCATCCCTAAAGCCTGCATCCTTAAAGACTGCATCTTTGGAAGCCTGCTCCGCTAAAGTCCCCGGAAACCATCCCTGAAGCTTGCACCCGTGAAGCAGGAATCTTCCGTCCCGTGTGCAGGGCCGCTAGCTGACCCCGCGGGGTTATGGCGGGGGCGGGGGGATCGTGATGCCGTCGTTAGTGCCGGCTGGAAGAATGGCTGCCGCTGAGCGATCTAATGGCGCCAGGAAACAAAGCCTGCCAGCTCCTTTCACATTCATCATAACCGTTTTTGTCCATATTAACCACCACTGAGGGAAATCCTTCCTTCTCTTTTGTTATCATCCATTTGGATAACTGACGAGGCGATAATTTGTCCCTGGTCGCTACAGTTGGTCACGACGTCCACTCGGTCCTCCTGGGAAACCCAGCTGGTTCCTGCCTCCCTCACAAAGCCGAGGGAGGAGCCGCTAATGTGATATAAATGAACGTAGTTCCTTTCCGCGTTTACAATTTCGATTTTTTAGATGAGTTTCATTCCTAAAATATCAGAATGAAAATGTAATAGGACCTTAATTAGGTAAATATAAAGCGTTACAAGGATTAGGCTTGAGCCTTTGTATCTCACCTATATGTGCAACTGCGTATTCCAATTTACACGTTAGGAACTTGTGTGATATGGTGTTTATAATAAAGATTCTTGCCTGCTTTTACACTTTGACAAAATTAATAAGGAACTTAGCCTTAGATTCCTTATTTATTTTGTCAAAGATGGGTCTTTGTTCCACTCCCATATCATGAAACAATCCAGACGGAGTTTGTCCCGTTCTCGGCCACGGCTAAAATGGCGGTGAAAGAAAATACACAACAATGGAACCATCTGACAACACTGATGAGCAGCGTTGCGAGGAATTTTTTCAAATATTAGAATTGTTGTGATTTTTTGTCTTTTAGGTGGGGCTAGTCTTCTGGTGAGAAGACGCCTCTAGTAATTTTCTGTCCACATCTCCTTCTGAACTCAGTCTAATTGTGGCCATTGTTTTTGTCTTTGGTTTAAAACAGGAAGGTGGTACTTCCACTTCGTCTGCTGAAAAACTCTCTTTGGTTAAATAGGAAGTTTCTCCTCGACTTTCTTGTGTTTAGGATTTCTCCAAATCTAACATGATCACTGGCGATGACAATAAACCGATCTTAGATTCTCTTCAAGTTTTAACTAATTATAAATTCAATGAGTTCTCTGTAGGTTTATAAAAGGGAGAGAGACGAGTATTTTCCATATACAAAGAAAATTTTCTCTATAATATTCGGATAGTATTCCTTTGAACCGATCCACCAAACGTTGAAACTGTGAGTTCAACATTGTGATGGGAATAAACGGTTGGTAGTAGATGGAACCCAACCTGATCATCATCCAGTCACATAACGAAAGAAGAAAGTGGTGATGAAGTTTAACTAACTATTCACAGCCATTTGAAGTTATAGAAACTCCGAGATGTTAAATTCCATTGCTCTCGTTCTGGAAATTCAATTTGAATTCTAAAAATCGATGTATAATAATAATAATAGAGTAGTATTTGATTTTAAAACATTTAAACACATACTCCGCAAAGGTTTCTTCACTAATTCTATATACAGTTACGAGCGTCATCCGTTCTTAATTTTTCATCTCCTAATCATTTGTCATCTCTGTCACCGTTTGCTTTTTCTTTGGAATGGCGCCCTCCTATTGGTTGGCTACGATCACGCCACCTTTGCCCCCCCCCCCCACTCGCTTTTTTGTTTTTGTAACTATTGTGTTGGAGCGGGTCGCTCCTTAAATAAGTGCATATATTAGTTAATAACTAAATGGAATTCTCTCTTTCTTTTTCCCAGTAAGAGACGCCTACGGAAGCCAACAGTACATAGACAGATAAAGCACATAGGCTATAGCTATTAACTAATATATGCATTTATTTAAGGCGCCAATTTATAATTGTAACAAATAGTATTTGAATAAAAACTTTCAATCGGGTAAAACACGGGCGTTGCCCGGGTCATTCGGCTAGTGTTTTATAATATCCACAAGCTCTCTCGAGTTAAAACCTCTTTCACAGGCGTTTATCCTAAATATTATTGCACCAAGTTGTGGTATGGTAGATTCTTCAGCCTTGATTCTTTCCCCAGATATGTCTTGCAACTTTCCAGAACGTGTTTCAACCATCCTACAAATTTAGGTGAGTCAATAATAAGGCAACTATATTTTCTGGTAGCACCAAAAATCTATCACATCACAGTTTAAAAGGTTGTGTAGCTCCACAAATTACAAATTATGATTTTACAGTACATAACCCTAATATAAAATTGAAATTAGAATTTAAAATATCTCTATAAAAATAATATTAGAAATTATTAACATAAATAATTGGTGCATTAACCATGATACAACAATATAAACATTCACGTTATATATGTGAAGCCCTTACACGTGACTGGGCTCGAGTGCATTAGTCTTGCTTTGATTATTGTTTTATAAATTTAGGCATTAAAATATCAGTAGTGAATATTTGAAATGAATTTATAAGAACAATAACCAAGAAAGATTATTGGGCTCGAGTCCAGTCGTGTGTTGGCTTCACAAATATATTAATTAAATGTTTATAATTCGGGCTGTTGGCCCTCGTCAACGTGGTGCAGGCTGTACCTAAAATATTTGGTCCTAGAAGCTTCCAGAGAAACCAAATAATGGGTATTTAAGGCCAGGGTTTCGTGAATGCGCTTTTCATGGGAAATAATAAGCAAAAAATAGTCAGGTGTTGATATTAAAAACAAAATTGGAATTTTCTGACCGCTCACGAGGACCAATAGCCCGAAACGCGTACATGGTTGACTTCTCTTAATTTATTAAGAAATTGGGTTGGTCAAATATCTTTGGATCAAACTAAATCAACGTTTAGTTTATTTTTGTTCCACTAGATGGCGCTCTTCCATCTAAAATGCTCGTATGAGCGGTCAGGAAATGCCAATTTTGTTTTCAATATATATATACAGTTAAACCTGTCTATAGCGCCCCCTCTAAATAGCGCCTCTCTCTCTATAGCGTCCGATTTTAAATACGTAGTACAATACGATTTACATAAAAAATGACCTGTCTATAGCACCCTATTTTGGTGAGTCCCAAGAGGGGGCGCTATAGACAGGTTTAACTGTATATTTAAAATAATAGTGTTAAAATTAATACAAAGCAATAACGCGCCATCTATATATAACAAATAAAAACATTAAGACGCGAATATTTCTTTTCACAAATAAATCAAACTTCTACTGTCATTACTGCGATAAAAAATCCCTCCCAATATTTTTTCATCGCATTAAGGACAGTAAAAGTTTGATTTATTTGTGAAAAGAAGCATTTGCGTTTTAAAGTTAAAATCATATATTTTTTCGGCAATAAAGATCGCTATATTGATAATATTTTGAAGATAGTGGTGCTGAAACTAGAAGTATGTGAGTGAAAGAGTATTCTTTATTGATTCCAGATTTGACAAGCTCAGGCTATGTTTGTTCTTCTATGCACATGTTGAAAGACAAACAGGTGCGAGTGCTAATCAAATCAGGAATCAATAAAATCTCTCTTCCATTTACATGTTTCTCTTCCACCATTAAATATTATTGTATACAAGTAGATTATCGTTTATATTAAAGGTATTATTATGTTCATATGCAAATAACTACAAGTAACTATTTGTAATATAATTATATGTTATATGGGGGGATTGTTGGAGGAGAGAGTGGGACAAATCATCGATATTCAACAGCCACGATCCGGATTCGGGCATTTCTTTCTGAGGAAAATAAAATTCCTTAAATGTCCCCGATTCTTGCAAAACTCTATTGGCCACGCAAAAGTCTCAATGGTAGGAGGGAAATAAATCTATTCTAAGTTACAGTACCGGCTTGTCACTTTGTGATAAATGTAAAATAATAATAAAGATAGTGAAAAGCTGAAGAAGCAGTCAAGAAGAGTCACGGAAGCTTTGATAATTTCAGAAATAGTCCCAAAACGTTGGACAGAACTGGCGATAGAATTCTTGACATGTTCTTATAAAGACATTGAAAGTAGTTTGAACTTCTAAATCCACGAATGAATTATAATTCAAACGGGCTTCTGGCACACTTCTATGAGTGCAAAAGTCTAACTACTTTTACATGTGAAAAAATAGTACAAATGTAATATTGTACTGGGATAAGGTGCATAAATTAAGAAAAAGGCATCTACTTATCGTGCAACTGAAAGTTGCTGATGGCTTGCGCCATCTATCGGAATAAATATCAACTATTCTCGTTGATTTTTAATCATTCCAGAATTGGCCAAATACCCATTCTTGATTAATCAAGAAAAGCTAACCACGGACGCGTTTCGGGCTGTTGGCCCTCATCAGCGTGGTGCAAGCTGTACCTCAACGACCAAAGAATTGGTCATTAAGGCATCCTGAAAAATCATGAAACGGGTAGTTAAGGCCAGAATTGCGAGAGAACGCTACAAAATGTGAAAAAATAGTACAAATATAACATTGTACTGGGATAAGGTGCATAAATTAAGAAAAAGGCATCTCCTTATCGTGCAACTGAAAGTGCTTTTACTATGCTTTAATTACTACAATGCTTTTACATGTGTAGACATGTAGTGCATTTACAGAGAGTCAAAGCAGTCGCTAACTACCCACCATATATGATAATCATGGAGGCATGTACCAATTGTACCAGGGATTTGTACCACACCAAACACACAAATTTTACATTTATTTACATATGAAAAGAAATAGAATAGTGATGTAGATATCACTAATTTTAAGATAGCTTTGTAGAACTGGAAATATTCAAAAACTAAATGTTTAAATTATAAATCTGTTATTAATAAAAGTTGACATAACTGTACGTTGCCAAGTTGGCATATATCGTGAAAATTGTTTCTCATTCTAACCAGGAGCAGTCGGATATGTCACCTGGCGTT
Organism: Cordylochernes scorpioides; assembly: GCA_030710605.1. Taxonomy (NCBI): domain Eukaryota; kingdom Metazoa; phylum Arthropoda; class Arachnida; order Pseudoscorpiones; family Chernetidae; genus Cordylochernes; species Cordylochernes scorpioides. Next base: position 54,275,826 of record CP092872.1, read on the forward strand.
TAGAGAGACAAAGGGTGACAATAATGTAGATATTGTGATGTTTCAGTGGTATCTACCAAAATAGTAAAGTTGGAAACAAATTGGAATAGCATGCTATAAAATTATAATTTTATTCTTAAAATATTTAACTCTCCTCCTTAAAGACAACCACAAAAATATTTTTACAAATATATTAATATTGCTTTTTATAAGAAATTATAAAGCCTGAATTAATAAAAAACTAACATTTGTTGGGGCCTTCATGGAGAGATTTTGAAAACAATTTATTGGCCACACAAAAGTCTCAAAGGTAGGAGGAAAATAGAACTATTCTAAGTTACATTGCCGGCTTGGCACTTCGATAAAAGTAAAAAAAATATATAATAATATAATAATAATAACTTTATTTTTCAAAAAAGGTTCCAAGGTTTTCTTTAAAAAGTGTAAAGAATGGTCAGTCAATTTACATATTTTATTTAGTCGGTGGACGAGTGGGTAACACCCTCAATTCCCGACAGTAATGAACTGGGATTGAAAACTCGTTAACATTTTATTTTAATACGTGAATAACCTTCACATATTATTCATTTTGAAAATAGAGCAATCCATATTTAATTCATTAGATAATAAAAAGGCATATATTGGATTTAATAAAAGATTTATTTTGCCAATATTTCGGCTGGCTGAACGCCAACCTTTATCGAGGCATTACATTTTTGTATACACAAACTCAGCGCCGCATAGTGTAACACTATGCGGCGCTGAGTTTGTGTATACAAAAATGTAATGCCTCGATAAAGGTTGGCGTTCAGCCAGCCGAAATATTGGCAAAATAAATCTTTTATTAAATCCAATATATGCCTTTTTATTATCAAATATATTCATTGTTGCAATTTTCATAAACTAGGTTGATATTTTTGAGCGGTACATAATAAAATGATTTTGGAACAAGGAACATATTTTATTTACAACATCGAAATAATATAACTGTAAAAAAAAAACAGATATATTTACATTTGCTATCGTGACTCCTGGTCAGTGCTGTGGCCCTCGCAGATATGTTCCCCTGATGTCCTGCAGCTCTCTAGCAGTCTTTCTATCACCTCTCCTGGTGGCTCCTCGATAAAATGGTCCCCTGGCCTTGATCCATCTTCATAATAATAATAAAGATAGAGTGAAAAAGTGAAGTGGCCTTCAAGGAGAGTCACGGCGGCTTTGATAATATCAGCAACTATCCCAAAACGTTAGGCAGAGTTGACTATATATAGTTCTCTTGGCAAGTTCTTATAAAGAAATTGAAAGTAGTTTTAACTTCTTCAATGCAAATTTTATTGATAGTTAGAATCCAAAAGGGAACATCACGTGAAGAAAAATATATACTAAATCCATATTGGCTGGACAAAATGGCGTAACGTACAGGGGAGAAATGATTGAAATTATATTCCCGTGATAATTGAGAGGCACGAAGAAATTAAATCTTTTGTTTGGCCATCACATGGTTGGCTATAGATTCTGCCGCTCTGTTCAGAAGAAAAGAACAAGTCTGTATGGATGGAGCATGATGTCCATATGTACTGTATACGTGTATATGTACTGATGTCCATACGTACTATACATACTCGTACTGCTTTTGTTCGTTGCCAAATTGATCTGGCGTAGATGCCTTTACTGTGGGCAATTCGTTTAACTAGAAACGATCATAACTCTTCGAAAGGCTGCTATCTAACATAGTTGGCCTTGAAAAATTTCATGCCACATGCGTAAGCACAAAGTCCTTTAGAAACTTGGTAGAGTGGTTTTACAACTTATCCATCTCAGATTAGAGAAAGCATTCATAACAGATTCTAAACAAGAAGACCACTTATATTAGTTGTGTTGTTGTAATTTTATAGAATATTCTAAAATAATGTTGAACTCAATGATCCATACGTACTATATAAGTGTATACTCGTATGTACTGATATCCATACGTACTATACATTCTCGTACTGCTTCTGTTCGTTGCCAATTTGATCTGGCGTATCTAATAATGCTCTAGGCCAGTCGTCTAACTAGAATAAATCAGAACTCTTCCATATTTCGAAAGGCTACTATCTAACATGTTTGGCCTTGAATAATTGCATGCCACGTGCGTAAGTACAAAGTCTTTTAGAAACTTGTTAGTAGGCAATCCTTAAAGAGTAGTTTTACAACTTGTCCATCTCAGATAAGAGAAATAATTCATAACACATTCTAAATAAGAAGATCTCTTATATTAGTTATGTTGTAGAATATGATAAAATAATGTTGAACTCAATGATATAAAAGTATGTTAAATTTCAAATCAATAACAAGTTTTCAATATTAGAATTACCAAAACAGTTATCAACTTAGAAGCTTAGACAGGTTTCTTATGTATAATATTCCTACATATTTGTATTAATATATTTACTTCTAAATTTTGATAGCTTGTGATTTCATTAGATTGTATATAGTCTTGCTCGCTGTGGGCATTTATATTATTTTAGATTCATATCTGGTTTATAAATACAGTTATATATCCAATCTGAAGTATGTGAAATTAATAGTGGTCCATTATCAAACTTCCATATGTAGATTGTCTGAAAATATATAGATATATATCAATATAATATAGAATATGTGTTTTGTAGAATTAAGCATTGTTGTAAGGTCTGTTGAAGGGTTTTAGCTCAATAGCTCTCTTTAGCTCCACATGGATTTTATTAGAGAAACAATATTACTTTCAAGCGTAGGTTGAATCGTTACATCTATTAGGTTGTCCTAAAAGTCCGGGTTTTACTTATTACTTGGCGAATAATATTGCAACGTGGAAAATTAGGAAAGTTCAGAATGACACAACAATTTATTTAATGTAAAATCAAAATCAACATTTATAAGATACAGGTTAAGCAATGAGGGAAGTTTCCAGAGTAGCAACATATAAATAATATAAATATCAAACAATTAATAATCTGTATATAAAATATAATACTTTACTACAATATTATTACGGCGAATACATAATAATACATAATAGAATTACTTTATACATAATACAAAGACATTATACATTGACGTGTCTTTATTAACATCCTATAACGCGATATCCCAAACTCAGGGATATTTGCCTCAATACATTTCTAACATCATATTAAAAAGAAATTATACATAACGGCGAATAAAAATTGGTATTTATTTTTTTTTCACAATTGTTTACGAACTTTTGGGATAACCTTGTAACTATTCGATTATTTGATAATACGTCACATAGAGCGCAGGATAAGATGGCGATACAATTACTGATCCAATAAGAAAATACTCGAAATGGATACTTCAGGTCTCTCATGAAGGTCCATAGTAGGTTGGATCAGATATAAGGACAAATAACCTTTGATAATTCAGACGTTTATCCACAACGATATCTAGCATTTAAAAAAGGAAGACTTAGGATGACGTTTATTTTATTGGACACTTTGTATCACCGTCTTTTTGGGACATATCGTTGTGTCTTTCAACGGGTCGTTCAATAAAATAAACACTTCCTTAGATTTTCTTCGTCTTTTAATGATACAAATGGTTTTTGTGTGAGGGTATAGAATTGGAGGTTACGTGAGGGGCGCTTGGCCCTCAGATGTGATGGGATGTTATACACTGCAATTCCACCTCGAGTTCGATGCCCCTGAAATGTTGGAAGCTGTAGAAAGGGAGAGGCCGAGCGAAGCTTGCATCTCAAGAATCCAGCGCAGTGCGAACAAAAGCCGGGAATGGGAAAAGAAAAAAGATAATTGAAGCGATTTTCCTCGGGTAGGCTCTCTCTCGTTCATCAGTCGCTGTTGACCCAACACCGGGCTGACCGCCCTTTGAAGAAGCCGGCTTCTTTTCTGCTTCCCAGAAATGGAGAAAAAGAAAAGAAAAACAAAAGATAACATCTTGGGTTCCGACTGAGTGAGAAGGAAGAAAGGAGGGGCTATACCCTCTTCTAAATGGTGAGCTTCCAGATAAATTCTGGGAGCTTTCATTTTTTACATTTTTTTCAATATCGTAATTTTACTGCCCTCTATTTGATTCTATTTTGTATTCTCTAGTATATAATATATACTAGCGGACGTACCCGGCTTCGCCCGGGTTTTACCCGAGTAAAGGTTTGTCTAACGAATCTTTCGATAAAGTGAACATTTTTTCCCGGTCCCTTTAAAAATACTCGATAAGTTGAATAAAATCAAAATTAATTGGTTCCCTCGGTAATTGGAAGTTAAAGGAATAGTATCTTGCCTTGGAATTGTATCATTATTCTTGTCTCAAATAAATTGCCGTGTCATCCTGAATTTTGTCTTTCCTAATTTTCTACATTACAAAATCATCGTATCATCATGATAATATTTAGAGCAGATTGTTGAATTATAACAGATAAATTAGAATATTTATTTTGATTATTTTTAAGCAAAAAGTTATTGATTTATATATTTTTTAAAATAGCCTATCGTCTTCCCCGTATTTTTTTACCTATGTATGGAAATTTTGGATTGAATTAGTGAACTACTGCGAATTTGTATACCGGACATACAGACCAACAGACAAACATACAAACATTCATTTTTATATATATAGAGAAGAGATATTGTAGCGTAATTTTCAGTCATTTGCTATGGGTGTGGAATTGAACAACATACAGGGATGATAAAAACATCGAAAGCTATCATTCTAGGTAGCATAGCAGTAATCGATATCTCGATAAGAAAAGACGAAAAATTAAAATTTTAAAGTTTAGATTCCATTTCCTGCTTTTTGGCGTAGATGCAGCTCTTTTGTTGATCATCCATCGCATTACATAATGCTTTGAAGCTAAACACCAAGTATTTTAGAATGATTCGACTCATAGGTATATAATGGCACATGAATCTATCATATTAAAAAAGGAGTAAACGCAATCACAATAGAGAACACGAACAGAAGGAATGACTTAGACATTGGAGAGTGAAGATAAAAGAGCATGAAGGAAGAGGAATGATAGATCTGAAGGAAGATATCTGAAACTGATCTTAGAGTAACTTCGTCATTTTTCCAGGAAAACCACGTAAAATCTCTCAGAAAGGAAGATCTGGTATGCAGTTTAAGAAAACCAAACGTCAACTCTAAGCAACCTCAGTAAATGTTTGACAGCTTATATGCAAAGAGAGAAGAAAGTGTTCGTTACAAATTTTAAAACAATTTTAACTCTTCCTATTTACTTATTCGTGTTTTATTTTGCACTAACAGAAAATTCCAAGATTATTCGAGGATAATTCCGGTATTTCGCCAATAAAATTTTGATCCCGGGATTAGAAGTCTTACTCGTGAAACTGAGCAGGTTTTGTTTAGCACTCGTTACCTAGCTCAGTGAAAGGGCTATCCTACACACTCAGTCCCCAGGTTACTATCCGACCTAAAGCCCACTCCTGTACACTCTAATCTTCTGACTTATTAGATTCACTAGGATTGATAGCGGGATCCTCAGCAGGGTGAAAGGTTAATTCCACCGTCCTTTGTTTTTATGGCGCGATTGGCAAGGACAATTCCCATAAAACATCCAAAAAAAAAAAAACAGAGTTCCATGAAGGCTTGAGCTGATAGCACTAATCGACAAAAGGCATGACTGGAGTTCTCTTGGAACCTCCAAATCTCCAACCCTCTCCCTAGCACTAGTTGAAACAAGGGAAATAAGGCTTCGAGGTGAGAGATGGTTCACTGCCACTGAATGCTCTTTTTACGAACCTCTCGCCATAAATTATATTAGCTTGTTAAAATTAACAAGATTTTGATCGTTCCAGCTTTAGCAAGATATCAGGTCCCCTCTGTGCCAACTATAGTTTTAAGAAAGAAAGAAAAAAATCCAAAATGTTTGCTCTAATGAAATAACTAGAGATAACTATTTTCTTGGACATCATTTTGACAGTAAGTTTTTGATTAAATTTATTTGACATGCCAGAGTTAGCGAGAAGGCCAAAAAAGGCTCAATTTATTGTAAATGCCCGAACTAGCGAGGACGCTAGTGATGGGTCACTTTCTTGGAAATGCCAGAGCTAGCGAGTAAGCTAGAGATGGATTATTATCTTGGAAATTCCAGAAGTAGCAAGGAAGCTAGAAATGGTTCACTATATTGGAAATGCCAAAGATATCGAGGAAGCTAGAGACGGTTCACTATCTTGGAAATGTCAGAGCTAGCGAAGAAGCTAGAGATGGTCCACTATCTGGCAAATTCCAGAACTAGCGAGGAAGCTAGAGACGGTTCACTATCTTGGAAATGCCAGAAATAGCGAGGAATCTAGAGACGGTTCACTATCTTGGAAATGTCAGAACTTCTGAGAAGCTAGAGACGGTCTATTTTCTTTAACATGCCAGAACTAGCGAGGAAGATAGGGATGGTTCACTATCTTGGAAATGACAGAACTAGCGAGGAAGCTAGAGATGGTTCACGATCTTGGAAATGCCAGAGCTAACGAAGAAGCTAGAGATGGTCCACTATCTGGGAAATGCCAGAGCTAGCGAAGAAGCTAGAAATGGTTCACTATCTTGAAAATGCCAGAGCTAGCAAGGAAGATAGAGATGGTCCACTCTTTGGGAAATGCCTGAGCTAGCGAGGAAGATAGAGATGGTCCACTATCTGGGAAATGCCAGAGCTAGCGAAGAAGCTAGAGATGGTTCACTATCTTGAAAATGCCTGAGCTAGCGAGGAAGATAGAGATGGTCCACTTTCTCGCCTGCTATAGTAAGATGCTCGGATATAAACGACGCCAGACCGGAAGTTTGCTCGCTGCGATGACAGATGAGTCCTGGAGGTCAGTCCACATTAGCCCCCATTATGAAAATTTCGGGCGCTCCCCACACACCGCGCAGGAGGGGAAATTATTTCCTCAAAACTTTTTCTTAAAAAAAAAAAAACAAAAAAAAAACAAAAACAACTTTGAAGGAGAGTGTTAATGTGTTATGTAAGCCGCTTAGGTTTTCGTTACCTCGTCATGTGCCGTATAATTATAGCAAAATGCGTTAACTCTGAGAGCTTTTCTAACCCAGAAATAAACATGCACGGGATTTCATAGCATAACAAACATAGGGATATTTTGCTGCTTAAAATTGAGTGGAAATGTGAAAAGATGGTGGAATGACTTTCAATGTCACTGAGACCTAAGAAGCTCTTTAAGACCGACAACGCGCCCCTATCAATCTCCAAGTACTGGGGCATCTCTCCCCATTAGTGAGCTCTATCAGACCTAGCTGTTTCTGTACACAATTTCAATTGTCGACTTACCAACTGATGGATCAAATTAAAATTCAATGTGACAATAGAGATGAAAAATGCACAACAC
>CP092872.1:54283247-54426119 GCA_030710605.1 Cordylochernes scorpioides
ATCTTATCTGTAAAATTTTGAATTCACATCATCTCGATAACTTATGCTTCTGAAGGTGATCATGTGTAGATGTGTAAATGTTTAAACATCAATTCTATCTCTACCTTCAAAATAATTGTTGCACTTGTAAGCCATTGTGGTTTCTGGAGAAAGAAATGTACGAGAGGTCTGACGTTGTAGAGTATATTAATATTTTAGACGTTAAAAGAGATTGACGCGCTTTTTTTATTGAAAGTAAGTAATAAGAGAGAGATAACTTTAGAGTTGTAGAAAATCTACAGAACAATGCGATGTCGAAATAGTTATTGTAAATATAAAATATTTTTAAAAAATGAACGCCTTTTATATGAAAGATAGTTTACATAAGGCAAACTGTGCTCTACATTTTAAATATTCCTACTTAGTCTTTTCATTTTATCTCTCTCAAGAGGGCCTTAAGATTGAAAAAATAAAGATGGGTACTCCTGATCTTATATTGGAAAGCTAGGTATATAAGGTTAGTTTAATTTTATAAGAAGAAGCTGTGTCTCTCAAAATGGTCGCTGAACAGATGAACCGGACTTAGAAAGATTCACTGTATTTACAAAAACAAAATCTTTATTTAAGAGCGAAAAGCGATTCAACTATCTCGATTGAAACTAGTGAGCTTTGATTCAACATCACAAAGTGGAAATAATCCCTGTGTTTTATACTGTAAGCCTTCATCTTTGAAACCTATATCCCTGAAGCGTGTATCTCCTAAACTTCCATTCCTGAAGCTTGCTTACCCGTAACCTGCATCCCTGAAGCCTGCCCCCTGAGGTGAAATCTCCAAAGCTTACTTCGCTGATACCTGCATCCCTAAAGCCTGCATCTTTGGAAACCTGCGCCGATAAAGTCCCCGGAAACCATCCCTGAAGCCGAAATCTCCAATGCTTACTTCGTTGATACCTGCATCCCTAAAGCCTGCATCTTTAAAGACTGCATCTTTGGAAACCTGCGCCGCTAAAGTCCCCGGAAACCATCCCCGAAGCCGAAATCTCCAATGCTTACTTCGTTGCTACCTGCATCCCTAAAGCCTGCATCCTTAAAGACTGCATCTTTGGAAGCCTGCTCCGCTAAAGTCCCCGGAAACCATCCCTGAAGCCTGCACCCGTAAAGCAGGAATCTTCCGTCCCGTGTGCAGGGCCGCTAGCTGACCCCGCGGGGTTATGGCGGGGGCGGGGGGATCGTGATGCCGTCGTTAGTGCCGGCTGGAAGAATGGCTGCCGCTGAGCGATCTAATGGCGCCAGGAAACAAAGCCTGCCAGCTCCTTTCACATTCATCATAACCGTTTTTGCCCATATTAACCACCACTGAGGGGAATCCTTCCTTCTCTTTTGTTATCATCCATTTGGATAACTGACGAGGCGATAATTTGTCCCTGGTCGCTACAGTTGGTCACGACGTCCACTCGGTCCTCCTGGGAAACCCAGCTGGTTCCTGCCTCCCTCACAAAGCCGAGGGAGGAGCCGCTAATGTTATTTAAATGAACGTAGTTCCTTTCCGCGTTTACAATTTCGATTTTTTAGATGAGTTTCATTCCTAAAATATCAGAATGAAAATGTAATAGGACCTTAATTAGGTAAATATAAAGCGTTACAAGGATTAGGCTCGAGCCTTTGTCTCTCACCTATATGGTGCAACTGCGTATTCCAATTTACAAGTTAGGAACTTGTGTGATAAGGTGTTTATAAAAAAGATTCTTTCCTGCTTTTACACTTTGACAAAATTAATAAGGAACCTATCCTTAGATTCCTTATTTATTTTGTCAAAGATGGGTCTTTGTTCCACTCCCATATCATGAAACAATCCAGACGGTGCAATATATGGTGCAACTGCGTATTCCAATTTACAAGTTAGGAACTTGTGTGATAAGGTGTTTATAAAAAAGATTCTTTCCTGCTTTTACACTTTGACAAAATTAATAAGGAACCTATCCTTAGATTCCTTATTTATTTTGTCAAAGATGGGTCTTTGTTCCACTCCCATATCATGAAACAATCCAGACGGAGTTTGTCCTGTTCTCGGCCACGGCTAGAATGGCGGTGAAAGAAAATACACAACAATGGAACCATCTGACAACACTGATGAGCAGCGTTGCGAGGAATTTTTTCAAATATTAGAATTGTTGTGATTTTTTGTCTTTTAGGTGGGGCTAGTCTTCTGGTGAGAGGACGCCTCTAGTAATTTTCTGTCCACATCTCCTTCTGAACTCAGTCTAATTGTGGCCATTGTTTTGTCTTTGGTTAAAACAGGAAGGTGGTACTTCCACTTCGTCTGCTGAAAAACTCTCTTTGGTTAAATAGGAAGTTTCTCCTCGACTTTCTTGTGTTTAGGATTTCACCAAATCTAACATGATCACTGGCGATGACAATAAACCGATCTTAGATTCTCTCCAAGTTTTAACTTATTATAAATTCAGTGAGTTCTCTGTAGGTTTATAAAAGGGAGAGAGACGAGTATTTTCCATATACAAAGAAAATTTCCTCTATAATATTCGGATAGTATTCCTTTGAACCGATCCACCAAACGTTGAAACTGTGAGTTCAACATTGTGATGGGAATAAACGGTTGGTAGTAGATGGAACCCAACCTGATCATCATCCAGTCACATAACGAAAGAAGAAAGTGGTGATGAAGTTTAACTAACTATTCACAGCTATTTGAAGTTATAGAAACTCCGAGATGTTAAATTCCATTGCTCTCGTTCTGGAAATTCAATTTGAATTCTAAAAATCGATGTATAATAATAATAATAATAGAGTAGTATTTGATTTTAAAACATTTAAACACATACTCCGCAAAGGTTTCTTCACTAATGTATTATAATAACCACAAGCTCTCTCGAGTTAAAACCTCTTTCACAGGCGTTTATCCTAAATATTGTCGCACCAAGTTGTCATATGGTAGATTCTTCAGCCTTGATTCTCTCCTCAGATATGTCTTGCAACTTTCCAGAACGTGTTTCAACCATCCTACAAATTTAGGTGAGTCAATAATAAGGCAACTATATTTTCTGGTAGCACCAAAAATATATATTTAAAAATCTATCACATCAAAAAAGTTGTGTAGCCCCACAAATTACAAATTATGATTTTATAGTACATAGCCCTAATATAAAATTGAAATTAGAATTTAAAATATCTATAAAAATAATATTAGAAATTATTAACATAAAAATTGGTGCATTAACCATGATACAACAATATAAACATTCACGTTATATATGTGAAGCCCTTACACGTGACTGGGCTCGAGTGCATCAGTCTTGCTTTAATTATTGTTTTTATAAATTTGGGCATTAAAATATCAGTAGTAAATATTTGAAATGAATTTGTAAGAACAATAACAAAGCAAGATTATTGGGCTCGAGTCCAGTCGTGTGTTGGCTTCACAAATATATTAATTAAATGTTTATACTTCGGGCTGTTGGCCCTCGTCAACGTGGTGAAGGCTGTACCTGAAAAATTTGGTACTAGAAGCTTCCAGAGAAACCAAGAAATGGGTATTTAAGGCCAGGGTTTCGTAACTTCGCTTTTCATGGGAAATAATAAGCAAATAAATAGTCAGGTGTTGATATTAAAAACAAAATTGGAATTTTCTGACCGCTCACGAGGACCAATAGCCCGAAGAGCGTACATGGTTGACTTCTATTAATTTATTAAGAAATTGGGTTGGTCAAATATCTTTGGATCAAACTAAATCAACGTTTAGTTGATTTATGTTCCACTAGATGGCGCTCTGCCATCTAAAATGCTCGTATGAGCGGTCAGAAAATGCCAATTTGGTTTTTAATATATATATACAGTTAGACCTGTCTATAGCACCCCCTCTAAATGTCGCCTCCCTCTCTATAGCGTCCGATTTTAAATACGTAGTACAATACGATTTACATTAAAAATGACCTGTCTATAGCACCCTATTTTGGTGAGTCCCAAGAGGGGGCGCTATAGACAGGTTTAACTGTATATTTAAAATAATCGTGTTAAAATTAATACGAAGCAATAACGCGCCATCTATATATTACAAATAAAAAGATTAAGACGCGAATATTTCTTTTCACAAATAAATCAAACTTCTACTGTCTTTACTGCGATAAAAAAGCCCTCCCAATATTTTTTCATCGCATTAAGGACAGTAAAAGTTTGATTTATTTGTGAAAAGAAACATTTGCGTATCAAAGTTAAAATTATATATTTTTTCGGCAATAAAGATAGCTGAATTGAAAATATTTTGAAGGTAGTGGTGCTGAAACTAGAAGTATGTGAGTGAAAGAGTATTCTTTATTGATTCCAGATTTGACAAGCTCAGGCTATGTTTGTTCTTCTATGCACATGTTGAAAGACAAACAGGTGCGAGTGCTAATGAAATCAGGAATCAATAAAATCTCTCTTCCACTTACATGTTTCTCTTCCACCATTAAATATTCTTGTAGATTATCGTTTATATTAAAGGTATTATTATGTTTATATGCAAATAACTACAAGTAACTATTTGTAATATAATTATATGTTATATGAGGGGATTGTTGGAGGAGAGAGTGTCACAAATCATCGATATTCAATACCCACGTTCCGGGATCGAATCCCGCATTAGGCATTTCTTTCCGAGGAAAATAAAATTCCTTAAATGTCCCCGATTCTTGCAAAACTCTATTGGCCACACAAAATTCTCAATGGTAGGAGGGAAATAAATCTATTCTAAGTTACAGTACCGGCTTGTCACTTTGTGATAAATGTAAAATAATAATAATAATAATAATAATAAAGATAGTGAAAAGCTGAAGAAGCAGTCAAGAAGAGACACGGAAGCATTGATAATTTCAGAAATAGTCCCAAAACGTTGGACAGAACTGGCGATAGAATTCTTGACATGTTCTTATAAAGACATTGAAAGTAGTTTGAACTTCTAAATCCACCAATGAATTAGAATTCAAACGGGCTTCTGGCACACTTCTATGAGTGCAAAAGTATAACTACTTTTACATGTGAAAAAATAGTACAAATGTAATATTGTACTGGGATAAGGTGCATAAATTAAGAAAAAGGCATCTACTTATCGTGCAACTGAAAGTTGCTGATGGCTTGCGCCATCTATCGGAATATATATCAACTATTCTCGTTGATTTTTAATTATTCCAGAATTGGCCAAATACCCATTCTTGATTAATCAAGAAAAGCTAACCACGGACGCATTTCGGGCTGTTGGCCCTCATCAGCGTGGTGCAAGCTGTACCTCAACGACCAAAAAATTGGTCATTAAGGCATCCTGAAAAATCATGAAACAGGTAGTTAAGGCCAGAATTGCGAGAGAACGCTACAAAATGTGAAAAAATAGTACAAATGTGATATTGTACTGGGATAAGGTGCATAAATTAAGAAAAAGGCATCTACTTATCGTGCAACTGAAAGTGCTTTTACTATGCTTTAATTACTACAATGATTTTACATGTGTAGACATGTAGTGCATTTACAGAGAGTCAAAGCAGTCGCTAACTACCCACCATATATGATAATCATGGAGGCATGTACCAATTGTACCAGGGATTTGTACCACATCAAACACACAAATTTACCATTTATTTACATATGAAAAGAAATAGAATAGTGATGTAGATATCACTAATTTTAAGAAAGCTTTGTAGAACTGGAAATATTTATAAACTAAATGTTTGAATTATAAATCTGTTATTAATAAAAGTTGACATAACTGAACGTTGCCAAGTTGGCATATATCGTGAAATTTGTGAAAATTGTTTCTCATTCTAACCAGGAGCAGTCGGAAATGTCACCTGGAGTTTAGAGAGAGAAAGGGTGACAATAATGTAGATATTGTGATGTTTCAGAAATGGTATCTACCAAAATAGTAAAGTTGGAAACAAATTGGAATAGCATGCTATAAAATTATAATTTTATTCTTAAAATATTTAACTCTCCTCCTCAAAGACAACCACAAAAATATTATTACAAATAAATTAATATTGCTTTTTATAAGAAATTATAAAGCCTGATTTAATAAAAACTAAAATTTGTTGGCCTTCATGGAGAGATTTTGAAAACAATTTATTGACCACACAAAAGTGTCAAAGGTAGGAGGAAAATAGAACTATTCTAAGTTACAGTACCGGCTTGGCACTTTGATAAAAGTAAAAAATATATAATATAATAATAATAACTTTATTTTTCAAAAAGGTTCCAAGGTTTTCTTTAAAAAGTGTAAAGAATGGTCAGTCTATTTACATATTTTATTTAGTTGGTGGACGAGTGGGTAACACCCTCAATTCCCGACAGTCATGAACTGGGATTGAAAACTCGTTAACATTTTATTTTAATATGTGAATAACCTTCACATATTATTAATTGTTGCAATTTTCATAAACTAGGTTGATCTTTTTGAGCGGTACCTAATAAAGTGATTTTGGAACAAGGAACATATTTTATTTACAACATCGAAATAATAGAACAGCAAAAGAAAACAGATATATTTACATTTGCTATCTTGACTCCTGGTCAGTGCTGTGGTCCTCGCATATATGGTCCCCTGATGTCCTGCAGCTCTCCAGCAGTCTTTCTATCACCTCTCCTGGTGGCTCCTCGATAAAATGGTCCCCTGGCCTTGATCCATCTTCATAATAATAATAAAGATAGAGTGAAAAAGTGAAGTGGCCTTCAAGGAGAGTCATTTGATAATATCAGCAACAGTTCCAAAACGTTGAGCAGAGTTGACTATATATAGTTCTTGGCAAGTTCTTATAAAGAAATTGAAAGTAGTTTTAACTTCTTCAATGCAAATTTTATTGATAGTTAGAATCCAAAATGGAACATCACGTGAAGAAAAATATACACTAAATCCATATTGGCTGGACAAAATGGCGTAACGTATAGGGGAGAAATGATTGAAATTATATTCCCGTGATAATTGAGAGGCACGAAGAAATTAAATCTTTTGTTTGGCCATCACATGGTTGGCTATAGATTCTATGGCACGGTTCAGGAGGGAAGAACACACAAGTCTGTGTGGTTAGGGCATGATGTCCATACGTACTGTATACGTGTATATGTACTGATGTCTATACGTACTATACATACTCGTACTGCTTTTGTTCGTTGCCAAATTGATCTGGCGTAGATGCCTTTGCTGTGGGAAATCCGTTTAACTAGAAACGATCATAACTATTCGAAAGGCTGCTATCTAACATAGTTGGCCTTGAAATATTTCATGCCACATGCGTAAGCACAAAGTCCTTTAGAAACTTGGTAGAGTGGTTTTACAACTTGTCCATCTCAGATTAGAGAAAGCATTCATAATAGATTCTAAACAAGTAGACCACTTATATTAGTTGTGTTGTTGTAATTTTATAGAATATGCTAAAATAATGTTGAACTCAATGATCCATACGTACTATATAAGTGTATATGTACTGATATCGATACGTACTATACATTCTCGTACTGCTTCTGTTCGTTGCCAATTTGATCTGGCGTATCTACTAATGCTCTAGGCCAGACGTCTAACTAGAATAATTTAGAACTCTTCCATATTTCGAAAGGCTACTATCTAACATGTTTTGCCTTGAATAATTGCATGCCACGTGCGTAAGTACAAAGTCTTTTAGAAACCTGTCAGTAAGCAATCCTTAAAGAGTAGTTTTACAACTTGGCCATCTCAGATAAGAGAAAGCATTCATAACAAATTCTAAATAAGAAGATCACCTATATTAGTTATGTTTTAGAATATGATAAAAGAAATTTGAACTCCATGATCTAAAGTATGTTATTTTCAAATCAATAACAAGTTTATCAATATTAGAATTACCAAAACAGTTATCAACTTGGAAGCTTATACGAGTTTCTTATGTATAGTATTCCCTTATATTTGTATTATTATATTTACATCTAAATTTTGATAGCTTGTGATTTCATTAGATTGTATATAGTCTTGCTCGCTGTGGGCATTTATATTATTTTAGATTCATATCTGGTATATAAATACAGTTATATATCCATTCTGAAGTATGTGAAATTAATAGTGGTCCATTATCAAACTTCCATATGTAGATTGTCTGAAAATATATAGATATATATCAATATAATATAGAATATGTGTTTTGTAGCATTAAGCATTGTTGTAAGGTCTGTTGAAGGGTTTTAGCTCAATAGCTCTCTTTAGCTCCACATGGATTTTATTAAAGAAACAATATTACTTTCAAGCGTAGGTTGAATCGTTACATCTATAAGGTTGTCCTAAAAGTCCGTGTTTTACTTATTACTTGGCGAATTAATATTGTAACGTGGAAAATTAGGAAAGACAAACTTCAGAATGACACAACAATTTATTTAATGTGAAAAAATAGTACAAATGTGATATTGTACTGGGATAAGGTGCATAAATTAAGAAAAAGGCATCTCCTTATCGTGCAACTGTAAGTTGCTGATGGCTTGCGCCATCTATCGGAATAAATATCAACTATTCTCGTTGATTTCTAATTATTTCAGAATATGAGGGCCAATAGCCCGAAACGCATCCGTGGTTAGCTTTTCTTGATTAATCAAGAATGGGTATTTGGCCAATTCTGGAATAATTAGAAATCAACGAGAATAGTTGATATTTATTCCGATAGATGGCGCAAGCCATCAGCAACTTACAGTTGCACGATAAGGAGATGCCCTTTTCTTAATTTATTTAATGTAAAATCAAAATCAACATTTATTAGATACAGGTTAAGCAATGAGGGAAGTTTCCAGAGAGAGAGTAGCAAAATATAAATAATATAAATATCAAACAATTAATAATCTGTATATAAGATATAATACTTTACTACAATATTATTACGGCGAATACATAATAATACATAATAGAATTACTTTATACATGATACAAAGACATTGACGTGTATTTATTAACATCCTATAACGCGATATCCCAAACTCAGGGATATTTGCCTCAATACATTTCTAACATCATATCAAAAAGACATTATACATAACGGCGAATAAAATTGGTATTTAATTTTTTCCCAAGTGTTTACGAACTTTTGGGATAACCTTGTAACTATTCGATTATTTGATAATACGTCACATAGACAACCCACTAATGCTGCCCACCTCTTTAAATGCCAGTCGTAACTCCAAAGACGAGGTAATTTCCCCTAATGCAGTGCAATTTATAAATTTTCTTGAAGATAACCTCCTGGTAATTATAAATGGAAGAACGAAGAGTGATGAAAATGGGGAATACACCTACATATCAGAACGGGGTTCCTCTGTGGTAGATTACTGTATAGTTTCTCATTCGCTCCTAGAACATAGAATTGATTTGTTGATTAATCCACTTCCATATTCGGATCTCTCTCTGTATTCTTAGTTCTCTTCACTTACTCTGTAAACTGGCGAATCCTTTATAGGACGAGAGGTCCTCAATAAAGGCTTTTGTTGTTGTTGTTGTTGGTAATACGTCACATAGAGCGCAGGATAAGATGGCGATACAATTACTGATCCAATAAGAAACTACTCGAAATGGATACTTCAGGTCTCTCATGAAGGTCCATAGTAGGTTGGATCAGATATAAGGACAAATAACCTTTGATAATTCAGACGTTTATCCACAACGATATCTAGCATTTAAAAAAAGGAAGACTTAGGATGACGTTTATTTTATTGGACACTTTGTATCACCGTCTTTTTGGGACATATCGTTGTGTCTTTCAACGGGTCGTTCAATAAAATAAACACTTCCTTAGATTTTCTTCGTCTTTTAATGATACAAATGGTTTTTGTGTGAGGGTATAGAATTGGAGGTTACGTGAGGGGGGCTTGGCTCTCAGATGTGTGTTATACACTGCAATTCCACCTCGAGTTCGATGCCCCTGAAATGTTGGAAGCTGTAGAAAGGAAGAGGCCGAGCGAAGCTTGCATCTCAAGAATCCAGCGCAGTGCGAACAAAAGCCGGGAATGGGAAAAGAAAAAAGATAATTGAAGCGATTTTCCTCGGGTAGGCTCTCTCTCGTTCATCAGTCGCTGTTGACCCAACACCGGGCTGACCGCCCTTTGAAGAAGCCGGCTTCTTTTCTGCTTCCCAGAAATGGAGAAAAAGAAAAGAAAAACAAAAGATAACATCTTGGGTTCCGACTGAGTGAGAAGGAAGAAAGGAGGGGCTATACCCTCTTCTAAATGGTGAGCTTCCAGATAAATTCTGGGAGCTTTCATTTTTTACATTTTTTTCAATATCGTAATTTTACTGCCCTCTATTTGATTCTATTTTGTATTCTCTAGTATATAATATATACTAGCGAACGTACCCGGCTTCGCCCGGGTTTTACCCGAGTAAAGGTTTGTCTAACGAATCTTTCGATAAAGTGAACATTTTTTCCCGGTCCCTTTAAAAATACTCGATAAGTTGAATAAAATCAATATTAATTGGTTCCCTCGGTAATTGGAAGTTAAAGGAATAGTATCTTGCCTTGGAATTGTATCATTATTCTTGTCTCAAATAAATTGCCGTGTCATCCTGAATTTTGTCTTTCCTAATTTTCTACATTACAAAATCATCGTATCATCATGATAATATTTAGAGCAGATTGTTGAATTATAACAGATAAATTAGAATATTTATTTTGATTATTTTTAAGCGAAAAGTTATTGATTTATATATTTTTTAAAATAGCCTATCGTCTTCCCCGTATTTTTTTACCTATGTATGGAAATTTTGGATTGAATTAGTGAACTACTGCGAATTTGTATACCGGACATACAGACCAACAGACAAACATACAAACATTCATTTTTATATATATAGAGAAGAGATATTGTAGCGTAATTTTCAGTCATTTGCTATGGGTGTGGAATTGAACAACATACAGGGATGATAAAAACATCGAAAGCTATCATTCTAGGTAGCATAGCAGTAATCGATATCTCGATAAGAAAAGACGAAAAATTAAAATTTTAAAGTTTAGATTCCATTTCCTGCTTTTTGGCGTAGATGCAGCTCTTTTGTTGATCATCCATCGCATTACATAATGCTTTATTAAAAACTGGAGCAGTTTTTGTGGACCTAACCGCCGCATACGATACAGTTTGGAGAGAGGGATTATTATACAAACTATCCAAAATAATCAACTGTAAAAATATCATCAAACTAATAAATAATTTTCTCACCAACAGGAAAATAACAGTACACCTCAACAACAAAAAAAAGCAGACCTCGCACCCTAAATAACGGACTGCCACAGGGGTCAGTTCTTGCTCCCTTACTATTTAATGTCTACACTGCTGATATCCCAGCTACTAATTCTCAAAATTTTCTGTATGCTGATGATATAGCTCTTCTTCACCAAGAACAATCTTTCTCAACTCTGGAACAGATACTCAATGAAGACCTAAAGAAATTGGAGAATTTCTTCTCAAAATGGCACCTGATTCCCAACCCTTCCAAGACAGTCTCATCAGTATTCCATCTGAATAACCATAAAGCCAATAGACCCTTGAAACTCACATTCTGCAACAAACCACTCAGCCATGATCCATGCCCCAAATATCTGGGAGTAACCCTTGATAGATCTCTCACTTTTCGCCAACACCTTGAAAAAACGAGAGATAAATTAAAAACAAGGAATAATATCATGACTAGGTTGGCAGGCACCACGTGGGGCTGTGGTGCTGACACTCTACGCACGACTGCCCTCGCCTTAGTATACTCAGTTGCGGAGTACTGCGCCCCTGTGTGGGAAAGAAGCTCCCATACAGACAGCATAGATGCTCAACTTAACCAAACTATGAGATTAATAACGGGAAACATGAGACCTACCCCTATAGACTGGCTCCCATATCTCTCTAACATAGCACCTCCTGACCTCAGAAGAAAGAAATCTACCTCCAACCTTCTCAGTAAAATTAAAGCTAACACTAAGCTTCCAATCAACACTGTTCTCGAAATTCCTCCCCCAACTCGACTAATATCAAGGAATCCTGCATGGGTGGCCGATGAAAATGTAGATCTTAAAGAAGAGTGGAGAAACCGATGGAGCAATCTTGCCATCGCCAACAAAGACCTGGTGGAGGACCCTAACACCAAACCTCCCGGCTACAACCTACCTAGGAGGACCTGGTCAACCCTCAATAGAATCAGGACCTCTACTGGTAGATGCAACTACCTACTAAATAAGTGGAACATGAGTCCAGACCAGAACTGCGACTGTGGACAAATACAAACAATGCACCATATCCTAAGGGACTGTCCTCGAAGATTCTTCCAGGGAACACTTGGGGATATCCACCGGTGCACAGAGGAGGCCCTGGAGTGGATTCGTCACCTCGACATTCCACTCTAGAGAAACTTGCCAACATTGTTGTATTGTGCTGTAAAAAACAATATCATACGCAATATATATACATAATGCTTTGAAGCTAAACACCAAGTATTTTAGAATGATTCGACTCATAGGTATATAATGGCACATGAATCTATCATATTAAAAAAGGAGTAAACGCAATCACAATAGAGAACACGAACAGAAGGAATGATTTAGACATTGGAGAGTGAAGATAAAAGAGCATGAAGGAAGAGGAATGATAGATCTGAAGGAAGATATCTGAAACTGATCTTAGAGTAACTTCGTCATTTTTCCAGGAAAACCACGTAAAATCTCTCAGAAAGGAAGATCTGGTATGCAGTTTAAGAAAACCAAACGTCAACTCTAAGCAACCTCAGTAAATGTTTGACAGCTTATATGCAAAGAGAGAAGAAAGTGTTCGTTACAAATTTTAAAACAATTTCAACTCTTCCTATTTACTTATTCGTGTTTTATTTTGCACTAACAGAAAATTCCAAGATTATTCGAGGATAATTCCGGTATTTCGCCAATAAAATTTTGATCCCGAGATTAGAAGTCTTACTCGTGAAACTGAGCAGCTTTTATTTAGCACCCGTTACCTAGCTCAGTGAAAGGGCTATCCTACACACTCAGTCCCCAGGTTTACTATCCGACCTAAAGCCCACTCCTGTACACTCTAATCTTCTGACTTATTAGATCCACTAGGATTGATAGCGGGATCCTCAACAGGGTGAAAGGTTAATTCCACCGTCCTTTGTTTTTATGGCGCGATTGGCAAGGACAATTCCCATAAAACATCCACAAAAAAAAAAACAACAGAGTTCCATGAAGGCTTGAGCCGATAGCACTAATCGACAAAAGGCATGACTGGAGTTCTCTTGGAACCTCCAAATCTCCAACCCTCTCCCTAGCACTAGTTGAAACAAGGGAAATGAGGCTTCGAGGTGAGAGATGGTTCACTGCCACGGAATGCTCCTTTTACTAACCTCTCGCCATAAATTATATTATCTTGTTAAAATTTACAAGATTTTGATCGTTCCAGCTTTAGCAAGATATCAGGTCCCCTCTCTCTGTGCCAACTATAGTTTTAAGAAAGAAAGAAAAAATCCAAAATGTTTGCTCTAATGAAATAACTAGAGATAACTATTTTCTTGGACATCATTTTGACAGTGAGTATTTGATTAAATTTATTTGACATGCCAGAGTTAGCGAGAAGGCCAAAAAAGGCTCAATTTATTGTAAATGCCCGAACTAGCGAGGACGCTAGTGATGGGTCACTTTCTTGGAAATGCCAGAGCTAGCGAGTAAGCTAGAGATGGATTATTATCTTGGCAATTCCAGAAGTAGCAAGGAAGCTAGAAATGGTCCACTATCTTGGAAATGCCAAAGATATCGAGGAAGCTAGAGACGGTTCACTATCTTGAAAATGTCAGAGCTAGCGAAGAAGCTAGAGATGGTCCACTATCTGGGAAATTCCAGAACTAGCGAGGAAGCTAGAGACGGTTCACTATCTTGGAAATGCCAGAAATAGCGAGGAATCTAGAGACGGTTCACTATCTTGGAAATGTCAGAACTTACTGAGAAGCTAGAGACGGCCTATTTTCTTTGACATGCCAGAACTAGCGAGGAAGATAGGGATGGTTCACTATCTTGGAAATGCCAGACCTAGCGAGGAAGCTAGAGATGGTTCACGATCTTGGAAATGCCAGAGCTAGCGAAGAAGCTAGAGATGGTCCACTATCTGAGAAATGTCAGAGCTAGCGAAGAAGCTAGAGATGGTCCACTATCTGGGAAATTCCAGAGCTAGCGAAGAAGCTAGAGATGGTCCACTATCTGGGAAATGCCAGAGCTAGCGAAGAAGCTAGAGATGGTTCACTATCTTGAAAATGCCAGAGCTAGCAAGGAAGATAGAGATGGTCCACTCTTTGGGAAATGCCACAGCTAGCGAGGAAGCTAGAGATGGTCCACTATCTGGGAAATGCCAGAGCTAGCGAAGAAGCTAGAGATGGTAACTATCTTGAAAATGCCAGAGCTAGAAAGGAAGATAGAGATGGTCCACTTTTTGGGAAATGCCACAGCTAGCGAGGAAGATAGAGATGGTCCACTATCTGGTAAAAGCCAGAGCTAGCGAAGAAGCTAGAGATGGTTCACTATCTTGAAAATGCCTGAGCTAGCGAGGAAGATAGAGATGGTCCACTTTCTCGCCTGCTATAGTAAGATGCTCGGATATAAACGACGCCAGACCGGAAGTTTGCTCGCTGCGATGACAGATGAGTCCTGGAGGTCAGTCCACATTAGCCCCCATTATGGAAATTTCGGGCGCTCCCCACACACCGCGCAGGAGGGGAAATTATTTCCTCAAAACTTTTTCTTAAAAAAAAAAAACAACTTTGAAGGAGAGTGTTAATGTGTTATGTAAGCCGCTTAGGTTTTCGTTACCTCGTCATGTGCCGTACAATTATAGCAAAATGCGTTAACTCTGAGAGCTTTTCTAACCCAGAAATAAACATGCACGGGATTTCATAGCATAACAAACATAGGGATATTTTGCTACTTAAAATTGAGTGGAAATGTGAAAAGATGGTGGAATGAATTTCAATGTCACTGAGACCTAAGAAGCTCTTTAAGACCGTCAACGCGCCCCTATCAATCTCCAAGTACTGGGGCATCTCTCCCCATTAGTGAGCTCTATCAGACCTAGCTGTTTCTGTACACAATTTCAAACTTTAGGCTGTTTCGCATTATTGATAATTTTTTTGGGTTTTGTTTTATGTTTATTTAATCCAGCCATGGTAGTCCTAGCAGACTGATGTAACCCAGCCAACCATTCTACACCAGCTACTCAGACAATACTTGGTTATCCCAACTAATCCGACAAGCCAGAAAACATTACCGGAGCGTAGTCCGGTCAGCCATACCACATCACCGTAACGTAGCCCGGTCAGCCAGGCCACATTACCGTAACGTATCCCGGTCAGCCAGGCCACACCAGCGTAGCGTAGCCTGGTCAGTCCCAGGCCACATTACCGTAACGTATCCCGGTCAGCCAGGCCACACCAGCGTAGCGTAGCCTGGTCAGTCCCAGGCCACATTACCGTAACGTATCCCGGTCAGCCAGGCTACACCAGCGTAGCGTAGCCTGGTCAGCCCCAGGCCACATTACCGTAACGTATCCCGGTCAGCCAGGCCACACCAGCGTAGCGTAGCCCGGTCAGCCAGGCCACATCACCGTAACGTAGCCCGGTCAGCCAGGCCACATCACCGTAACGTAGCCCGGTCAGCCAGGCCACAACAGCGTAGCGTAGCCCGGTCAGCCATGTCACATCACTGTAATGTAGCTCGGTCAGCCAGGCCACATCACCGTAACGTAGCCCGGTCAGCCAGGCCAGAACAGCGTGGCGTAGCCCGGTCAGCCAAGCCACAACAGCGTAGCGTAGCGCGGTCAGCTATCCAGACCACCCCGACATTGTCTAGTGAATTATTTCTCCGTTTCATACATCCCCAGAAATTATATTTGGCTCACTAGTACCCTCAGGACTTATGATTAATTTTCCTTGCTTTCTTGCCCCGTTGGTAATGTTTTTCCATTCTATATTAGAGATCGATATCAAATTTTCTTCATTGCATCATCAGACACCTTTTCTCTTCTCTCCAGATTATATAGCATTATCAACAATGCTCTTTCTGTGCTCAATTGTGTCTCCAGAACTCGAGATCATTTTTATTTCATTGTTTTCCCTGCCATCGGAAATTTACTTTTTGCTCGCCTTGAATCTACGAATCAATTTCTTTCTCTGCCTGCTTCAGAATTTCTCAAACAATCATCATACGTGAGAATAATGAAAGTCTAGTAATTCGATCAATGCACTAGACACATGCAAAGTTTTACAAAAATATTGAATTATTCCTTAATGTCTTCAATCCTCCCAAAGGTTTGTTTTTTCGAATAATTTTGATCAGTAATGATTCTCTTGACCCTGAATTTTTAGAATAAATCGTCTATTTTCCTTTAAAATGTAATTATAGGGAGGCACTTTCAATCTCCACGCAAAATTCGATCAAATAAATTAAATTCCAATTTTTACTATATGTCCTCTCCAACAATGGAAGAGTGGTTTTATGAATTCTTTAATTAAAATATTAAATGAGAGTGGAATGATATTAATATATTGGTTAAATATTGAATTAATGAACACAAACGCATAATATAAAATACTTTTAAAAAATTAAACTCATAATTTATAGTTTCAGAAATATATATATTTTTTTGTTGTGTCTCAAAAACGAAATGTTAACTCTCTCATCAAATTCAAAGCAAAAACTCTGCTTTCTATCAAATTCGGGGAGGTGATAGAGCCTTAGTATCAGCTTTGTTTAATTCATAACGCCTACCTGGGGATCATTGTTTCCGGTAATGTCTCTCGTTATAGTCCAGAATGGTCTTTGATTTCATGAGAATCACAAAAGATCCCATAGAATCTTCAGAAACTGTTAAAGAGATGCTTAGCTCTAAAGTGGCTACACAATTCTATGACCAAAACATGAATCAAAATTTTGCCGGCAGGAAATTAATCTCAAAAAAGAACGATTATATCTCCCGTTAAATAGATGCAAGAACTATGCGCGGTCTATGTCAAATTCTAAATATTTCTTTAAATCCTTGTAGATCTCATGAAATTGACGCCCGTACCGGACTAACAAGTTTGATTACCTGAAATCATTGGTTTCCATGTGGGCATTCTGAATTTACCAAAGTTCATGTTGTGTCGCCGGCTAGAGTCTGCCAGTTTGCCGAGACGGTGCATGGTTTTGTGTCTATTTTGACGGGAACAAGTCTATTTTGATCTTGGCCAAAAAGCTGAGAAGCGATTTTGACGGGAGAAGAAACCTTTCATCAGATCCAGCCCCACGCTTTAGGAGATCACTATATTTCCCGGAATAACGTTAATACCAAGATATTCCTGTAGCTTTAGTGCCGTCATGTCCCATATTTGGATGTGTGTAGCGGGCGGTGTCACACTTAGTTAAAAAATTCAAATAAAAATAAGTCTGAGACATTAATCTTAAAATTAGGTTGACATTCTGGCTATAGAAGAGAAGATCAGAGAAGTAATAACATTTTTATGAAACAAAATGCACCTACGATTGACATTTTCCAATGACTAAAAGTGACTTACAGTGACCATGTTGGAAGGAGCGTCTCACTTCTGGTTTGCTCGACTTAGACGATCTACTAAGTGGTGATCGTCTCTACTGACAATATGTTCGAAAGGCCAAATTGTTAACGAAAATACTATTTTTGACAATGTGTTTCAATGTCTTTGACAATGTATTATCAAGTCCTCCACAGGCCTTATTTCAATGATGAAAAAAATATCAGGATGAGAATGCGTGGTTGTTCAGTAATAAACTCTCTCAGCGATTTCGCCAAATTAATCACCAGACTCTTTTGGAATGTTTTAGATGTGTTGGAAAGATTGTATTAGAATGTTTATCTTCAATAAACACATTGACAACCATAATAATTACATATTTTACTGATTTATAGCAATTGAAAATAAAATTGTTGAAGAAACAATAGATAAGGTTTTTATGCCTAATTGTTTTTATCAAAAGATAAAAATGTCTTAAAGAAATGTTATCATTTCAGTTTTTTATCTCATTTGCTTACTCGCGTTGACAATGCAATAATTTGGAATCATTATTCTATTTGGTCATATTTTTATATAATAAATATATAAATACCAGATATAGATCAAAGCCATTTTTTAAAGCAATAAATGTTGAATTTTAAAAAATTCTAAAAATATCTATGCATATAATATTATTATAAAAAATATATTAGATAGATATGATAAATATGAAGCAATTTAATTTTTTTTTAACAAAAGTGACGACGCTTAAAGGGTTAATCTGTGTAAATAAAAGGCTGAAAATTTAATCGTAGGTTTTGTTCCATATGTTTGAACAATACCTGACCTATCCTTATGGCATTTTGACATCATACAGATATATGCCTGAAAAAGGCTATTGTCATAGTTTTGATAATGAATTATGCATATTAGTCTGGAAATAAATGAATATGTTTATTTCATTTAAAAACAAAGACGCAGCCAATGCGGCATAAAGGTTTCCCAAACCATCTTTCTCGATGCAGAGGTTGTTCGTCAGTTACTCTGGCCAGCACGTTCCCCAGATCTCTTATCAATTGAAAACCTTTGGTCCATGGTTGCCGAGAAATCTGCTCTCGTCACCTCTCTCCAATCAGTTCGATTGATCAAATCTTGTATAGATTTGAAATATTTAGGTAATAAAAGACATAACTTTGGTTATATAATCTCCTGAAGCAAATTCATAAAAAGCGCGAAATCACAAGGCATCATAAAGTTTGCCGAGATTTCGAACATTACTGCCCTTCCTACCCTTTTTACAGCAGGATGGCCGTTCTCGCACGGTTTTCTCCATTGTTCATTTTATACTAAATACAATTTTGCATATATACTCTTATATTATGATGCATTAACGCGCCATCTGTTATCAAAATTTGAAAATATTATAAACGCGTATGATTCTTTTTAAAAATAAACAATTTTTACTGTCCTTACTGCAATGGAAAAATTAATGTGAGGATCTGGCTATCACATTAATTTTTCCATTGCAGTAAGGACAGTAAAAATTGTTTATTTAAAAAAAAGAATCATATGCGTTTATAATAGTTTCGAATTTTGATATATTCACTTATAATTATATATTTCTGTTAATTTTTTTCTTTAAATGCAAATCTCCTAATATACAGGGTGATCCAAAAGTCTTGCACAACTTTAAAAATTAATATCTCCGCGAATATTTTCGTTAGAGCAATGCGGAAAACACCATTGTGTTCATGATACAATGGGAATTTTTATGGAAAATAATGAGAAATTCGATATTGATTTTAGTTACAATTTTATTCGCTAGGTGGCTCTACCAGAATCAGAGATTCAACGGGCAAATTGTTTGATAAATTGAAAAATATAACTGATCGACATGTATTTTTCCTTTCTGAATAATAATTTCAAATGATAAATTAATAAAACACCATTTCGTTAAAAGTAGAAAAATTGGTTGACGATTTTTAAATACAATCTGAGATATGTAAAATAGGTATATGCAAATTAAAACCCGTAGCAAAAAAAAAAAATTGATATTTTAGATGCGGTTTTCTGGAATCCTCTCAGCTATTTAAATTTCGAAGATAATAAATTTCTAATTTTTAAATTCAACTCTCTCTCAGTATCGATTATATTTATTTTAATTCACATGAAAAATATTTATCTATCTCTTATAATTTATTTTACTCTGGAATGCCGTCAGTACAGGATAAAGCACTCAGTGATTTTTTTTATTGCAATTCAGAATCTGCCATTGAAGCTTTACGAGCGTTTCGTACCTTTAAAGGTATTCGAAGCGGTAAAGGACCCATGAATTGCTACTCTCTAAGGCGAATGATTAAAATTTTTGAGAACACTGGATCTCTTTGGAGGCAAAACCTCGGAATGGAAGACCATCGACATGCAAGTCAGTGGCTGTTACGGTTTCGCAGAATGTTGAAACTATTGAAAAAGTATCCACGTATAGAGAAGTAAGTGCTCGACAAACGGGGATTTCGCATGGAACAGTTTGGAGAGCACACAAATTAAGAATTTTTCATAAAAAATACCAATGCAAAATTCAAAGATTTCATGAACTGAAAGTCGGCAATTTTGAGAATCGTCAAGAATTCGCTGCATGGGTTTTCCGGCAAATTGATATTGATGAAAACTGGCTGTCGAATGTTCTGTGGACAGATGATGCCCACTTTTCTCTAAACGGAGAATTTAACATTCAAAACAGCCGCATTTGGGCAACAGAAAACCCTAGGAATTTTACAGAGATGCCACTTTATCAGCCTAGAGTTACAGTTTTATGTGGGTTCACATCTTCTTTTAATATTGGGCCATTTTTCTTTAAAAACGTCAATGGAAGAACTTGTAAAACCGTTTTTGTAACTGGTGAACGTTATGTTCAACTTTTGAGAGAAAAGGTTATTCCCATATTGCAGGACAGACAAGTACTAAGCGAAATAACATTCATGCAAGATGGAGGACCTCCTCATATCTCCCGCGGTGCCAAACAATTGCTGAAGGATACGTTCGGTGAAGTCCGTGTTGTACGTCGCGACTTTATACACCAGTGGCCTTTAAGATCACCAGACTTGACGCCTTGAGATTTTTGATTATGGGGTACATTAAGTCGCGTGTTTATCGATGCCGGCCTACCACATTGGCTATGTTGAAGGCTTCTATCAAATGGCACTTTTTATCAATTTCAACAGATATGTTATTTAATGCTGTCCATTCTGTCATCTATCGTCTGCAGGCGGTGTTAGAGAATGAAGGGCGCCAAATTGAGCAAGGATTGTGACCTAATACAAGAGAGAAGGCAGTTACCTCATGTGTTATATAGCTGCCTACTTCCCTAGGATGTATCACTGATATCATAGATGGTTGGCTCCACTTCCCCAGGATGTGTCACTAAACCATTAATGGTTAGCTCTACTTCCCCAGGATGTATCACTGACATCATAGATGGTTAGCTCTACTTCCCCAGGATGTGTCAGTGACATCATAGATGGTTGGCTCTACTTCCTCAGGATGTGTCACTGACATCATAGATGGTTGGCTCTACATCTCCAGGATGTATCACTGACATCATAGATGGTTGGCTCTACTTCCCCAGGATGTGTCAGTGACATCATAGATGGTTGGCTCTACTTCCCCAGGATGTATCACTGACATCATATATGGTTGGCTCTACTTCTCCAGAATGTGTCAGTGACATCATAGATGGTTGTCTCTACTTCCCCAGGATGTATCACTGACATCATAAATGGTTGGCTCTACTTCCCCAGGATGTATCACTGACATCATATATGGTTGGCTCTACTTCCCCAGGATGTGTCATTAACATCATAGATGGTTGGCTCTACTTCCCCAGGATGTATTCACTGACATCATAGATGGTTGGCTCTACTTCCCCAGGATGTGTCACTAAATCATATATGGTTGGCTCTACTTCCCCAGGATGTTCCACTGACATCATAGTTGGTTAGCTCTACTTCCCCAGGATGTGTCACTAAATCATAGATGGTTGGCTCTACTTTCCCAGGATGTGTCACTAAATCATAGATGGTTGGCTTTACTTCCCCAGGATGTGTCAGTGACATCATAGATGGTTAGCTCTATTTCCCCAGGATGTGTCACTGACATCATAGATGGTTGGCTCAAATTCCCAAGGATGTGTCACTGACATCATAGATGGTTGGCTCTACTTCCCCAGAATGTGTCACTGACATCATAGATTGTTGGCTCTACTTCCCCAGGATGTGTCACTGACATCATAGATGGTTGGCTCTACTTCCCCAGGATGTATGACTTACATCATAGATAGTTGGCTCTACTTCCCTAGGATGTATCACTGACATCATCGATGGTTGGCTCCACTTTCCCAGGATGTGTCACTAAATCATAGATGGTTGGCTCTACTTCGCCAGGATGTATCACTGACATCATATATGGTTGGCTCTACTTCCCCAGGATGTGTCAGTGACATCATAGATGGTTGGCTCTCCTTCCCCAGGATGTATCAATGACATCATAGATGGTTGGCTCTACTTCCCCAGGATGTGTCATTGACATCATTAATGGTTGGCTCTACTTCTTCAGGATGTATCACTGACATTATAGATGGTTGGCTCTACTTACCCAGGATGTGTCACTGACATCATAGATGGTTGGCTCTACTTCCCCAGGATGTGTCATTGACATCATAGATGGTTGGCTCTAGTTCCCAAGGATGTGTCAGTGACATCATAGATGGTTGGCTCTACTTCCCCAGGATGTGTCATTGACATCATAGATGGTTGGCTCTACTTCCCCAGGATGTGTCATTGACATCATAGATGGTTGGCTCTACTTCTCCAGGATGTATCACTGACATCATATATGGTTGGCTCTACTTCCCCAGGATGTGTCACTGACATCATAGATGGTTGGCTCTACTTCCCCAGGATGTATCACTGACATCATATATGGTTGGCTCTACTTCCCCAGGATGTGTCAGTGACATCATAGATGATTGGCTCTACTTCCCCAGGATGTATCACTGACATCATAGATGGTTGGCTCTACTTTCCCAGGATGTGTCAGTGACATCATAGATGGTTGTCTCTACTTCCCCAGGATGTATTCACTGACATCATAGATGGTTGGCTCTACTTCCCCAGGATGTGTGTCAGTGACATCATAGATGGTTGTCTCTACTTCCCCAGGATGATGTCATTAACATCATTGATGGTAGGCTCTACTTCCCCAGGATGTATCACTGACATCATATATGGTTGGCTCTACTTCCCTAGGATGTATCACTGACATCATATATGGTTGGCGCTACTTCCCCAGGATGTGTCACTGACATCATATATGGTTGGCTCTACTTCCCCAGGATGTGTCACTGACATCATATATGGTTGGCTCTATTTCCCCAGGATGTATCACTGACATCATATATGGTTGGCTCTACTTCCCCAGGATGTATCACTGACATCATAGATGGTTGGCTCTACTTCCCCAGGATGTGTCATTGACATTATAGATGGTTGGCTCTACTTCCCCAGGATGTATCACTGACATCATATATGGTTGGCTCTACTTCCCCAGGATGTGTCACTGACATCATATATGGTTGGCTCTACTTCCCCAGGATGTATCACTGACATCATAAATGGTTGGCTCTACTTCCCCAGGATGTGTCACTGACATCATAGATGGTTGGCTCTACTTCCCCAGGATGTGTCATTGACATTATAGATGGTTGGCTCTACTTCCCCAGGATGTATCACTGACATCATAGATGATTGGCTCTACTTCCACAGGATGTATCACTGACATCATAGATGATTGGCTCTACTTCCCCAGGATGTGTCATTGACATCATATATGGTTGGCTCTACTTCCCCAGGATGTATCACTGACATCATATATGGTTGGCTCTACTTCCCCAGGATGTGTCATTGACATCATATATGTTTGGCTCTACTTCCCCAGGATGTATCACTGACATCATATATGGTTGGCTCTACTTCCCCAGGATGTATCACTGACATCATATATGGTTGGCTCTACTTCCCCGGGATGTGTCACTGACATCATATATGGTTGGCTCTACTTCCCCAGGATGTATCACTGACATCATATATGGTTGGCTCTACTTCCCCAGGATGTATCACTGACATCATAAATGGTTGGCTCTACTTCCCCAGGATGTGTCACTGACATCATAGATGGTTGGCTCTACTTCCCCAGGATGTATCATTGACATTATAGATGGTTGGCTCTACTTCCCCAGGATGTGTCACTTCCATTAAAGGCAGATCATTTGAAATTCGCCCTAGAGAGAGTGACTATATGTTGACATTGGAGACGTTTTAAAAGGACATTGAAGATGTACCTATAAAATATATTCTGCTGCCTATTATTTTTTAAATTCCAAATAATTAGAAAGATGCTTTACAATAAAAAAAAGTTAAGTTTAAACTGGAAGGCAGCTATGATTATAAAACCTCATGGGAAAAGTAAATGAACACCATGTAAAATCATTGGAGCTAATTATATGATGGTGATGAGAACATTGAGATGTCTATCATCTTCCATGGCGCGGTTTCTAGCATCATGAAGATAGACAAGTTACAGACAAGTGGGTTAATAGAATCCTTCATTAGCCTAACGTGGCCGCTAAGTAAGGCCATGTAACAATGACTGTTTGACGGCCACAGAACATTCGAAAGCCTTCAAACAATGGTTTCCTCATTCCTCCCGCCTCTGCAGGAATTCCATTGATGGGGGCACCTCAGGCGGAAGTTATAGTGCTCTAGATGATTGAAGTGGTGATGATTGTGTTGGTAAAGCATTTCGATATTCGTCGATAAATACTTATAAGGCTTTTATCGGAAACCTTCTTTGAAAATAACATATTTTACTACAAATAAAACAACGAAAATCGAGAAATAAAAAGATCCATACTATACAATTAAAAGAAACGTAATTGTGGATTAAAGAATATTCTAAAAACTAACGGTAATCTTTGCTTGCACAGAACGCGCGTAGACATACACAAACACATACGATCACTTAAAAACACCCACACACACAAATTCAAACACACCGACGCACACGCACATATACACACACAAACACTCCCTCGAGGACGACAAACTGGCCATTCTTGCATCGGCGAAGTCAAGAATCTATCAGTACTTCGTCCAGGTTGGACTGGGTGAGGTCATCGAGGACCCCGCCATCGCCTGGAGATAGATACTATCGCGTCGACTGACCTGGCTGACCAAATATGAAGGCATACATGTATGACAGCGCAAGGGGACATAGCGCTTTAAATTGAAATAAAATTTTAAAAATACAAATAAATTAAAATCACATTTAAACGAGATTCAGTTCTAATTTAACATGTTTATTCTAATTCTGATATTTGCTAATGTTCAATGATATTTGCTAACCTTAATGGAGTGAACGGGGATATCATCTTTCTGAAAAAAAAAAAGGTTTTAACGTCATTAATGGTTATCATGAAGTTCTCCAAATGTGTTTATCCTTTTAATGAGTTCTACATAAAAGAAGCAATAAATGTACCGCCGAGGGCGAGCGTCTTTTCTACAATAAACATGCCTATGTATGTTTTCCTTATTTAATTTATTGAATATAAAAAATAAACAACTAGAGCGGGTTGGCCTAGCTACCAAACCTATTGATTTTTTCGTCTGCATCAACATTCGAAGGGCGGAAACAAATATTTTATTTTTTTATTATTCGATTGTATAATTATACAATAGAGACTAAATTCATAGATCAAATTCACAATTTTGGCAGGGTTTGAATATAGTTCATGTCTTGAGGCTCCCAATACATTTTAAGAGGTGGTCTGGTGAGGCCTCTCTGGTCCTGAAGATGGTTCATTGTGGGAAGGTCTTAGTACATAAGTATCCATGATGGCTAAAAATTTGACATGGACCCAGAGCAGCAGCTTTACACACCCAAGATAGTGGATATTGCTACTGCTGTGATAGAAATGCATGGAAACATCTGAGGCTCTTCGTTGGACACAACAACAACATGGGTAAAAAGAGCTGCTGTCGTTGGTTGGCTATCCAGGGGACATCACATTACAGTCAGACAGGGACAATTCTGAATACCGTTATCCCTCTGGTAGCATTGATTAGGAACTGCAGAAACAACAAAACATTTTACTAATTTTACAATTAGTACCAGCATTGGCTAGCTTTGTTTTTTTGAAACTATAATATTGATAATACTATAATTTTGATATTACTTAATTTATACTTGATTAAGAAAAGGCTGTGCCCGACTTCTAACTATGGTAATTGTGTCAGCAACGATAAATATGCAAATCGGACAATTGAAATTGATCTAACTTACATCAAAAATACAATTACTAAGATAGATACTTGTTCTAGAAAATTTAATCTTAGACGAATAATATATATTCTCCTACTTATCTCGGGTATTGAACAAAATCCTGGACCGAAATACACTAAGCAGACAACACTTGATTCCAACCCGGATAAGAATATCCGAGAACTAATTGTTGCCCTCTCTGACAAGATGGAAGATTGGCATTGGAAACTAGAGAAAAAGTTATCTTCTGTTGAACAAGGAATAGAGAAATTGGATCGTCGCATACAACAGTTAGAAACTATGATGGATAACACTGCGAAATCAGTATCGATGAACTCGGATAAAATACGAGAAATGATGCTCGAATAGAATTCTTAGAAATGTAAATGAGAGAAAATAACCTAATTTTCCTTGGAGTAGAAGGAAATGAGGGTGAGGATCCCGAAGAATCCTACTCCACTATAAAACAGATAATTGCCGACAAGATGCAGATACCGGAGGAAATTAATATCTTACAATGCCGACGGCTGTCCAAAAGGGCTAGGGCTTGTTAGCATTCCTGACCACAATGAAAGAATAAAACTATTTAAGAATGCATTTAAGCTTAGAAACTTTAAAATATACATAAGTAAAGACTACACTCTTGGGATCAGAGAACAACGTAGAATATTGATCGCCAAAAGAAAATAACTTTTAACAAGTTGAACCTTTGCAAAATTAAGAGACAACAAAAGTTGATTGTCGCAGGCATAAAGTACCAAGTCGTAAATGGTAAAATTGTCAGTCCAAATGGGGCTGAATTATAGCAAAAAAACAAAAATAATCTAGAGAAAAAAATTTAATTATTTAAAATAAATAAATCTAACCAACATATACCTTTTGATGGAAATCAAAACAAAGCCTGTCCACCCAATAAAACACTTAAATCTAATATAAACTTTACAATTACAAAGCCACGAATCGATGTTGACAGCTCAGAAACTTTACAGCCATTACATAATAAAATACATACAAATAAATGTTCACAAAAAAGTTCTGAAAACAAAAGATGAAAGATATCACTATAAAAGCTAAACACTTATACATGTAATTCTAATTATGTAAATCCAAAAATAAGGATATCAAATCCAAAAATGAATAACATTGAAATAATGTGTTGTAATATAAATGGTTTAAATATAATTTGTTCCTCGCTTCCGGTTGTTAATTATCTAAAAAACTTCAAAATTATTGTTTTGTTGGAAACCTGGTGTGACCATCCGATTGACTTTCCACTGGGAACATTTTGTATTTATGAATCATTGGCTTTGAGGACTGCAAACCGTGGAAGATGTTCGGGTGGAAATTTTGTTGGTTTAGAAAACGAGGTTCAAGCTTTGACCCATAAGATGGAAGTTGAAAGATTTTGGATCGCAATATTCCTGAAACAGAATTCAATTCCAGAATTTCCATCTGCTTGTTTGATTTTCGTGTATATTCCACCAGACAATTCGCAAATGGAAAATCTTAACAAACTATTCAGATATATTTAAACAAGGTAAATCCTCTGGAGTAACTTGGTAAAGAGAGAACATTCAAAGACAAAGAGGATAAGTTTCTTTTTAATTTTTAAAGAAACTTATCCTCTTTGTCTTTGAATGTTCTCTCTTATTCAGATATATAGAAAACCAAATACAGGATGGTTACGGGATACTCCTGGGTGGTGATTTGAACGTCCGTACCGGTAGCCTGGGAGGGTTCCACAACCTAATGGAAAATCTGACAGTACTTTCAACCGGGCGTCTGTCTAAATACACGCTAATACACCCTCTTGCTGAGACTCTAACTAACCTTTTAGACAATAATTAATTAACCATAGTTAACGGCAGATCGAAAAGTGATAATTGCGGACACTATACATTTATTTCTGATCGAGGATCCTCGGTTATTGATCTAGTGATAGTTTCGCCGGCCATGCTTGAATTCATTGTTGATTTTTACGTCGACGACATGCCTTATTCTGACCATCTCCCAATTATAACGAAGATAGGCCTAATGACTAAAACTGACCAAGAAAAGAGAAGGAGATTGAATAGTATTAAAAAATATTACTGGTCCCCAGACAAAGCTACAACTTTTAGACGCAGTATAGACGAGCTGGATACTACTCAGATTACTCCGAGTGATACTATAGATTCTCAGATAAACTGGCTCTCCAACAAAATTACGACAGCAATGTCACAAGCAGGAATGCTGCGCACTTCAAAACTGGGTGAGGAGAGGTCAAAACCATGGTTTGAAGGGGAATCTTACCTTGCAAAAAAGACAATGAAGGAGAGTTTAAAAAGGTTTATGACAAAAAATGAAGCTGAAGACAGGGATTGTTATGTGAATAAAAGGAAGACATATCAGGCATTAATCAAATAAAAAAAAAAAAAAAATTCTATGAAGATATATGCCTAGCCCTTCAGAAGACCAAAGATTCTGCCGGAATTTAGAAGGCAGTATCTCTGTTTAGAAAACGGAGCAGCATAACGGGCAAAATATCGATTGCAGAATGGCAAACTTTTTATGCTAAACTTCTCTCTACAACCTCAAATCCAGAGATAAATATATCACTTTATATTAGATATTCTGATCCTCTACTAGACGGTGAAATCACTGATGCGGGAATAGAGACAGAAATCTTGAAACTGAAAAACAGTAAAGCTCCTGGTATAGACGACATTCCCAATGAGGCGATCAAGGCCCTCCATAAAGATCAACTAAAATGGCTAGTATGCATATTCAACCAAATTTTAGAAAACGGTTCTTTTCCATCGTTATGGTCCGAAATAATCATTCACCCTATCTTTAAAAACGGAGATATTGTAAACCCCTCAATTTACCGCGGTATTGCACTTGTTAGCAACCTCTCCAAGCTTTTTCATCAATTCTTAAAAACAGGATGACTAAATGGATAGAAGACAAGGGAATATTATTTGAAAACCAGGCTGGGTTTAGAAGGGGACACTCTTGTCTGGACCACATATTTACTTTGACTTCTTTGATACAACTTACATTAAGAAAGAAGAGAAGGAAACTTTTTGCTTTCTTCGTTGACCCGAGGAAAGCGTTTGATACAGTCGCACATTCATTCTTATGGGGAAATTTGACCGAATTGGGCATAAGTAGCCGTTTTATTACTGTGATACGGAGTTTTTATGAAAAAATGGAAACGGTTGTGAGATGGGAAGGCTCTTTTGCAGAACCAATTAGGATTCGATCTGGAGTGCTGCAGGGAGAGCCGTTGTCTCCATATCTTTTTATCTTATTTATTAACGATCTAATCAGCACGTATAACGGCTCTGATTTACCGGGTATTTGCCTTCCGGGTTTTGGAGAGGTCCACTTGCTTTTGTATGCTGATGACATCGTTCTCTTGGGGAAGTCCAAAATAAATCTGCAAACCAAGATTAATATACTAAAGAAATACCTCGAAACGAACTATTTAATTCTTAATGAAAATAAGTCTAAAATAATGTTTTTTTTTTCGCAATGGAGGTCGACTCGCAATATCTGACAAATGGTTCTGGGGCGAAAGACCACTGGCTATTTCATCAAAGTACAATTATCTTGGCTATCCTTTGTCAACAACGTCTTCATATACACAAGTTGCCAAGCATTTCCAGGGCAAGGCACTATCTGCAATAAGTGCGGTGTGGACAGTCATGATTAAGACCAAAGTTAACTCCCTTCAGGCACCTTTAAAGCTATTGGACTCAATGGTTGTAGCGGTACTCCTATACGCAGCTCCGATCTGGGCTTGTGATCAAAAGGAGTTACTGGACAAGACTCAGGATGTTAAACCTGCCCAGGTATACCCCAGGATATATCCTTCGAATGGAGTGTGGACGAACTTCTCTTGCAGTCACCTCCATAAAACTTACAATTAAATACTGGATCAGAATCCTCAATATGGAAGCTAACCGATTACCATTTATATGCTTAACTGAACTAACGAATTTGTCCCAAAATTCAAATATCCACATAGGTCTTGTTAAAACCATTAATGATATTCTGAACTCCACTGGTTTTTCTTATCTGATTAATTGCATCGATAAGGACTTTCTTCAACATGAACTGCCACTGATTACTAGAACAGCAATAGACCAATCCATACAAGGTGACTGGGCGAGAATCAATAATACAAAACTATATCCTCACTATAGAAACCTGAAGAAAACATCCCTTCCTGAAGGATATCTGTCGGACAATCTTCCATTCATTGTTAAACGACACATTGCCCAACTGCGAGTACTTTACACATTCTTCTGGGAAAATCACAAGAAAATATTCGGAGAAGCGGAACTGTTATGTAAGCTCTGTAAGCAGAAAATGAACTCCGAAATGTCTCACTATTTTTTCCACTGTACAAGTATTTCAGATGAAAGAAAAACATTTATTTCGAAACAGGATAATAGATTCCCGGACACAGTTGAGGATATCTTAACAAACTACATAACAGATAGAAAGTTTTTACTGGATCTATGTGGGTTTTACAAGGCAGTGAATAAAAAGGCATCGTTACTGTTACTTTGAATTGAGTGAATATGTATATATGTATATAAATATATATATATAAATTTGTTTATTTATTATTATTTTTGTTGTTCACTTCTTTATCTCTTTCTTACTTTGCTTCTTGGATCCTGCAGTCGAGTCTTTTGTAAGACTTTGGGTCTTAATGGTGGCTTTTGTTGTTATGTTGTATATATGTATGTGTATGTATGTATCATACTTACATAATCTTTCTTTTTCTTCTTCTGTATATTCCCCACTTTCACAGGCCTATCTCTCTTGTAATCTCTATGAGACCAGGGTGTCTTAATAAAGGCTTTTGTGTGTGTGTGTTTTATGGAAAGCTAAAATACGACCGAAGTTTCGAAGGAATAAACGGATCTTCGGCTGGATTCTGATCGCCCGGGATATTTCTGAGTGAATCTATGCTTTTATACAATATTGTATGGACCAAAGTATACCGGTACTTTATCATATATGGTAATGCTTGAGGTTTTTCATTACTTCTAGGTGGTTGTACACATCTAGATTTCTAAAGTCTTTTTAGGGTTCAGGAATATCTCTCTTTCAAATATTATTCTTTTCAGATGGAAACTTTACCGGGAGAATATTGTTGCACCAGGTTGCGGCTTGGCAGACTCTTCAAACTTGGTCCTCTCCTGTGCTGGGTCTTGTATCTCACCAGAACGTGTTTCAACCATCCTACAAATGCATATAAGGGAATAATGAGATAAGTCTACTTTAAGTAGCCTCCAGAATAATCTTTATTTATTTTTTCACATCAAAGAGAGCAGTCAAGACACACGTGTACCTAAATACAAATGATGATTCTATAATACATATATTCTGTTTATAATACATATATTCTGTTTAATAAAATAAATAAATATAAAATATAAATTTGAATTTAAAATATATGAAAAATAATATTACAAATTAAAATAAATTAAGTTCATTAGCCATGATGCAACACTTCCCCCTCTCCAGAGGTCGTCACGTCCTCGTGAGTTACCTCATCAATTCTCTCAAAATAGGGTTTGAGTCTTGAGACATGGACAATCAATGGGTCTTGGCCAGGATTATCTTTCGGCTCAATTAAGTAATTTACGTTAGACAGCTTCTTTAATATTTGATATGGGCCAAAATATTTTCTCAATAATTTTTTACATTTTCCGATTTTCCTGACTGGTGTCCAAACTGCCACTAGATGTCCTGGTTCATAGATTTTCTCATTGTGTTTTTTGTCATAGTTTTTTCATTCTTTCCTGAGTCTTCTCTGTGTTGTTAATGACTACCTGTCTCGTCCTTGCTATTTTATGTAAGTAGTTTTCTATATATTCGTCGTAATCGTCCATGTTACTGTCCGTTGGGATATTCTCGTCGTCTAAGAGGGACATGGGTTCCCTTCCAAACAACAGGAAAAATGGAGAAAAGCCTGTGGTTTCTTGAATCGTTGTATTATACGCGTGGGTGATAAAAGGGAGGATTTCGTCCCAGTTCTTCTGGTCTGTGTTCACATACATGCTGATCATATTGACTAAAGTTCTATTTAGCCGTTTCGTTAGTCCATTAGTCTGGGGGTGGTAGCTCGTTGTGAAGCAGTGTTTAACTTTGCACATTTTCATTACCTCCTTCATTAAATTTCTAGTGAATTGTGAACCTCTATCGCTAATAAGAAATCTTGGGGCCCCGTGACGTAAAATGATATGTTCGATTAAAAATGTAGAGACTTCTTTCACGGTTGCTTCTGATACTGCCTTTGTTTCAGCATACTTGGTATAATAATCAGTCAACACAATTATCCACTTCCTTCTTCTTTTCGTTGATGGCAAGGGGCCAACAAAGTCAATTCCGATTCTTTCAAAAGGGTAGTTAGCTGGGGGAATACGTTGTAAAAGTCCAGAAGGCAAGTGATTTGAACCTTTCCGACTTTGGCAAAGATGGCACGTCTTTACAAATTCGGAAACATCTTTCAGCATGGAAGGCCAATAGTATTTATTCTTAATCGGTAAGTGGTTCTGGCGACGCCCAGATGGCTATTCAGCATATGGTTGTGGTATTCACTCATGATTTCCTTCCTTCTCTTCTTTGGCTCTACCAACAACCATTCTATACCTTCAAGATTTGGATATTTCTTGTAGAGACACCCATTTTCCTCTTTAAAGTTCTGTGTAATTGAACGCTTGTTTCCACTAAGATTTCCTTAATATTCTCAATAAAGTCATCCTTTTCGTCTATTATTTGATTCAGA
This sequence comes from Cordylochernes scorpioides, assembly GCA_030710605.1. Classification (NCBI taxonomy): domain Eukaryota; kingdom Metazoa; phylum Arthropoda; class Arachnida; order Pseudoscorpiones; family Chernetidae; genus Cordylochernes; species Cordylochernes scorpioides. The sequence goes on from CP092872.1 coordinate 54,315,896, forward strand.
AATAGTCTTTCATAATCTTCGTCCCATTCGTTTTCCGGTAAGGGTCCTCTAGATAGACCATCAGCGTCCAGATGTTTTTTACCCGATTTGTGTATAATTTCGAAATTATATTCCTGAATCTTCAGTGCCCATCGTGCTAATCGGCCGGTCGGATCTTTCAGATTCTTAAGCCAGCATAGTGCGTGATGATCAGTTACGATTTTGAAGTGCCTTCCATATAGGTAGGGTCGTAACTTGGACATTGACCACACAACAGCTAGACATTCTTTTTAGGTAGTCGAATAATTTTGCTCAGGTTTGCTCAGTGTTCGACTTAAATATGAGATCACCTTTTCTTCATCGCCGAACTTTTGGACTAATGTTGCACCTAAGCCAATGTTAGATGCGTCAGTATGAATGTAAGTAGTTGCATCCGGATCAGAGTGCCCTAATATTGGGGGATTTATCAATGCTACTTTAAGGGTTTGAAATGCTTTTTCTTGATTTTCTGTCCAGGTAAAAGGTACATTCTTTTTTATAAGACTGGTTAATGGATCGGCAATTTTCGAAAAACCTTTGATAAATTTTCTATAATATGAACACATTCCTAAAAATGATTGAACTTCTTTTATCTTTTTGGGTCGAGGAAAATCTCTAATAGCCTTGATATTATGCTCCGCTGGTTTTATACCATGTTGATTAGTTATATGGCCAAGAATCTCCAGTTCTTCGAAAGCAAATTGGCATTTTTTGTTGTCCAATTTTAAATTAGCCTCGCGAAAACATCTTAAAACAGCTTCAATTCTTTTGAGATGTGTTGAAAAATCCGAGCTATAAATGATTACGTCATCTAGATAACATAAGCAAATTTGCCATCTAAGATTACCAAGCATATTGAGACGTTACAAAAAACAATTTTCAATTGTACATAAATTCATTTAAGGTGTTATTTTAATTTTTCATGTGTTTATTTTCATTTTAATTTTTTATTCATCAAAAGTCAATGATGTACATACTAAATTAGTAAAAACTCAATAAAAACGATATGTAAAGATAGACATAAACAAATGGCTTGTAAAAGAAAGCGGCAATAAAATGAGTTTAGGTAAAATGTCTATTTCATTAACAAACATTTCACTTTCAAAATAATAAACTTTAAAATTAAAGTTTTACAAAGCAGAAAATTAGCGTTTTAAAAATAAAAACGTGGCATTTGGCGCAGTCGAAAAGGATACGGAAAAAATAAAATGGCGGAAAATCCAAACAACCGGTTGCAAAAATTCAACGGCTCGAAGTCGGCAATTAGGCCTGAGTCATGGATCAAATTATATGATTTTGAAAATAATTCTTTAAAGGAAGATGAAAAAATCAAAAATCTTATGTACTACTTGACAGATTCAGCACTTGAATGGTATGCAGACGAGATTATTTCAAATCCTGCAATAAAAAGATGGGAAGTTGTAAAGGAAAAGTTGATTCAAAGATTTGGTTCATACAACGCAAATCCAATTGTCTCAGCATCACATCGAAGATTAAAACGAGAAGAATCAATAGAAAATTATTTTCAAGATAAAATTCGCCTGTTAAATCAAACCCATCTAACGAAGGAGGAAAAAATTCATTTATTAACAGACGGACTTCCAAATGATTGGAAAGATTTAATTGTGGCTGCACAGCCAACTGACGCCACAAAATGGTTTCATATCGCAACTTCAATTGAACAAAATAGGGCTTCAATTCAGTTTAAGCCTAAAAACAAAATACATCTCGCGACAAAAATAATGATAATAGAAAAAATGTTTGCCCATTCTGGCGGCCAATATGTTCGAAAAAGGGAATAAAAATTAAACATTGGGTCACAGATTGTGAGGATTATGATCCTAATTATAAAAAGGATAGGCCTAATCAAAACACTTCAGTGAAACAAGTATGCGGAGCCCCGGAATTGTTGAATGTAAGTTGTGATATTCCACTTAGGAAGAACGAGTTTAAGAAATTATGAGACGTTTCTAATCAGTAGAAACTCCGACTTTATTAATCCTTTCACCTATATATAGATATCGCGCTTCTCGCGGATATGCAAATCTACCATATTTTAAAAGAAAGAATCTAAAAATATACAAAACAAAGCAATATCATGCAAATGTCGCTAGGTATGCGACAGACTTACCTCCATGACCTCTCATCACTCCTGTGATGGGACTCCGGGTGGTCTATGATGAAATTTGATGATGTTGGTGATGTGGGCACTCTGGGTTCCTCGCTCCGATTCATAAAGGACATATTTAACATAGCCGTCCACCATCTTTACCTCAGTAACAACATGGGGTCCAGTCTGCAGTCGATGTTTTCCTGTGTATTGGTGTTTCACCAGAATCGAATCTCCAGGTTTGATATCAGTAGGTCTTCTTCGATTTTTCTGTTATAATAATATTTAGTGCGCAGACGGTATTTATGGCGCTGTTTGTCATCATTCTCCGTTTCAATTCTAAGGAGTCGTAAGCCCAATTCCTCGTCAGCAGGCACTATTGGTACTATTCCCTTCCATTTATACCACGGAGAGCATCCCAGATAGGTATTATGATGTCTGTTGTGATAATTGACGGCTGCCTCCAAGCAACATTTCCATCCTTTAGGAAACTGTGGGTAGCACTCCATGAAGGTCTTAATTTCCTGAATCACTCTCTCGGCTAGACCATTTCCCGCAGGGTGATAAGGACTGGTATGAAGAAACCTGATTCCCTTCTCCTGCGTCCAGTTGTAAAATTCCCCTCGAGTAAAGGAGGTACCTCTATCAGAAATAATTTTCTTTACATTTTTAAGAATGGGATGGTCCGTAAAGTATTCTTTTAGAGCTTTACCCGACTGTTTCATACATTTAGCGTATACAATCCGAGTAGCTTCATCAATCACTACTAAGAATGACTGGGTAGAGGCATTGGATTCCGATTTCTTTTTGAGTTCTGCGAAGTCAACATGAACCGTATGAAATGGAACATGAGATTGAGCAGGCAAACTCATCTGATCAGGGGTAGATCTATACCTGGCCTTCACCTTCTGACAGGTAGAACACGATTGGACATACCGTCGAATGTCCCCCTTCATATTTCGCCACCAAAATCGATTCTTAATTGTGTAATAGGTTCTCCAGAATCCCGAGTGGCCACCAGATTTAGGATCATCATGATATAAGCCGAGAATGCTAGGAACCAGTTCAGGAGTCACCAAATAAGATTTTATTTGCTCGTCGTATTTTAGCTCTAAAGCTTTATGCTTCAACCAGAACGTCTGTTCATCAGACTTGTCTGGGACGCTTACACACAATCGTGACAACGCGTCGGCGTCCCTCAGTTCCTTTCCCGACCGATGATTTATTGTGATATTAAAGGAGCGCAGAAATAACTGCCACCTGGCTAAACGGTCTCTAAGTTCTCCACAACTTAAAAGTTGAGGTAAGGCTCTGTGATCAGTATGTACCACAAAAGGGCGACTCTCCAAGTAGGAACGAAAATGTTTCACAGCCTTTAATACCGCCAAGCACTCTTTCTCGGTAACGGAATAATTTTGTTCGGCTTTTGTAAAGGTGTAGGAGTAATAGCTAATTACCCGAAGTTGTTTACATCTTTTTTCTTGGAGGTCCCTTTGATATAAAATGGCTCCCGTTCCATAGTAGCTGGCATCCGTTGATAGCTCGAATGGCAATCTCCCATCAGGAACCCTAAGAATTGGTTCCTCAGTAATAAGTGCGATAAGTTTTTGGTAGGCCGTCTCGCATTCAGAATCCCATTCGAAGGTTACATCTTTTCCTTTTAATTTGTCCAATGGTCTTACTATGTGAGCATAATCTTTTATAAAAGCACGGAAATGATTAGTCAATCCGGTGAAACACTGTAAGGACCTCAAATTGTATGGACGTTTCATATTTCGAACCTTTTCGGTAACTTCAAACCTTATTTTCTTTGTGTCTCCATCAATAACTCTCCCCAATAAGTCTATGCGAGGGACGCAAAATTGACATTTATCAAGATTTAGCACTAGGCCCGCAGTGGTCAGTCGTTCAAGAATTCTATGCGTCAAAATGGAGCAATCCTCCTGAGTATAGCCACCACAACAGATGTCATCGATATAAGCTATCACCTTATCACCCAGTAGGTCTCCTAGAATTGTAGTCATTATTCTCTGGAACTTAGCTGGAGAATTCTTCCATCCAAACGGAAGCTTTAGAAACTCGTAATGACCAGATGGAGTTACGAAGGCAGTGTATTTTCGAGTATTTTCTGATACGCCAAGTTGCCAGAATCCATCCTTCAAGTCGAGCTTTGAGAAAAAACGACATCCTCCGAACACATTAATAATGTCGTCTATTCGAGGAAAGGGAAAAGGATCCAAAAGTGTTTCATCGTTAATCCTTCGATAGTCGACACATAATCGATAGTCTCCATTCTTTTTTGGAATTACTATGCATGGAGATGCAAATGCCGAGTTTGATGGTCTAATTATTCCTTCGCTTAGCATCGATCTAATTTTCACATTTAACCAGTTTCTTTTGGTATTCTCCAATCGATATGGCTTTGCACTGACAACTCGAAAGTTTTCTTGCAGTCCAAAGTCCACTTCAAATTTTGAAATTATTGGCGAAGTTCTTTTGCAAAGGCTGGGGTATTTGACCTCGACATCCCTCCTGGTAACGAGGTTCGGGCCAGTTTCAGAAAAGAAACTGATCTGATCTGTAAAGAAGTCCCACTTCACTTTCAAGGATTTTAACGTAGGCTTACCAATTAACAGATCAAAGGGCATATCTGGGAGGACAATAGCCTGGATCTTGATTGTTTGCTCCCCAGCCTCCAAAACCAGATTAATGGCTTCGGTAGCAGTGAATTTATTATGGTTGATCGTGTTTATTAAAGTCTTGGTAGGGTATGTTTTCCACCTGTTTTTTTGTGTTAAATTTTCGTGTATCAGGTTAAGAGAAGAACCGCTGTCCAGATAGGCCTTTACTAAGCAAGAGTTTATTGTCACATCAATGAAGGAATGGGGAGAATCACAAATCGAAAAAATGGTCGATTTTGACCATGGGATCGGCGAACCCATACTCGTCAGTTTTTTGACAAAAACGAACCATTTCCATCATTTGCCGCCTGGTATAACCCCGTGTCACTAGTTTCAGTGAAATGAACTGGTTTCTTGACTGTGCCAGGAGTTCTTGCAGACGGCTTGATGTTCTCCAGGAGTTTGAGTAGACTTTGCTTGCATTTGATATTTGCCGTGGCCAGTTGTTCCTGCATATGCTGGGGAAGTCCATGAATTATCCCAATAATCAACAATTCCTCGCTAAGGCCAGGCATACCAAGTCGCATCTTTCCTTGTTTCTGGTAAAAATACTCCACCAAGGATCCTCCTCGATATCTCCAATTGAAAGCACGGTCGTAACTCACAATGGGATTTTCGTTAAAAGAACCAATAAACTCCCGCTTCCAATCCTTCCAACAATATTCCTCTTCATCCTGGTATTTGTTGTCGAACCATAACAAGGCCGATCCTGTTAGGTATGATCGCATTCCATTGATTCTAGCCTCGTCTCCAACCCATCCGTTGTTTCCACAAATGTTTTCATATACCTTGATCCAAATTTTAGGATCCACGTTTCTTCCATCAAAGGTAGCCACATCCATTTTGACTGGCCTACCTACCCTGATTTCACTCTTATTAGTAAGAAGAAAGTCCGTCATTAAGCGCTGCTGGTTGGCCATCGTCCTGAGTATACTCTCCATGGTCGATCTGGAGTTCTCCATGGTCGAATCTGCCAAGTCGGTTTCTTCCTCTTGGAGGTCTTGCTTAATAAGTTTGATCTTATCAAATTCTCCATTGGCATACCATTGTATAAGGCCAGTTGGAACGCCAACAAATCGGTTTGAACTTTTTTTTAGATAAAAAGCCATTGGTTTCTTGCCATACCTAAAAGTCCTTTCATGACACTCTGGTGACTGGTATTCTTCTGGAATGTCAATAATCTCCTCACCAGAGTGTAAACCAAATCCAATCACCTTATTATCCCTGAAGTATAAGATTAGCGATCCTGTCGGCTGCGCTATTTGTGATATTCCACTTAGGAAGAACGAGTTTAAGAAATTATGAGACGTTTCTAATCAGTAGAAACTCCGACTTTATTAATCCTTTCACCTATATATAGATATCGCGCTTCTCGCGGATATGCAAATCTACCATATTTTAAAAGAAAGAATCTAAAAATATACAAAACAAAGCAATATCATGCAAATGTCGCTAGGTATGCGACATAAGTACTTTGACAAATACCCCTACACAAGGAGCTTTCAAGCTTATCAACATAAGTGTTGAAGTAAATGGAATTCCTGCGCAAGCATTTGTGGATACTGGAGCAACAGTATCAATAATCAATTGGCGATTGTTCAAGCGAACCCGTCTTCAACTTCAACCAAATTCAGACATTCACATCAGCCAAGCGGATGGTGTTACCAGGACATGTGGAAGCCTTCAGACCAAGGTAAGAATAGATAAACTAATTAAACCTGTAACTCTCCATGTAATGAAGAACTTTAAATATCCACTCTTGATCGGATTAGATGTTGCATCTCTTTTTAATCTTTTAATAGATGTCAAAGACAAAACAATTTACACCAAATTTGATGGATTACAAAATCCAATTCTTGTAAATCATCTAGAAGAGATAAGAGAACATGAATTAAAAAAATTACTTGAACACAATAGGAATGTATTTTCTCAGCATGCTATTGATTTGGGAAAAGTAGCTATACAACATAAGATCATCACGAAAAGTGAACAACCAATTTCTCTTAGACCCTATCGTCGTGCTCTAAAAGAGTATGAAGAGATAGCTGAACAAGTTAAAGAACTTCTCGAACACAAGTTAATAAGAACTTCAGATTCTCCTTGGGCATTTCCTGTTGTTATGGTTCCCAAGAAGGATGGAAATAAAAGGATGTGCATTGATTACAGACGTCTTAATGAGATCACACTGGATGACAGGCAACCCCTACCTCACATACAGGACATGTTTGATCGATTGCATGGATCCAGATTCTTCTCTACCCTCGATGTTGCATGGAGTTATTGGCAGATCGAAATGGACCCGCAATCTATTCAAAAAACTGCATTCGTCACAAACGATGGTCATTATGAGTTTTTAGTGATGCCCTTTGGTTTAAAAAATGCTGCTTCAATGTTTCAAAGGATAATCCAGCATATTCTAGGTGAATTATTATGGAAAAAAACTTGCTCTTTCCAAGATGACATATTGGTGTACACGAAAACATGGCAAGAGCACATAGAGCTTCTTAGTAAAGTTTTTGACAAATTAAGACAGTACAACATGAAATTAAAATTGTCGAAATGTATTTTTGGAAGAACTGAAGTAAAATACCTCGGACATATCATCAGTCATAATCAATTAAAACCTGATCCAGGAAAAGTAAAATCTATTCAAGACTTTCCAAGACCTGATACTGTAAAGAAAGTTCGTCAGTTCTTGGGATTGGCAAATTATTACAGAAAATTTGTGAAGGACTTTTCTAAAATTTCATTCCCCTTGGTTCGACTCACTCGGAAGAATCAGCCCTTCATCTGGAATGAGGAAGTAGAGGAGTCATTCGCTAAACTTAAAATGGCACTATCTACAAAACCTGTCCTTGCTATTTACAACCCGGACTACCCCTCTAAAGTTTATACAGATGCCTCCAAATATGGAATTGGAGCAATCCTAACACAAATTGGTCCAGACAATGAGGAACATGTAATTGCTTATTACTCCAAAACACTGCAACCACACCAAGAGAATTATTCTGCTTATGAGATGGAATGCCTAGCCGTAATACAAGCAACTGATCACTTTAATGTATACATAGAAAACCAACCATTTGAAATCATCGCTTATCATGCGGCGCTCCAATGGCTTTTCACCATGAAGAAACCGAAACCTAAGTATTTTAGATGGATTCTTAGTTTATCCTCGAAATCATGTAACATCGTTCATCGTTCTGGAAAGCAACAAACTCATGTTGACGCCTTATCAAGACTCCCAGTTGTTAACATTGCAACTCAAGAACTTCAAGAACACCAACAAAATTCAGATTTGAGTTTCTTGAAAAATTCCCTCACTCACGACGGTGTGGTAATGATAAAACAAAAAGGAGTTTTTAAAGCAGTTGTCCCAAACTCGCTTACCAAAAAATTATTGGAAGAATATCACGATTCATTGAGTCACCCATCAATAACCAAAACATGCAAACTTATAACTCAATGTTATTGGTGGAAAGGAATAACAACTGATATCAAGAATTATGTTCGATCTTGTAAATCTTGTCAACTAGTGAAGGTCAGACATGAACCAACTTTAGGAGAAATGATCACTCCAACGTCAAATATCCAACCATTACAAATGATCGGTTGTGACACTATTGTACTGGGAACAGCAGCAGCTAACACAAAGCATAAATTCATTCAAGTTTTTGTTGATCACGCAACTCGTTATCTATGGGCATATCCCACAATAACAAACACTGCTCAAGCTGTCACTCAATGTCTTGATAAGATAATCAAATCTGTTAATTCGATCAATACTATCTTAACAGATAATGGCAAAAATTTTATATCAAAAGAGTTCAACAAATTTCTTTCTTTACAAGGAATTAAACACACATATACTTCGCCTTATCATCCTCAGTGCAATGGCATTTGTGAGAAATTAAATGATACGATAATGACAAAACTGAGAATAGCTGTTCTAGAGAAACCTAGATGTAAATGGAGCTCATTGTTACCGCAAGTTGTCAAAAATTATAATTCCACACCACATGACGTGACTGGTTTTTCACCGCTTTTCTTAATGTATGGAATCGGTAATGTACCCGAATTTGCCGACCAAACTCCAATTACAATTGAAGAAGCCAGGAAGAAAGCTAGCCTGCGGACAGAACAAATTAGAAGTAAGTGGAAGATTAAACACGATAGCCATCACCCCAAGTATGTCTTTAAAGAAGGAGACTTAGTCATAAGAAAAATTGCCTTCAACGACCCTCGTCTCATCAAGACATCACCAAAATATGAAGGACCATTTGTCATTCAAAAAAAGATATCTGATGTAACCTACGATATCTCTCTGAAAGACCAAAAGCAAGCAAGACGCGTTCACATATCTCAACTTCGACCATTTATTACCCGAGAATAAATGCTTCAAGAAGGGGAATATGAGACGTTACAAAAAACAATTTTCAATTGTACATAAATTCCTTTAAGGTGTTATTTTAATTTTTCATGTGTTTATTTTCATTTTAATTTTTTATTCATCAAAAGTCAATGATGTACATACTAAATTAGTAAAAACTCAATAAAAACGATATGTAAAGATAGACATAAACAAATGGCTTGTAAAAGAAAGCGGCAATAAAATGAGTTTAGGTAAAATGTCTATTTCATTAACAAACATTTCACTTTTAAAATAATAAACTTTAAAATTAAAGTTTTACAAAGCAGAAAATTAGCGTTTTAAAAATAAAAACGTGGCAATATTTTCCATGTTCCTCTCAAATGTAGCAGGGGCATTGCATAGACCAAAGAGCATTACGTTGAACTCATATAGGCCATGTGCTGTAGTGAAGGCTGTCTTTTCTTTATCTTTCTCCTCAACCTCTACTTGCCAATATCCTGATTTAAGGTCAATTGCTGAAAAGTATTTGGATCCTTGAAGTGTATCCAATACTTCATCAATTCTGGGAATTGGGTAAACATCCTTCACTGTTACATCTTTCAATTTTCTGTAGTCAACGCAAAATCTGTACTTACCATCTCGCTTCTTGACCAAGATTACAGGGAAGGACCATGGACTCGAGGATGGTCTAATTATGCCGTCTCTGAGCATTTCATCAATTTGCTCTTTTATGATTTCTCGCTCTTTCGCGCTCACCCTATACGGCTTTTGTTTGATCGGTTTCGCGCCTTCTGTATCAATTCGATGTTTCGCTAAGTTGGATCTTCCTAATCCCGACGAAAACAAATCCGCGTACTTTTCCAAAACTTGTTTCAATTGCTCTTTTTCCTTATATGATAAATTTTCGTTTATCTGAAATTGGGGTTCTTCATGCTCTTTTTGTTCACTTTCTTCTATAAGATTCACTTCGGCTGGCTGGCTTCCAAAGCACAATGTTTGGTTTTTTAATATTTTTAATGGTCGAGGGTAAGGGTTTGTTATCCAGATATATGTTTCCTTATTCACAACATTTATTAAGCTTCTCGCTAGTCGAAGTCCATTTGTTTGAAACATTTTATGGTTCTCCTCGACGATGTATTCGCCATCCTCTGCTTCTACAAATGCCTTAATCAATTTAATAGAAAGTTCTGGTATAATGGCATCCTTTGCACTTTTTATTTTCTTCTGTTGATATTTGATTACGTCACGATTTTCTGTCAAGTCATATTTGATTATTTCACGCTGACAATCAATTTTTGCGTTCATTTTTTAAAGAAAATCTCGTCCAAGTATAAATATTCGCAAATGTGTTCTCATTATCACAAATTGATGTGTAATTGTTTTGTCATCAAATTTTATATTTAAAACAATATTTCCTACGATGTCTAATTCTTTGCCATCGGGTCCGGAGCACATTTTATCAGGATTTATTATTTAAAGACCTGTGTTAAGAGCTGTACTAAGGTCGACCACTGAAAGATCGGCGCCTGTATCAATCAAAGCTTCGCAGATACCGATTCTATCCACGTTAATGTTCATTTTATATTTGGGGTCCAACTTTTTAATTCCATTTATGGTCGACTTGCTTTGATTGACGGACTCAGGCGCGATGCTTAGTTTAAATCTTCTAATGCGGCATATCTATTCCTTGTAGGGATACCAGAGTACGTGCTATTACTTACGTCAGCGTAGAGCAGAGGTCTCGACTTCTCAGTTCCATTATCCATTCGGATTTCTTCTTCGACCTTGTCTTGTGTAACTATGGGGTCCTCTTCCACAATTCTTACAAACCTGACTCTGCAATACCGCGCTACGTGTCCTGGCTTGTTACACTTGAAACATATTGGTCTCCCGTCTTCTGTCCTATTCCTGTTTGAATTTGGACTCTTATTGTATGTTTTACTTGGGTAAACCGGTTTTGGCTCAGGATTGGGAGTGTAAGATCGACTAGGGGCAGATACCTGGGGCAAAGGCTTGTTCTGGTAGTACCTCGGAGTGGGGGCCTGGGGCTTGGAGGTGTTCTGGTAGTACCTCGGAGCGGGGGCCTGGGGCTTGGAGGTGTTCTGATATGGTCTTCTGAACGACGTAGCATTCTTCCATTGCTCTTGATGATGGGGACGAGGAGAGCGTGGTCCATTATATAGAGCTTTTGATTTTTCTGCACGTTCTTGGTAATTCTTTTCGAACAAATCCAGATTTTTACAAATTTCTAGAAGTTCGTTTGTATTTCTAGGAGGGTTGAAGTGGAGGGAAAAAGAGTATTCCTTCTTTAATCCTCCAATAACCCAGTCTATTTTAGTCTCTTCTTCCATTTGGGGGTCGACCTTGTTGCACAGTACCAGGATATCCTCTGCGAACCTGATTGCAGGTTCATTCCACTGTTGCATCCTGTTCAGTCTCATCTTCATTTCTTCTTTGTTGGCGTCTGAGGCAAAATCCTCAATTAGGCGGCTCTTGAAATTTTCCCAGCTGGTGAAACTTATCTTGTGTAGGTTCAGCCAGGTTTTGGCGCTACCAATCATATTCATGGCAGCATAACGGGAGATAATGTAGTCTGCCCAATGGTACAGGAAGCCAATTTCTTCAAGAGATTCAATCCATGGGCGAGGGTCTTCCGTTCCATCATACTTGGGGATGTCGATGTTGGGGTTCAGAACAACTGGGTCGGAACTTGCATCTGTACCAATTGTTGCACCAGGTTGCGGCTTGGCAGACTCTTCAAACTTGGTCCTCTCCTGTGCTGGGTCTTGTATCTTACCAGAACGTGTTTCAACCATCCTACAAATGTATATAAGGGAATAATGAGATAAGTCTACTTTAAGTAGCCTCCAGAATAATCTTTATTTATTTCTCACATCAAAGAGAGCAGTCAAGTCACACGTGTACCTAAATACAAATGATGATTCTATAATACATATATTCTGTTTATAATACACTAGACGAATGGCCCGGGCAACGCCCGGGGTTTACCCGAGTGCGAATATGTTTTAAAAACGTTGTCTTGGGTGGTCGCTATAGACAGGGTGGTCTGTATAGACAGGTGTATGTATCACACAGCCGATAACAGGGTTGTCTAGGGTGGCCGCTATAGACAGGGTGGTCTGTATAGACAGGTGTATGTATCACACTGCTGATAACAGGGTTGCCTGAAGTGACCGCTATAGACAGGGTGGTCTGTATAGACAGGTGATTGTAACACACTGATGATAACAGGGTTGCCTAAAGTGATCGCTATAGACAGGGTGGTCTGTATAGACAGGTGGATGTATCACACAGCTGATAACAGGGTTGTCTAGAGTGGCCGCTATAGACAGGTGTATGTATCACACAGCCGATAACAGGGTTGTCTAGGGTGGCAGCTATAGACAGGGTGGTCTGTATAGACAGGTGTATGTATCACACTGCTGATAACAGGGTTGTCTAGAGTGGTCGCTATAGACAGGTGTATGTATCACACTGATGATAACAGGGTTGCCTAAAGTGACCGCTATAGACAGGGTGGTCTGTATAGACAGGTGAATGTAACACACTGATGATAACAGGGTGGTCTGTATATACAGGTGGATGTATCACACAGCTGATAACAGGGTTGTCTAGAGTGGTCGCTATAGACAGGGTGGTCTTTATAGACTGGTGGATAAAACACACTGCTGATAACAGGGTTGTCTAGAGTGGCCGCTATAGACAGGTGTATGTATCACACAACACAGCCAATAACAGGGTTGTCTAGGGTGGCCGCTATAGACAGGGTGGTCTGTATAGACAGGTGTATGTATCACACTGCTGATAACAGGGTTGCCTGAAGTGACCGCTATAGACAGGGTGGTCTGTATAGACAGGTGATTGTAACACACTGATGATAACAGGGTTGCCTAGAGTGACCGCTATAGACTGGGTGGTCTGTATAGACAGGTGGATGTATCACACAGCTGATAACAGGGTTGTCTAGAGTGGCCGCTATAGACAGGGTGGTCTGTAGAGACAGGTGGTTGTATCGCACAGCTGATAACAGGGTTGTCTAGAATGGCCGCTATATACAGGGTGGTCTGTATAGACAGGTGTATGTATCACACAGCTGATAACAGGGTTATATAGAATGGCCGCTATATACAGGGTGGCCTGTATAGACAGGTGGATGTATCACACAGCTGATAACAGGGGTGTCTAGAGTGGCCGCTATAGACAGGGTGACCTGTATAGACAGGTGGATGTAACACACTGCTGATAACAGGGTTGTCTAGAATGGCCGCTATAGACAGGTGGATGTAACACACTGCTGATAACAGGGTTGTCTAGAGGGGGGCAGGGAGGACACGTGTTCGCCGCCAGCCAATGGGCGCGCATTCTATCCGTGAGCTTCAGACATACAGACAGACAGAATAAGGCAATTATATAAGTAGATATATTCTGTTTAATAAAATAAATAAATATATAATATAAATTTGAATTTAAAATATATGAAAAATAATATTACAAATTAAAATAAAATAGGTTCATTAGCCATGATGCAACAATATTGATCTAAAGAGACGATGATCGCCTCTCCCGTCAAAATAGACGTCAAAAACGATTGATAGATGGCGTCTGGTTTTGACGGGAGAGGCGACCCTTGTCTCTTTAGATCAATATCCTCCCGGCAAAATTTTCATCTATATTTTAGCCAAAGATTTGGCCTAGCCACTTTGCCAGCTAAACATCTCTTTGGCAGATTGTCAAGATTCCATTAGATCCCGTGTGGATCTCATGGAATAAAGTCCGCCCTAGGCTGACGAGGGCCATTAGCCCGAAACCATGGTCTCTAGGTGGATGTTTTTCAGTTTGCCAAAGCTGGTGTTGTGGCTTTGTCGCCGATCCGAGGCCGCTAGTTTGTTACGACGGTCAATAGATGGCGTATGGTTTTAAAGTCTATTTTGACGGGAGAGGCTACTCTTGTTTCTTTAGCTTATTCTTTTCAGTAGTAATAGTGTATATATTTTTAAAAGACATATACTGGCCACTCACATGAGCATTTTACATGCTCACATGGTAAAGCGCCATCTAGTGGAACAAAAATCTACTAAACGTTGATTTAGGCTTGCTCCACGCTGATTAGAGCTCGATACGTAGTTGGTTTAATAATTCAAGAAAACATATTTTGGCCATCACTTTTTCTGGAAAATTAAAATCAACTTTCAGGTTCACGATCAGAAGGTGCTTATTTTCTTGTAAAAATACAGGGTGATTCAAAAGTCCGCACAACTTTAAAAATTAATAACTCCGCGAATATTTGCGCTAAAGCAATGCCGTAAACACCATTGTGTTCAGGATGCAATGGGATCATTTATGGAAAATAATTAAAAATTCGAAATTGATTTAGTTACAATTTTATTCACTAGATGGCCCTCTACCAGAATCAGAGATTCAGCGGCCAAATTGTTTGATAAATTGAAAAATATAACTGATCGTAACGTATTTTTCCTTTTTAAATACCAGGAAAGAACCCTAATAATATCAAATGATAAATGAATAAAACACCATTTTGCCAAAAGTAGAAGAATTGATTGACGATTTTTAAATACAATCTGAGATATGTAAAATAGGTATATGCAAATTAAAACATGTAGCAAAAGAAAATGATATTTTAGATGCGGTTTGCTGGAATCCTCTCAGCTATTCAAATTCCGAAGATAATAAATTTCTAATTTTTTAAATTCAACTCTCTCTCAGTATCGATTATATTTATTTTATTTCCTTTGAAAAATATTTATCTATCTCTGATGATTTATTTTACTATGGAATGCCGTTGTTGTTTTTGTCATGTCCAATAAAGAGCCTCAGATGTCTCCATGCATCTCTACACAGCAGCAGCAGCAATGTCCACTATCTAGGTGTGAAAAGCTGCTGCTCTGGGTCTATGTCAATTTTCTGCAAGGCTGCGGGCATGAGAATATGTGGGTAGGTGTTAGTTCCACACCAGGACAGTTGTTGCATGTTCTATAGGTTATTGTGCCATCTGGATATATTGTCATTCTTTTATAGTGTTTTTTATTCTAATTCTTGTTATAGTTTTATAATTTTCTCTCAGAGTTTATTTCACATTTTGATCTTTTCTTTTCTTTTTGTTTAATTATCTTGTATTTTGCAAAAGCATTAGTGTCAAATATTGGCATTTGTTCTTTCCTCTGGCTCAACTTTCTGGCTCCCTTTGCCAATTCAACTGCCATTTCATTACCCCCGATCCCAACATGGGCAGGAATCCATTGTAGAATGCAGTTATTCTCCAATTATTCCAGTTGGGTAAGTAAAGAGTATATTTTCTGTGTGATTTTAGTATTCCCTTCTAATTTGCTTCTAGATCGGATATGAAGTCGCTGTATATTAAAATTCCTTCTGCTTGATGCAGGGATGGTTGGTTAAGGCATACATCGAGAGATTTCCAGATAGCTGTCAGTTCACAAGTGAAGGTTGACGATATATTTTCTTCTCCTTCTTTGATTTTAATGTGTTTTCCATCTTGCAGTTTTATGTTAATTCCGGCCCCTCCATTACTCAGGGTAAGATCTGATGATCCATCTGTATATGCTATTAAATAATTTCTCTGATCGTATAAACTAATTGTGTCAAGTCCTTTCTTTTTAAGTATGTTTTTGTTCTCTTTTTTATTGCAGGGTTCATTCAGGTTAAGATTGTTGATTACATTTGATGGAAATGGGGTAGGAAATATTGGTTCTTCTTGAATTTGAAATTCATTATGTTTTATATTTGTACCCTTTTTAATATTGTTGTCGTACTGAAGTGTTGAAGACTTTTGAGTCTTTCTTTTTGTGTCCAGTTTAAATAGGTTCTATGGGATATGTGTTCGGTTTCTTTACTTTTTAAGCTATTGGTGAATATTGTCTAGACCATATTCTCTCTGAATTTTCTCATTGTTGGTGGATGAAACAGCACCAGTGATTATTTTGGCCGCTTTTGCTTGAACCCTGTCTAGTCTTCATTTTAGTGATGAACTTGAGGGAGCCCAGACGGGTGTGGCATATTCCATTATTGGCCTTATTGAGGTAATATATGTTGTTCTGAGAATTTTGGGTTTTGCTCCCCATTTGTTCCACATAGCCTTCTCAGAATGTTTAGGTTTCTGGTAGCTCTATTTGAGGTGCTAATTATGTGTTCTGTAAATCGCAATTCCTCATCAAGTATCACACCTAGGTATTTTGGAGATCTAATTTAATCAATTTTTTGATTGTTTATGCTTATTTTGGGGTTAAATATATGCCTTTTTTCCTGTCAGTGGAGAAGACGCATAGGTTTGTTTTTATTGGGTTTATGGTCATTTTGAGTTTCATTGCCCACTTCTCCAGTCCTCTCATTGATGTGTTCAGTATTTTTCAGATTTTTCTATACTGCTACTTGTGTGCCATATGGCTGTATCATCTGAATAACAGACAACTTATGTGTCTTCAGTGAGGTAAGGATAGATGTCGTTAATGTTGTGTCGTAATTAGACGTACAACAACTCAAAACTTGACTATGACTCTTTATTTAGCTCTTATTCCTCCGTTCGGCCAAAAACAAATGTCGAATTTATATACACATATATTCTTACATAATGAGGCATTAAAGAATGCGAATAATCTTCATCTATTTACATACACAACAGTTAATATATAGCGAGAAGAGTAGAGGACTCCCTTTAAGAAGTCTGCAATCCAGATTAAGGTTTTTCCTCTTACTCCGATGTTGTGCAGCCTTTCAAATAATTTCTCCCTCTACACTCGATCAAAAGCTGAGGTCATATCCAGGAATACGGCCGTTGTCTTCTTTGGCGGTTTTTCCTGGAAAGAATCTATTATTGATTGAAAGAAGTAGAACAGTTGATCAGTTGTACAGTGTCGGGATCTATAGGCAGTTTGGTAGAAGTTTATTTTATTATTGTTAGTGAGCCAGACTATGAGCCTAGAGTGGATAATTCGTTCTGTCATTTCACAAAGTATGCTGGTAAGAGCAATTGGCCGATAGTTCTTGCATTCCTTGGCATCTTTGTTTGGTTTCAGTATTGGCACTATAATTGATATCTTCCAATTCTTTGGTAGTTTACCAGTTTGCCATGAAATGTTCAGTATTCGTAGGAGTTGATTTTTAGCTTTGTCTCCAAAGTGTTTAATCATTTGACCAAATATTAGATCATCTCCTGGTGACCTCTTGGATCCAACCTTTCTATTGATGAGTTTAGCTCATTCAGTGTGAAGTCTATCGAGAAAATATCTTGTTGATGGTAATTTCTTGCTTGTTTAACTAACTTGTTTATATTATTTTTTAGAGTCCTGTCTTCATTCGTATAGCTGAGTTTGGAAGTGCTTTAAAGATATTCAGCAATTGTCAGCCATCTGTTTGTTCGTTCTCGCTGTTCTATTCATATCGGTTAGAGTATTGAAGGATTGGTGTTGGTTTTGATTGTTTTCTAACACTCTAATTATATTCCAGTGTTGGTTGTCCTTTCTTGGATCCATTTTTTCGCAGAATTCTGCCCATTTTTCTTGTTTGAATATCCTAATTCTTGTTCTATTTTGTGACTAATTTCAATGAGTTCCTTTCTGTTTTATTTGTTTTAAGAAGTTCATTGATATTGACTCTCTCTGCAATCATTGCCTCCATGTTGTGGCCTTCCAGTAAGGTATCCACAGGTCTTTACATCTACCTCTAGGTATCGATGTTTTTGAAGCTTTGGATATGTTCGAAGAGAATTTTTCCAAGTTTTTGTCAATCGTTCTGTAATTTAATTCTTCGTTGCACAATTCTTCAAGCTTTCCTGTAAATTTTTTCAGTCGGCTTCCCTAAAGTTCCATGTTATTTTATTTTGTTGTATATTCTCAATTTGAAGTTTAGGGTTGTTAAAATTGGTCTGTGGCCACTGATTGCACTTTTCAGGATTTTCCATTGTGTTGTGTGTGCGATCTTGTAATTTAACGCTGTGATGTCTATTGCGGATTCTGGGCATGTGGACTTGGATAGATAGGTGTTCTTTCCGTTATTTAACAGTTTAAGGTCGCGAGGTCGGTTAGCATGTCCTCAACCTGCTGACCTTTGTTATCCTGGACAGGTGATCCCCAAGTTGGAATTTTGGCGTTGTATGAAAAATTGAAAGTTGTATAAGCTTATGATTTTGCTTTGTTTTAAAATTGAATCGATGTTGGTTCCATATGCTTGAATGAATAGTACACCTTAGTTCTTTATATATTTTGTATAAAAATGGAACAAAACAAAAAAGAAACTACAATATTGCAAATGATTTGATAACTAACTAAAAAAATGATGATGATAAAATTGTATATATCTGCCAGAGAAAATGCTTCTATGAATTGAAAAATAAGAATAATTACAAACTTAACATATAAATTTCAAATATCCTCCCCCCTTGATATTACAATATCACACAAACACTCGAGCGAGCGGCCACGCTTTTCTCGAGCTCCCCGTTTTTCCGCCCTGGCGGGTGGATAACTGCTGGCAACATGCCGAATTTGGTACGGGCTGATAGCCTTTTAAGAGCTGATCAAGTATCTGAAAGATTCAGCTTCGCACCTCCAACCAATGCAGAGTTATCTGCAAAAATTGATTTTCAAAACGAATTTTCGATTGAAATGAAAGAAACTGCCAACTATGTAAATTCGTCTACGGGCGACAACTATGCAAATTTCACCGCGCCGCGCGACTTCGCGACTAAGACGTCTTCAATTGGCGCTGTAAATGTTCTTACGAACTGGGCAGACTTAACGGAACATGTAGATCTTGAAATTGGAGACGGCTATACCGTCGTTAAGAACAAGAAAAGACGCCGCGATACGGGAGCATCAGGCGTCACGGCCGCACATTCCAACAGTGCTAGAACAACTACTCGGCGACAGCAATCGTCGGCAATATTGATACCGCGCGTGCAGGAGGTGAACACCACGAGGAAACACATCGCGGAAGCCAGGGCGCGGCAGGCGTCCTCTACACAAGAGCAGTGCGTCTTCATAGAGCACTGGCCTGATCGATGACTTGATTTTTAGTGCATTTTCGGGTTTTTTTAATCGATAAAGGTCTGCCAGTATGTAGATCATCTTTGACGCTTGTTCGACCAGCTTCAAATCGTGTAAACCATTCAAATGTCCTCGATTGTGATCCTTGGATCTAACTTTTCTATTGATGAGTTTAGCTCATTCAATGTGAAGTCTCTCGAGAAAATATCTTGTTGATGGTAATTTCTTGCTTGTTTAAATAACTTGTTTATATTATATTTTAGAGTCCTGTCTTCATTCGTTTAGCTGAGTCTGGAAGTGCTTTAAAGATATTCAGCAATTGTCAGCCATCTGTTTGTTCGTTCTCGCTGTTCTATTCATATCGGTTAGAGTATTGGAGGATTGGTGTTGGTTTTGATTGTTTTCTAACACTCTAATTATATTCCAGTGATGGCTGCCCTTTCTTGGATCCATTTTATTTCGCAGAATTCTGCCCATTTTTCTCTCTTGTTTGAATATCTAAATATCTATTTCTATTTTGTGACTAATTTCAATGAGTTCCTTTATGTTTTCTTCTTTTTTTATTTGTTTTAAGAAGTTCATTGATATTGTCTCTCTCTGCAATTATTGCCTCGATGTTGTGGTCCTTCCAATAAAGTATCCACCAGTCTTTACATCTACCTCTAGGTATCGATGTTTTTGCAGCTTTGGATATGTTCGAAGAGAATTTTTCCAAGTTTTTGTCAATCGTTCTGTGATTTAATTCTTCGTTGCACAGTTTTTCAAGCTTTTCTGTGATTTTTTTCCATTGTTCTTTTATTCTATTAGATATTCTCAATATTAAATTTAGGGTTGTTAAAATTGGTCTAGGGTCACTGATTGCACTTTTTTGGATTTTCCATTGTGTTGTGGGTGCGATGTTGTAATTTATCGCTGTGATGTCTATTGCGGATTCTGTGCCTGTGGACTTGGATAGATAGGTGTTATTTTCTTTATTTAACGGTATAAGGTCGAGGTCGGTTAGCATGTCCTCAACCTGCTGACCTTTGTTATCCTGGACAGGTGATCCCCAAGTTGGACTTTTGGCGTTAAAATCACCGAGTATGATTGTGATATCCGAAGACGCTTTACTTAATGTCTCTATCAGGCCTGGATTGATGCTAATATTATCGAGGTGATAAACATTTATGATTGATATTGTTTTATCTGGGAAATAGATTTCTATCGCCTGAGCATCTGTCGTGCTTTCTGTAGGCTTACTCTGAATATAGGCGATTTCCTTAAATTTTATTTCCGAAGTTTTAATCAAAACGGCAAGTCCTCCTCCAAATTTTCCCGGTCTGTCCTTTCGTAGTGTTGTATAACCTTTGATATTGAATCTCAGATTCTGATTCAATTTTGTCTCCTGAAGACAAGCAATATGCACATTGTTGTCACGGATAAGACAAGTCAGCTCTTCAGTTTTCCTCTGGGTGCCATTTATATTGAGCTGTAGTAGATTGAATTGTGTTCTCGTAGTGAATTTCTCATCAGGAGCCCGGGCTGCACCTCATGACGCGGAGGTTACCCCGGACGCGGTAGCATTACTTGAGATATCGGTTTTGCTCTTCATTGGAAAATGGGTGCCGTTGCCACGTTAGTCACCTTGGAAACGAACCAAAATTTGTTCAAATATTCCAAGGGTCCAGGAGGGACCGCAGGGAGATGTGGTCCGACTTCTTCCCCCCCCCCCCCCCCCTGGAATGCCGTCACTACAGGATAAAGCATTCTTGGTGAATTGTTTTTATTGCGATTCAGAATCTGCCACTGAAGCTTTACGAGCGTTTCGTTCCTTTAAAGGCATTCGAAGCGGTAAAGGACCCATGAGTTGCAACTCTCTAAAGCGAATGATTAAAAATTTCGAGGAAACTGGATCTCTGGGAGCAAAACCTCAGAGTGGAAGACCATCGACATACGAGTCAGTGGCTGTTACGGTTTTGCAGAATGTTGAAGCTATTGAAACGTTATCCGCGTATGGAGAAGTAAGTGCTCGACGAGTTTCTTAACAAACGGGGATTTCGTATGGAACAGTTTGGAGAGAACACACATTTAGAATTTTTCTTTAAAAATACCCATACAAAATTCAAAGTTTTCACGAGTTGAAAGTCAGCGATTTTTAGAAGCTCAAGAATTCGCTGCATGGGTTTCCCGGCAAATTGATTTTGATGAAAACAGGCTGTCGAATGTTCTGTGGACAGATGATGCTCACTTTTCTCTAAACGGAGAATTTAACATTCAAAACAGCCGCATTTTGGCAACAGAAAACCTTAGGATTTTTACAGAAATGCCACTTCATAAGCCCAGAGTTATACCTTTGTGTGGGTTCACTTCTTCTTTTTTTATTGGGCCATTTTTCTTCGAAAAAATCAATGGGAGAACTTTTAAAACCGTTTTTGTAATTGGTGAACGTTATGTTCAACTTTTGAGAGAAAAGGGTATTCCCATATTGCAAGACAGACAAGCACTAAGCGAAATAACATTCATGCAAGATGGAGGACCTCCTCATATCTCCCGCGGTGCCAAACAATTGCTGAAGGATACGTTCGGTGAAAATCGTGGGATAAGTCGCCACTTTATATACCAGTGGCCTCCAAGATCACCAGACTTGACGCCTTACAATTTCGGTTATGAGGGTACATTAAGTCGCGTGTTTATCGATGCCGGCCTACAACATTGGCCTTGTTGAAGGCTTCTATCAGACGGCACGCGTTTCATCAATTTCAACAGAAATATTATTTAATGCTGTCCATTCTGTCATCAGTCTGCAGGCGGTGTATGAGATTGAAGGGCGCCACATTGAGCAAGGAATGTGACCTAATACAAGAGAGAAGGCAGTTACCTCATGTGTTATATAAGCTGTCATGTATTATATTATCTACCAATATTTTGCAGCTCTTTGTGTTGGTTTATAGGGATAATAAATGCTGTCCTCATAACCTTTTTATTTATTTATTTTTTTTTTTGTGAACAGTAATTTTTTTGTTTGTAATTTGCTCACATCTTATATTATGTCGTACAGGCCAAAGTGTTATAACTTCTCGAATAACACTGGTACACACAATTTTATCCCTTATGTTTATTTTATCGCTTTTCGATCATTAGAAGAAATAGCATATGGAATATTCTCTGTAACCCCCCCCAACTTTAGAAATTTTGCGCAAAAAAATAATACAAAATAATTTTACTACAACGTTTTTCAACGCAAAAAGTCGATTTAAAAATGATTTTTATTTGAGGGGATACATTTTTAAAATTGTGTACAGTATAATAAACAATGATAACATTTGAAAAGCCCATAAGATATTTGGAATAAAGTACGACAAATATATTTTGTCACTCCCCTCTTCATTTCATTTGTTGGATCATGACAAATATCCAGTTAAATAGTCAAGGGTCGCCAATTAGTCAAGAAACTACACATCCTTATAGCAAGAAATCCTATTAGTAGTGCCATCATAATTTTTGGTACTATATTAACAATTCAAAAAATCGTGTATTGATATCAGTAGTGTTTTTCAAACCACAATCTATTTCACAAAACTCCATCTAAAATATAAATATTTTTCGCTACATGTTTAATTTGCATATACCTATTTTACATATCTCAGATTGTATTTAAAAATTGTCAACCAATTCTTCTAATTTTGGCGAAATGGTGTTTTATTAATTTATCATTTGATATTATTAGGGTTATTTTCTGGTATTCATAAAGGAAAAATACGTGTCGATCAGTCATATTTTTCAATTTATCAAACAATTTGGCCGCTGTATCTCTGATTCTGGTAGAGCGCCATCTAGCAAATAAAATTGTGACTAAAATCAATTTAGAATTTTTAATTATTTGCCATAAAAATTCCCATTGCATCCTGAACACAATGGTGTTTACCGCATTGCTCTAGTGCAAATATTCGCAGAGTTATTAATTTTAAAGTTGTGCAGGACTTTTGGATCACCCTGTATTTTATATTGTGATCTGTGAACGATCGTCCACGCGCTTTTCTCAATCATTTCTATAAATTTAGGTTCATAATTTAGCTATAATCTAACGATTAGAAGTGTTAAAATAGAAAGAAATTAGAGAAAATAAATATGTGAAGTATAAATAATAGAATTATATTTATCACCCTAATAAACTATTATAGGTACATGAATATCTTCCTCCAGAAACTTCATGTTGTATTCTAGCCTGAATATCATCCTCCAGCAACTTCATGTTGTATTCTACCCTGAATATCTTCCTCCAGCAACTTGATGTTGTATTCCAGCCTGAATATCTTCCTCCAGAACTTCATGGTGTATTCTAGCCTGAATATCTTCCTCCAGCAACTTGATGTTGTATTCCAGCCTGAATATCTTCCTCCAGCAACTTCATATTATATTCTAGCCTGAATATCATCCTCCAGCAACTTCATGGTGTATTCTAGCCTGAATATCTTCCTCCAGCAACTTCATGTTGTATTCTAGCATGAATATCTTCCTCCAGCAACTTCATGTTGTATTCTAGCCTGAATATCTTCCTCCAGCAACTTCATGTTGTATTCTAGCCTGAATATCTTCATCCAGCAACTTCATGTTGTATTCTAGCCTGAATATAATCCTCCAGCAACTTCATAGTGTATTCTAGCCTGAATATCATCCTCCAGCAACTTCATGTTGTATTCTAGCCTGAATATCTTCCTCCAGCAACTTCATGTTGTATTCTAGCCTGAATATCTTCCTCCAGCAACTTCATGTTGTATTCTAGCCTGAATATCATCCTCCAGCAACTTCATGGTGTATTCTAGCATGAATATCTTCCTCCAGCAACTTCATGTTGTATTCTAGCCTGAATATCTTCCTCCAGCAACTTCATGTTGTATTCTAGCCTGAATATCATCCTCCAGCAACTTCATGTTGTATTCCAGCCTGAACATCATCCTCCAGCAACTTGATGGTGTATTCTAGCCTGAATATCTTCCTCCAGCAACTTCATGTTGTATTCCAGCCTGAATATCATCCTCCAGCAACTTGATGTTGTATTCTAGCCTGAATATCATCCTCCAGCAACTTCATGTTGTATTCTAGCCTGAATATCTTCCTCCAGCAACTTCATGTTGTATTCTAGCCTGAATATCTTCCTCCAGTAACTTCATGTTGTATTCTAGCCTGAATATCATCCTCCAGCAACTTCATGTTGTATTCTAGCCTGAATATCATCCTCCAGCAACTTGATGTTGTATTATCTATTAATAATAGATAATAAGCAGCTAAAAATAACATTCTGGAAAAGATATATTGACGATATTCTTTGCATAACCGAAAACAACAATACAATAAGCATTCTGAATTTCTTGAACAATATGAACCATTTCTCACATTTACACATGAAATAGAAGAAAAAAACTCTTTATCATTCTTAGATATAATTCTCACCAGAAACAGCTCTAAAATAGAAACAGGCATTTACCGCAAGCCAACTCACACAGGTGGTTACTTGAATTTCAGCTCATTCGGCCCTATTAACCATAAAATATCTGTCATAAAAACCCTATCAAAAAGAATATCTACTCATTGCTCTAATAATCTAGAAAAGGTACAACAAGAAAGAATAATACTAATGAATGAATTACAAAGCAATAGTTATCCCACAGAATTTATCAAAAGACAATTCTACAGATCAATATTCATTCCTCCTTTCAATAGCCAATCTCATAAATCATATTGCACACTTCCGTACAGCTACGGCATCGAAAGAATCAGTAGAGCCCTCAAGAAGTATAACATCAAGACGATATACCAGACACCATCCAACTTAAAAACACTTCTCCGCCATCCCGATACCAAACATAACACAAACAACAGTCAAAAATCCAAACTTATTTACAGAATCCCGTGCCGATCGTGCCCAGCTACACACATAGGAGAGACAGGGAAAACCCTAGAAGAAAGAACCAATCAACACCGGACAGCCCTTCAAAACTATAGCCCTCTTTCCCTTTTAGTAGACTACGCACTGAAACAGGACCACATTCCAAATTTTGACTCAATTGAAATAGTATATCAAAATATCAAGGACAAACATTCAAGACTTTTTCTAGAAAGCTGGACCTCAATAGAAGATAAAAACAGTATCAATCGAAAAATAGACATTCCTCAATTATACTTACAATTTAAAACCATATAGCCCACTACTATACATATATATTTTATATAAAAAATACAATTTTATAAAAGTAATGCCTGGCTTAAGGCGAGTAGAATAAGGAAAACAAAAGATTATTTACATAATGTACAAAAGTTTCAATCCGGCCATCGGGGAAGAACAACAGCGATTTTTATAGGGGAAGCATGACCTCTGGCGGTCGATTTAACGGAGTATTTGGATCTATGAAATATAATTTTAAATAGAATAATACTTTAATATAACATAATTTTAAATGAAATATTTTAATATAACATTTCCCCCCTGTGAAGAAAACAATATGGGTACAGAGAAAAAGAGATAAAAAATATAGTAAAAAAAAAGTAAAATGATTGATTGAAAGAAAAGGTGAGGTGATAGTCACTTATCATATTGGTTTTAAATATGGTAACCAATAGACAGGAAAGTACAAAAGGTAAATATAATTTTGAATAAATAGGCTATTGAAAACTATATAAAACATGATTGAGAATTAAATTATAAATAAAGTTAAAATGGGATAAATGGCAGAAACAAAGTATAAAGTACCTTGAAATGGCTGATGGGCTGGATTTGAAGATCTCGGGAAATGGCTGGCGTTGGGCGGAAGATGCGATGGCTGAGTTGGAAGGGAGAAGACTGCTTGAAATTGCTGGAAATGGTAGGAGATGGAAATGTTTGTTTGTAGAAGCTATGTTTGCTTGGAGATGGAGATGTCTGTTTGTAGAGGCTATGTTTGCTTGGAGATGGAGATGTCTGTTTGTAGAGGCTATGTTTGCTTGGAGATGGGGATGTTTGATTGTGGAGAACTATGTTTGTTTAAATTGGGCTATCTTGTTAAAGCAGGTTATTTTTGGTTGAGAAAGCTATTTTTGATTGGGAAAGCTATTTTTGATTGGAAGATTTGCATACCTGAATTTGAAAAATTTTGCTTTTGGGATATTGTTCACACAAGTTTCAGATATCCTGTCGGCTTATTTTATATAAAAAATACAATTTTATAAAAGTAATGCCTGGCTTAAGGCGAGTAGAATAAGGAAAACAAAAGATTATTTACATAATGTACAAAAGTTTCAATCCGGCCATCGGGGAAGAACAACAGCGATTTTTATAGGGGAAGCATGACCTCTGGCGGTCGATTTAACGGAGTATTTGGATCTATGAAATATAATTTTGAATAGAATAATACTTTAATATAACATAATTTTAAATGAAATATTTTAATATAACATATATATGTAGTAATCCCGATGTGGAATGTACTGGGCAGTCGTGGTAGTGGGTGCGTGATGGGATTCCCGCACTGGGACAGCAAGAGACAGAGGCAGGTCTAGATGGTAACTCCAAGAGGAAGAGGTAGACCACGGACGAAGGTAGTCGAACCACGGGTGTCGCGGATGCCCTAAGTCTACATCGCGGATAGGGGTGAGAGATCCGACCGACCGTAACGGGGTCGCTCTGAAAACAACTAACTGAATAACTGCCTTTGTCCCATTTCTGGGCTCTTTATATAACTCTGGACGCCCGCATATGTGGCGATTCCTGATTGGCTACTGTAATCACGTTACTTTATGGCGCCGGGTTGTTTTTCGTCTGGCCTTTGTCGTCTGGTTTACCTCCCTCTTTGTTTTATTGTCACTTCCATTGTTCGATACATATTTTTATATATAGATATGGGGTTATATAATAATTATCAGAAGAAGGTTGTGAACAATCTAACTCAACATATACTACATATATATATATAACAAATTACTGATTTTCAATTCTTTTATTTTAAATGTATATATTTATTTATTCTCTATATATTAATATTTTATATATCATTTTATTATTATTAATTATATTTATAAACATGCATATTGTAAATTTTAGATATTTTAAAATTTTATAGCAGTTGTACATACTCGTGAATTGATACGCGAGCTTATCAAAACAATCTTGTTCCCCGAAGAAGTTTGGCGAGTTGCCACACGAAATATCGGAAATAAAACTTTTTGATCCAAAATAGGCATTTTTGAATAATATAATATATGGATTGCTCTATTTTTAAACATATGTATGTATGTGTGGAGATTTTTTATCTGATTATTATTACGTGATGATATTTCTTGATCTACTTATTTTTTAAATATATATATGTAGTATATTTTGACATAGATAAATCACAACCTTCTTCTAATATTTATTATATCCCCATATCTATATAAAAACATGTATCAAACTTGTAACAATAGAAGTGACAAATAAAACAAAAGGAGTAGAGGTAGTCCAGACGACGCCATGGACCAGACGAACAGATGTTTATGTTAATGAGTTCAATTACCCCGTCAACAGGTGGCCAGACATAATAAATAACCCGGCGCCTGACAGGTGGCGTGATTACGGGAGCCAATCAGAACTCGCCGCCATCTGCGAGCGTCCAATATAAAAGCCCCCCAAGATTGGGACAAAGTTAGTGGTTTTAGTAGTTGTTTTCAGAGCGACGCCGTCATACGGTCGGGTCTCTCACCCCTATCCGCGATGTAGGGCATCCGTGACGCCCATGGTCCGACTACCTTCGTCCGTGGTCTACCTCTACCTTCTTGGAGTTACCATCTAGACCTGCCTCTGTCTCTTGCTGTCCCAGTGCGGAAATCCCATCACTCACCCACGACCACGACTGCCCAGTACATTCCACATCGGGATTACTACATATATGTTATATTAAAATATTTTATTTAAAATTATGTTATATTAAAGTATTATTTTATTTGGGGTTATATTTCATCGATTCAAATACTCTGTTAAATCGACCGCCAGAGGTCACGCTTTCCCTATCATTGTTGTTGTTCCTCGTTGGTCGGCTCAAAACTTTTGTACATTATGTAAATAAGCTTTTCTTTTTTATTCTTACGCCTTAAGCCAGGCAGTACTTTTATCAAATTGTTTTTCATGTATATTCCTTAGCTCAAATAAAGTAATATCTGATCAAAACTATTTTATTATTCCCACAACTGCATAACAATATCGTAATATACTCATGGATACCAAAATCAAGCAACAGATATAAATTCTATAACTCAAGATAATCAAAAATTAGCAGAATATTTTTATTTATATAATATATATATGTCATAATATATACTCTTCCAGGAATAATGAAACAAACCTAGAGCCATCCCAGAGAGAGATGGGATGTAAAGTCCGGTCAATTGAGACAGCAGCGACATTCCAAAGGGGCGGCAAATGGGGGCCGTCCGTCAACACCTGGGGACTATTTTTGGATAGTCGGGAGGTGGTGACCACACAAGACGGTCGTTCAGGGGACATCGCTCGCTCTCCCTCTCTCTCTCGGATGGCTTCCAGATTCCTCTTCCAACTCGTCGTGTGATTATTTCTCTCCTCACCACATTATTACCACTATATTGTCACATTGAAAGTCGACAGGATAAGACCTGGCCGGGAAGCAAATCCCTCATATACCGGAGTATGAAGAAACAAGAAGCCAAGCCACGATGATCGGCCAAACCCAACTCAACTGTAACCACTCCTCTTCGAGCCCTCAACCCCTTCCTCGCCAACTTTTGAACCGTTACCCTGAAGAAGTGATCACCTACGACGGAGATGAAGCTGCCACGCACTTCTTCCAGCACTAGATCTGCCCAAGAACGATCGCCGTGCCAGAGCAGGACACCTCCCACCATCATGGACAAGACTCCGCCATATCCCTGCCGCTACTGTTATGTACAACACTGGTACGCACAGTGTCACAGACAGAACTCTCCCGAAGCTCAATGAACTTACCTGCGCCCTAAACCAACATAACTCGTGAGTGTAATTGTTTTAACTCCTACCATTCATTCTTTAAATAAGTCATTCCTTGTGAATTGTCCCAATATTTACATAATTAGCTCCATTTATTCTCTCCACGCCTATTAACAATGATTTTATTCTCCATACTATTCATCTAGATATTTGTAACTCATTTAATTAGTTACCTTACCAGTAGAATTTAACAATCGTCATTTTAATTAAATAATTTCCATTTTAACGTAACTCTTTAAAACAAAAATTGGAATTCTACCTATTAATGCTTTACGATTTTAACTATTAACAATAGATTTTTCATAATCAATTCATTTATAAAAATATGCTTCCAGCACTTAAACTATTGTATACCTATTTGTATATGACCTCTCCTACTTGTAAGCTCGGCTCACGAAAAATAATGTCTTTCCCTAATCGACTCAAAATTCACCCTGTAATTCAGGCGTCGAAGAATTCCAACCACCACGTGAGCCTTGCTTACAACCAACCCTTGGTGACTCTTATCTATCTTCCCCTTAATGTCCCACTCATTCTTACAACCTTGATTAATCAATTATCGAACATTATTACAAACAATATTGTAATTTAAAAATCCTAATCTTCGCCCTTCATTTATGATAAAATATTTCGTAGTTCATCTCTAGCATATCCACCGACCCACACCATCTAGCCAATGGTGTGTTCGTCACAGGATGCAGATTGACTAACTGCTAGATATTTATCAAACTCCTTTTAGTTCGCACTTGAACAATCTGCATCGAGCGACACAGTTCGCTTCTTCTTCTCGCGCCACACGTTCGCCACACGGACCCTGTCTTCAAATCTATGTTTGTCCATTGTCCAAACCAGCACGATATAGCCTACCTTCGATTATTCCCACGGAGGTACGTTAAACATCGTCGCTGATTCTGTCCGGTCCGTCATCATTTCGCGCAGACATGGGTCTTACGTACAACCCACCGCGAAATCATCGCCTTGCACAAGCTCCCACGAAGGTTCAAACACATCGTGTCCGAGCATCTTGTCACTTGTAACGGACATCGCAGTCCTCGTCCCAATTTTTGGCACTGTGCGCGCATAGTTTCCGCAAATTAAATATAAGTCCATTCGACTTCCTCACCTACACACGGGACTTTTCCCCTCGGACTCGCTACACAAGTAACTACATAGATAAGGTAGAATGGCCCAGGGCAAGTTTCCCCTCTCTCTGTTCGCCGAGGTTCTAACATTGTATGTAGTTTTATATTTACCTCAGTCCTGAGCTCACACAATTGCCAACCTCAATCTCATTTCTCGTACTCTACACCTATAGCATAGAAAGCCCATGACAAGTTTCCCCTTGCCATGTCCGCCTGAAAAATAGCTTAAAGTGTAGAGTTCCCCAGCCTTAATGATCTCCAGAATTTCATCATGTGTTTGTGACTCCCCTTCTCCTTGTTCACACTCCTCAATGTCATTTCCCATATAGTACATTAGATTTTATTGTATATAGCCTTTTATAACCTTGATATTTTCAAAATTCCCCATAAATATCAAACCCTCCAGTGTTGTAAAACTGCTTGTAAATAATATTTACTTGTGTACTATACAATATTTTATTTACATAAAACTATGTCACCATTACCTTAACTAATTTCAACTGTAAAATTATTTTCTCTATTCCTGGCTTCTCCAGCTTTAAGTATACTCAAACCATGTTCAGACTTCTTCAACGGGGGCCATATGTCATAATATATACTCTTCCAGGAATAATAAAACAAACCTAGAGCCATCCCAGAGAGAGATGGGATGTAAAGTCCGGTCAATTGAGACAGCAGCGACATTCCAAAGGGGCGGCAAATGGGGGCCGTCCGTCAACACCTGGGGACTATTTTTGGATAGTCGGGGGGGTGGTGACCACACAAGACGGTCGTTCAGGGGACATCGCTCGCTCTCCCTCTCTCTCTCGGATGGCTTCCAGATTCCTCTTCCAACTCGTCGTGTGATTATTTCTCTCCTCACCACATTATTACCACAATATTGTCACATATATATAATATTAAAACCTATTTCTACAGCCCTTATATTGAAATGATTAAAAATTGAAAGAGTGAGGGCAAAACTCATCTGTGGTGTGAACCCTGCCAGGGCACAAAAATATATAATATTAAACGACTGCTCTACGTTGATGTGTGATGGTATTGTATATATCCTCTCTATGGATGATATTCATCTACTAAAAGAGGCACCTCTTCCTTTCAATGTGCATCAGAATGATGTCACTATTGCATCATTCTAGTAAAATACTTTACGAGTGATGATAGAGAATGAGCAACAACACCAGTTTTGACAATTCAGACAAAAAGCCAACCTGTATTAATTAAGATATAATGGGCGTCTATAGGTCTGTGTTTTTCAATGCGTGTCTGTATGTCTACACATACTTGATGTATATTCAAAATAAATTTATTTACAACTTTTTGACGTGACAACGTCTTAAATTAGGTTGCGGCTGGGAGTCACTTATGAAAAAGTGTAACGCCCGGTAACGTTACGATGAGTCACCGAACGAGAGTGCTGCGCGCGCAGCGCTAGAGAATTAGGCGCATTGAATCGGCGCATGCTTGTCTCTGTCTTTGTCTTTCTCGAACGTTCTTGGCGTTGGAAAAACAAGAAAGCGTCATAATACAAGTTCACACGTGTGGTTAAAGTATCGTCAGCTGTGTCTGTAGTGAAAATGTGGAGTGCTTAGATTCGTCATTTACAACAACTACAACAATAAAGGTAAATAATTGTACACTGATATTTCATTATCGCAAACTATGATTGATTGATTAATTGTTAGATTGACACAAAAGTTGAGAAACTGAGTTTATAGGTTATGTCATACTATTGATAAATGTTGATAGTGTTAAGTAAATTATTAGTTTAAAATTAATTAATTAATTAATTATTATTTTACAAATTTTAAATAGTTTCAAATTTATTTAGCAAAAATTTGAACCTTCGATCTGAATAAATGTTTTGATTTTCGAATTGATTATTTAAAATTACAAATATTAAGAAAAAGTGGCAGATATAAGAAAACTTTATTTAAACTGTGTTGAGCAAGAATTTTAACATCTAAGTGCCCATGCCGCGGACATTAAAACAGATACAGTGATACCACGATCAGACTATTTAGTATTGACTGAAACGTGGATGCGCGACACTTGTGAACCAACTCCAATCAAGGGTTATGAGTGCGTATCCAGGGAAAATAATCGACCTAACTCAGATACCAACGCGGCTGGTGGAGTGGCGATCTATCGTAAATTATCATCGACATCTACGGCGGAAGTGTTCCAAGTTGCGATTACAGACGTAACTCGTGTCATTAAAACCAAGGGTGACATGTGCATGACTGAAGTTACTTGCTTCGCCGCTAATACTAGCTTCAAGTTTATACTCGGTGCTGTATATATTCATCCAGGAGCTAGTATGCAGGATATTGGAATGTTACTATGGCAAGGACTCGGTCCGTACATTCACAACAGCCAGTACGTGCCACCGTTCGTGCAAATTGATTCTAGTATACCGATTCTTCTGTGTGGTGATTTTAACAAAAACGTAAAGCCTGACAACTCGTTTCTTAATATCATGAAAAATACGTATAATCTTGATTGCGTATCAAACGTTTCTAAGTCAACTACGTTAAAAGGAACAACTATCGACTTGACTTTCGCAAGACACATTACAGCAGAAACACTTCCTTTCATTTCATATTTCTCCTATCATCGTCCTATCCTCAACAAAATCACTCAAATAGGAATTAGTTAAGTTTAAGTTTACATGTACAATGTTTTAGTAAACAAAATATATTTCTATAGTTAAAATTTGTGCAATTCTTATTTTCATTCAATTCCTTGTTCCTATTGTGCAATTTAATTATATTCATATCAATAAATATTCTACCGTTGTCACGTAAAATCTTCGCCCGTAAAACCGACTTTACAGGCAACCATTGTTTTTTTTCACCAACCCGCACTGTGCTCGTAGCATTGACATTGTGTGTCAGTAAGATTTTGTCATTTCAACAGATGCTCTGTAAAATACAGCCTATATAGAATAGACTGGTTGTCTTCTTGTCACTCTTTTGTTACTATACCAACTGGTAACCTTTCTTTATATCATTTAAACTGACCAAGTGATGATGAGATATGATGATATGAGTGCATCATCATAATGAAGGCTTTTATGTACATGTATCATAATATGTCTTCTTCTTTCTTATTTTCACTCAATCATATTAGGGTATCAAGCTTGTAAAGCTTGAGATGTATCATATGTGAATAGCAGTGATTCTTTTCTTTTATCAATTTTTTTTGTTTGAAAAAGGAAAAATAAAAATCAAGTAAAAGGTTTCTTTTAATTTTGAATTTGCAAGCATTCTCGCAAATATGCTGTTCTTCAACGCTTTGGACATACCATATGAATCCGTGTATACGATTAATTATCTTGATTAGGTTTTCCTCGTTATACCATCTGCATTATATTATCAACAACAACAACAACAACAAAAAGCCTTTATTAAGGGTCACTGACCCTATACAGGATTCACCAGAGGTATGCAAAAGAACAAAGCAGTGAGACAAAGGAAACACCAATATAAACAGAAGAAAAAAAAATAGAAAGAGAAAGAGGGAAGCAAGAAAAACAACACAAAAAGAGTAGCAGTAAGAAAGTGAGGAGTGAGTGTCACTTGGCCTTCTTATGAGATATGGACATGTGGAAACCATAAAACGCCGTAGCAATATACTTATTCTGGGTCATATTCAATTATTGCTGGGAGTGCATTATATTATCATAAATAAAAAAGGCATATCCTGACATGTGCTTTTTAGAGGGCAGAGCGCCATCTAGTGGACATGCGCTCTCAAATACATGTTCTCGTGGTCAGTATATCCCTTTTTTTATTTCAATACCAATACCTGACCTTTTTTATTTTATTACTTTTAAACATTATTATAAATGTGAAAAATGATAGAAAATAATAAAACAATAAAAAAAATGTGTTGATATTAAAAACAAAACAAGGCATATCCTGACCACGAGCACATGTGTTTTATAGATGGCAGAGCGCCATATCTAGTAGAAAAGAAAACAACTAATCGTCAGAGAACAGGAAAAATCAACGTTTAGTTGATTTCTGTTTCACTATGACATCTACAAAGCACATGTGCTCGTGGTCAGGATATGCCGTTTTTATATATATTATCATAAATGTATTTATCATTTCTCTTTTTTTCAATTTTTCCCTATGTGGACTCCGTGGAGAATTCATGTATAAGACCATATGTCCCGATTAAGGCACGTATGTGTGATATGATGGAATCATCAATTATTTCTTTAACACGAAGGCCGTTATGCATGGTGTCAACAGTAGCGATCCTTCTGAATCGGTCTGCAGTATAAATCCATGTCTCACTGCCTCAGAAGAAAACGCACCCATTTCCACAATATATATACACTCATGGACAAAACTTGAGGAAGATTTCTATTTTGTGATGTGGCTAGTCGTCTATTCATTTTTTTTGAAGGAGACAGAATCAATTTGTTCACACTTGGTTATCTCGTGTGTCTTCAATGAAGATCACTGTGTATCAAATATCTTTCAGAATTATTGTCTGAATACCGATATACGTTAATAAGTACAACTTCCTTAAGTTTTGTTAATGAGTGTATATTTCATAACACCTGATTACATTATTTTTTTCATTTTATAGACATTAAAAAGGGTAAATATTTGAAAAATATTTGATCGAATGAGTTGGTTGATATTATTATAGAGTTGAAAAAAGAATGATTTCTTTGAAGAGCGTTTGTGTATTCTCCGTTTAACATTTTGAATAGAATTCTGGATACGAAACTTTATATGGATTGATATAAAACCCTTACTTCTTATCTTTTTCGTCAATTCAAAACATGAGGAATACATTGTGTGCACATACATACATACTCGGCTGTGCGGCCGCATTCTGCGTGTTTCCGCATTCTGTGTATTCCGCTTTTCTCTCACCATCCATAGGGTTTTGTTAAATTTAATTTTGACATTCAGATTCAACATCAATCCTGTATATCTTTCATAAATCATAATCACTGTTTATAATTTTCTTGTTTTTAATTATCATATCTTCAAGTCTCTACTTGAGACTTGAAAATCATCGCCATGGCAACGGTCGAGCCGGTCGTTGCGTCATCATCTCCATCTGGAAGCCCATTGTTTGTTCATGGATCATCGGGTCCATCGTGATCATTCGCAGGCTTCGAGGGCGAAATTTGCATACCCATCAGCTGACGAAAACCAAACTGCAAGTATGCAAAAACCAAAAGTGCAATTTTCCTTAGAGGAAAAAAAAAAGAAATTTGAGGAAGATAGGAAATCCACTTATGAAAAGAGAAGAAAATTAATAAAGTTTACGATTCAATTTAAATCGATCTCTAACGCCACGGCTGAAGACCATCTAATTGGAATAGCGAACATCATCGGCTACTTCAACTTTCACTCCGTAGGAAAAATTAATGGCCAGACAATTGTGTCGCCAATTATGAACAAGCACAAATATTAATCAACGGTGGCTTTAAATTCGGGTAAACGACGGTGTTTCCCTCACCGCTATTTAAGATAGCGAGGAAATACATCCTTTCGGGAGTCCTGGCGTTCATTCGGGACCAGGACCTAAAGAAGGCTTTGGAGCCCATACGGGCAGGTAATAAGCGTCCGACTCCTCCCATTCCCAACGGACAATCCTCTCCTAAAACACCTCTTCTCGCTGAGGCGAGAAATTGCTTTCAAAAACAAAGAGAAGACTTCCATGCCCGCCATTATCACTGTCCCATATATGGACAATAACTTTAAGATTTTCGTCGGTGAAGATGTTGTGTGCACTGGCTGTAAACGACATGGACATATCAGGAGAAAATGACCCTTCGACCCTGATATTAGGGCCAAAGTGACCAAAACTTTCTCGGAAGACCTGAACCCCTCATCACGCCCGGACCTACCTGCACAAACACCAAAAGAGGACCGAGAACCGGCCCAAGGACCTAAGGAGCCCATGACGAAGAAAGGATCGCACACAGCCTCTTCGGAAAAAGAGAGTCGTCAGGAAACAACGAATGACTTGGGTAAGGAAGGCAAAGTCGGATCCCCAAAGCGAGGAAACAGCTCTTCTTCCACGCCTTGATTCGAGAAATGAGGAAAACCCCAACCAAGGAAAAGGTTTAAAAGAAGAGAAGATCCTCAATGTGGACCTCTACCTAGCAGGGTTTCCAGGTGCAGGAACCGACCTGAAAAATATTACCACTGAAGATGATGACGATATGTCGACCAGATAATAAGATTGGCAGTGACATCCTCCCAAATCCAGAAGGAAATAGAGGAGTTTGAAAACGGGCCCAACCCTGAATTAGAAAAAAACTATCGCGACAATCTATAAGAGGTAATGATTCTCTCGGAAAATAACGGTCCAGGATCAGGTTGAAAAAAACATTCCGAACTACAATTTGAAATCTCCCGCCACCTCGAAGACCTCCTGGTAAAAAGAAGGATATAAGAGTTTGAAAAGCGAGGTTAAAAAATTATTGAACAAAAAAAAATCAGCAAAGCAAAATTGATCTTAAAAACGACGAGAGACAATAAAACGTCGTTCTACAGATCACCTCTGCCATTTTATCGCTATCCTTTTACCCTCTACCTTATAATCTCCTACCCTTTTATCTTCTCGCTATCGTTTATATTGCAAATATACACCTTTTAAAACTAACCTGATTTTTATATTACTCTCCTTTTTTTATCTTTTATCCTTTCGAATTATTTTTATTTTCACAGAATTGGATGTTCGACTCTTGCGAGCCATCCTGCGAAGATATAAAAACTGAAATATTGAAAATAATCACGCTCAACGCCCGCGAAATCGCCAACAAGGAGAGAAACACATATTTACAATATTGGATGAAAAAAAAAAAATAAATGCCGAATTCTACACGATCCAAGAATCGAACATTGAAACAATGAAAATACAAAATGATTTCAAAGACTACGACTTGTATGTAAATGAACCAATTTCTCGCGGCGGTGGACAACTTTTTATCATACACCGATCGATTCTCTGCTCAAATTTTAAAACCATCAAAAACGGGAAATTATGCGCCATAGAATTCATACTAAATAGGAAAATCGTCATTATGATTAATTTATACCTCTCCCACGACTCCAACGAAGCTCTCAGCGATCTACATCTAATTCAAAACTTTTTAAACGTCTACCCGAGAGATACCTCGGCAATTTTAATCGGAGCCATCAATATCCACGATAGGCCAGGAAAGACGGAATCGCGGAGGAAATACATATTTTTATACGAATTTACAAAAAAAAAAAAAAAAAATTATCGATATTTTCGGATATATCAATCCGGGAATCGATGGTTTTACCCACGACGCCAATATAAACAACAGACGTTTCAGGACGAGAATCGACTATATTTTTTCCACGACAGATTTAAATTAAAATCTTACGAATTGCGAAATTTTACCTTATCAAATCTCTGATTACAATGCTATTATCGCACATTTACATGTCGGCAACACGACGAGCAAGAATATCGACAGAGGAGTTTTTACCTCTCGCCTCTTTGGCGATTTGAACTCGAAACCTTTTTTGCGGACTATACACACCTTAATGTGCAGGCGAAGTGGAGATGTCTAAAGAAACTAGTTTTAGAAACCGTGAACGTGTGTCAAAGGTACACAATCCCCAAACTCAGATGTCACAAGCTCGCAATTACTTCGCTTTACAACGACAACTATATATTTCTCAAAAACTATCTATTCTAAACTACGTTTTTACCTTTTACCGCGACAAAACTAAAGCCGACGAAACGGTGATCTTGGGAGACATCGAATCTTAGGTAAATATCTTACCGCGCCTCGAAATCGATTTTAATTTTAACGAATGAAACTTTATAACGAAAAAACGATATTATTAACGCGATAAAACACCTCCCTAATAGAAATATGTCAGGCGACGACGGAATACCCGCCGAATTTTATAGGTATTATCCTGACGCAGCCGCAGATCTACTTCTCGCGATATACACTACGGCCCAAAGCGAGGAAACCCTGCCTGAGCACATGAGTATGGGGAAGATGTTCCTATTACCCAAAACCTCAAACCCAAAATCTCTAAACGACTGGCGGCCCATGACTTCCATGAACACAGACTACAAGATCCTGTCTAAACTACTGCTCGCGAGAATGAAGCCGTACTCCCCGCGAATCGTGCCGTCGGAACAAAACTATTCAATACCCGGCAGATATATTTTCGATATACTCCCCTACGTTGAAAGAAGCATTTTCGCGGCTAATATTTCCGACACGCCCCTCGTCGTCCTTGATTTACAGAAAGCATTCGATTTCCTCGAAAGAGCCCTAATAATCACGACACTCGAGGGGCTGGGGATCCCGGACGTATTTATGAAGTAGATTAAAATCATCTTCAAAAACAACACGGTCAAAATAGACGTGAACGGCGGAACCACTCCGACAATTGAAATGACGAAGGGGTCGACAGGGCTGCGGCCTATCCGCGCTTTTATTGTCACTATCTACAGCGGCCTTTTTCACCACCTACGAAGCAAATTGAGCTCCACAGCCACCCTGCACGCGTATGCCGACGACCTCGTATTCGAACTTCGAACAATTTTACACCTGCTTGGAAGACAACGAAAGAATTTCCGGCATAAGAATAAACTTCAAAAAAAGTAAAGGGCTGTGGTGTGGGAGCTGGAGCCGCAGAACTGACGCGCCGAAGGATATAAAAATGCGTACTGACCGAATCGAGGTACTCGGTATCACGTTCGAAAATTCTAAAACGTCCTTCAAGACTGAAAAAGAAAACCTATGCCTTTCGCCAAACCATACGAGTCGCTAAATATAAAATTTCGTCGCTTCCGCTTCTACGGAAAACGCGCTTAGTCAACGAACACGTTAACCTAAATATAAGTACAAAATCAACGCTATATTACCCCAAGACGCCCTGTTGAACAACTTACAAAGAGAGATCGACTAAGCCCTTTACTTGACCACTACCTTGCTCCACCTCGCTACGCAACGCGACTTATTTATTTTAAAACGTATCGGGAGACAACGGGATATTGGACGAAAACGTATTTATATTCGAGAATAATAATGCAACGAACTATTTTAATATTTTCAATTACGACTTGGACAGTTCTCTCTCGCCGCGGCGAAAACACATTTTGGAAAGCTGGAAGAACATCGCGCCCGTTTTTAACATCGACTTCATCGACATCAAAAAGCTTTTATTTAAATGCACTAAAAAGGAAAAATACAATATTTTATATTCTGTCATTGAGCAATTAGATGTATATGAGTGAAAATGAAGGCGGCGAGGGACGATCATACACTGCGTGACATTGAAAATGGAACACCAAGAAATAGTGGCCAGAAAGTGATGAAACTCGGCAGACAGAGAGAGACAGGGACGAACAATAAGTGATCTTTTTTTCAAAATGATAGTCATAATACAGAGCGAGAACGGCGTCGGCTTAGTAGCAAGTAGGACCACCGCGGACGGCGATGCACGCAGCAACACATCTAGGTAGAGAGTCAATCAGAGTACGGATGGCGTCCTGAGGGATGGCTCTCCATTCCCTCTCAACCATTTGCCACAGTTCGTCTTCTGAACGCGGCTGTGGCAAGGCATGCAAACGGCGTCCAATGATGTCCCAGACGTGCTCGATTGGTGAGAGATCAGGAGAGTACGGTGGCCAGGGAAGCATCTGTACATCTTGCAGAGCTTGTTGGCTAATGCGAGCAGTGTGCGGTCGGGCGTTATCCTGCTGATAAAGGGCATTGGGTACCCCCTGAAGGTAGGGGAGTGTCACCGGTCGCAGCACATCATCAACGTATCGTTGGGCCGTCATAGTGCCCTGAATACGAAGTAAAGGTGACCTGGAATCATACGCGATTGCGCCCCAAACCATGATTCCACGTTGTCGCACGGTGGGGCGTTCCACAATTGCTGCCGGATTGGACCTTTCTCCACGTCGACGCCACACGCGTACACGGCGACTATCACTGGACAAGCAGAAACGCGACTCATCTGAGAACACGACCCTGTGCCATTCCGTCATCCACGTCGATCTAGCCCGGCACCATTCCAAACGTTGGCGCCTATTCGGTGGGGTCAATTGTCGAAGGATACGCCGATCCACACGTGCTGACGTCACTCTGGTTGCACCGACATTCCTATAAATTGCCACATTTCCTTGTTCCAACCATCTTCTCCACAGTCGGTGCACCGTGGACGCACCAAGGTGTGTATCAGCTGCGATTTGACGTATGGACCAACCTGCCCTTTTCAGTCCGATCTCCATGCCCCTCGTAAAAGCGTCTGTCTGCTTGAACTGCCTCCGTTTACGATGACCTGGCATTCTCTGTTATTACACGTGTCTTTTGACACAAGAACAAAATTTCTACAATGATTTTCCTTGAAGAAATAACGACACGAATACTGTCCTTTCTGCAAGTTCCTTCCCTTATATCTTACTCCATGTGCGCACGAGGGCTGCGCATTTTACATCATTTGCATAACTCGGTTAGGCGCGTCTACCCTGAAATTTGCATAATTTTCTGGCCACTATTTCTTGGTGTTCCATTTTCAATGTCACGCAGTGTATTTAGAGAAGAAATAAAAATATAGCAAACACTTATAAAAATCGCTAATCAGCTGCTACATATTAAATCATATTAGGTTCGAAATTCATGATGATCGTCACCCGCCGTTTTTATTTTCACTCAGATACATCTAATTGCTCAATGACAGAAGATTTTTTTTTCATTTTTAGTGCATTTAAATAAAACTTTTTTCAAATATATTTTTATTTATTAATTATTTAAATTCGAAATGTAAGATTTCAAGTGGGTAAAAATGTCTTTCTCTTTTCTCCAGGCTTAAATTTAAAAAAATCATTCACACACATATACAGCTTTATTAGGACTACGGATCTTATATAGATTAACCGCAGGAAGGTAGCATAGATTACAATTACAATTATTACAATTATAATTATTTTATTTCCAAAGCGCTATATCCCGCAAGGGATACTTGCGCCAAACAAGGAGAAAAGTCTATTTACATAAGTTATTTACATTATTCAACGCATGAAAACATTAGAGATCCAGATTTTGTAGAAAGTTTAGAATGTATTTACAAAATGAATTGAACTTTAAATATGATTTTTTATCGGAAATCAAATCCTTAAGTTCACAAACAACTAGTTCATTCTTCATTCTATAATCTTGAAATGCTGGGCAATCGATCAGCAGATGTCTTGAGGTTTGTTCCTCCATACCACAAAAGCAACTTGAATCCTCCACTGCCTTTATTCTATTTAAAAATCGTTTGAAATTTCCGTGGTTTGTAACAAATTGAGTATTATAAAAATTTGGACGAAAATATTTAGGGATTTTTTGGGGGAAAAAGCTTAAGAAAGTATTATTTGCTTCGTTTTTCAGAACATTCATTCTTGATTTGAGAAAGGTATCCACAATCCCTGGAACAAATGGGTCATAAATTTGTTGATCAACTGTGGACAAGTTTCTCAGATCAGATATAATGATTCTGGATTCAATAAAGTCTGAGATCAGAGGAATGTTGGCCAAACTATGAACACAGCTATATGATGTGGATTTATAGGCTTGTATACACCATGTTAGTATTTGATATTGGGTTGAATTTAAATTTTGTAAACATTTTTTATTTAAATATTTGAACCAAATTTCGGCTCCATATGTAAGTATAGGTCTGAAAATGGATTTATATAAAGTTAGCCTTTTCAGGGTGCTTAGACCCCAAGATTTCCCACAAATTGAGAAGAGATAATTTTTAAAACGTTTTGTACGATTTACTATTTCTTCTATGTAGTATGTAAAATTTATTTTGTTTCTTCTTCTATGATTTGCAATTATTATTCTTAAAATATTGGTCTTCAGAGTTGGTATGATTATTTCATTATTAAATTTGATTGGTATTTTTCTTTGTTATGTAAATAAAGTATATTAGTTTTTTCTAGACTTATTTCAAGTTTGTTACTCTTACACAATACATCAATCGTATTTAATGCCTTTTCTATAACTAATTTCAGGTCTTTGCAATTGTTGTGCCAGCATATAATTGATACATCATCCGCATAACATACCACATCACTATTAGGAACTTGGTATTTGTGTGTGATCAAAAGATCGTTCAGTAATATTATCCATAGTAGTGGAGATAGCGGGCCACCCTGCGGACATCCCTTTGTAATTTGTTTATTTATTGTTGAGTTCTCATATGTAAATTTCGTTTTTCTCGATTTGAAATATGATTGAATAGTCCTTATTAAACTTTCCGGCAAATTATCTTCATCTATTATTTTTAAAATCGCAGGCCACCATGCGTTATCAAAGGCTCCCGCAATATCTATTGTGACCAGAGCTGTCAGTTCTTTGGTTTTGTGTTCCATTATTATATCGATTATATTATTCAAGGCTGTAATAGTAGATTTTGATTTGATGAATCCATGCTGTTTGGGACTTAATAAATTGTTTTGCATATAATATTCATAATTTTTTTTAACAACTTTTTCGTAGATCTTAGACAGATTAGATGTTAACGAAATAGGTCTATAGCTTTTTATTGATTCGACGTTAGATTTGTTTGGTTTCATTAGAATTTTTAAAACTGTCGTTTTCCATTCCCTTGGAAAATATCCCATCTGAATACATTTATATAATAACGAATGTAGCACCGGAA
This sequence comes from Cordylochernes scorpioides, assembly GCA_030710605.1. Classification (NCBI taxonomy): domain Eukaryota; kingdom Metazoa; phylum Arthropoda; class Arachnida; order Pseudoscorpiones; family Chernetidae; genus Cordylochernes; species Cordylochernes scorpioides. Next base: position 54,358,939 of record CP092872.1, read on the forward strand.
GTAACAAGGCCTTTGCGTATTTTATCATGTTGTTACTGATATTATCTTGACCTGGTGACTTTTTAACATTGCTATTGTCAATTAGATATTCTATTTCTTCGGTATCAATATGGATAGCGCTTGAATTCCTTAGAAAAGGTTCGTAACTTCTAACCAATTCTTGTTGATGGTTGTCTTGATCAATTCTGTCATCTGCAATTAACACATTTATAAGGTCTGTAATGCGTTTTTCTTTTTCTGATTCTTGATTGTTGTCTATTATGGGAAGTCCTTTTTGTTTGTATGAGGATTTGAGTTTTTTGAAAATTTTATATGCGTTACCAAAAGGATCATTTGATTCATTTTCTTCGATGAAAATTTTCAAACTATTTCTCTTTGCTTTCTTTATCATATTATTAAATTTGTTTCTGACTTGTTTAAATCTTGTTGCATCGATAGTCTTACTGTGATAAAAATAAGTTTCTTACATTATTTATTTATTTCAATTCAAAACGCTATGTCCCCCTAGGGACACTTGCGCTAAATGTACATACAAATATAACAAAGAAAATATTCAACATGGAAAGATACACAGAAAGTAACTTAGAAAGATTCATAAATATTATTTACATATAGAATATTCTTTGAATTTTATTTACAATTACATCATTAAATTTAAAATATATACATATATGCACACATATACACGCATACACCTATATATTGTTTACAGCCATATAATATGTCCAATATTTCCTTGAGATCGTTACATCAAAGACCATTTTTCTTAATGAAATCCAAAATATATTTACATAATGAAAATGTGTTTTCATTTGTTCAAGTTCTTTATTCCACCATTTTATACCTGCATCGTATGTGTAGTTGTTTGATTTTACTTTTAATGATATGTAAGCTGCTTCTATTATGTTATCCGTGAGTTTGTTTAAAACTTTATCAATATCCATGCAATTTTCCACCATATCTGCCTCGTTCTTTAATTTGATAAATTCTTGATACTTGAGATTTTTAGAAAAAATTGTCCAGTTGGCGTTTTTTTCATTGAATTCCCATGTAGAATTCTGTTTATCTTTTATATAATTAAATTTTGAGTGAATTTCAAATTGAATTGCCAAATGATCAGAAATATTCGTCAGTGATGAGGTGGTCCAATGTCTGATCATATTTATTGAAAGTCTATTCGAGATTGTTAGATCTACTATACTTGCCCCTCTACATGTTGGAGTTTTATCGTTGTGAATTTACAAGTGATTTTCATTTATTATTGTTTGCAATTTGTAACCATTTGAATTTGTTATTTTGTCGAACCAGATTGGATGACGGGAATTGAAATCTCCGCATAGGACTATAGGGTAATTTGAAAAAGTATTAATCGAGTTTCTTATAAAATCTAAGTGAGTATCATTACAGGAATTGGGATGAAAGTAAAAATTTGCGATTACTATAAACGAATTTGAGGTTATGACAGATATTGCAGTACAGAATTAATTCGTAAAATTATCTAATTTTTTTAATTTTATATTTTTGTTTACAATGATTGTTGCTGTGTAAATAATTTCTGAAGTCTTTGAATAAATTATTGGTGAGTCTAAATCAAATATAACCTGTTTATTTAAAACATATGGTTCTTGAAGTAGTATAATATCAGGTGGATTATTATTCGTTGAAATTGTAAGTTCGTTTAAAGCTGTCATACTTTTTCTAATATTCTGTTGTAAACATTTTATGTTTCCTCTATATGGTAGAGCAGTGATCACCATGATTACAAATAACTAAATTCGTTATTCATTCCTCTTCTGAACCGATTATATATTGAGTTCTTCTCACTATTCTATCAACCTGCAGTTTATATTGAGGACAGTAATTCGTATTTGGCTTATGGTTAATCGGACTATTCCTAAGTCTTGGATGCTTTGAACAGTTATGACATCTTAGCTCTTTGGTACAGACGTGATTGCCCTGGGTTCCACAGATGCAACAAATTTGTACATTTGGACATTCTTTTGTTTTATGGTTTGGATTAAATTGAAACAATTTTGGCATTGTTTTACTAGGATTTTATCTTGTATCTGACAACGTTCTAGGTCTGTATATAATGTATTGTTCATTCTTTTCATAAGTTGATAGGCTTTTGGGGAAACTCTCAGGACTATGTTTTGGGTTGGTGAGTTAGATTTCATTACGAATAATATCTTGATTTCATCTACCATTCCGTTCAGCTCCTGATTCATATTACAAATCGTGTTTACAAATGTGGTTGTATCGGTTAGTTTGGAAACGTTTTTCACCACCACTGTTGGATCTCTTTGCTTTGGAACACATATTTTGCTTATTGTTATTAATTCCTCAGATTTGTTCAATTCCTCTTGAAGTGAATTCATCTCTGTCATATTAGGCAATTTTATAATTACTGCGCTTCTTGTGTTAAACATTTTGTTGATTTTTATCTTTGTGCCCCTGTCTCTAATTTTCTTTATATCCTTTGAAATAGCCTGTATTATGGTTGAAGTAGGTTCATTGTTGGCTGGTGTTGCCATAAGCGTGAATTCTCTATTTTGAATTTGCTGATGTTTTACGATCAAATCTGATACATTTTCTCTTTTTGCAATTTGTGCATAAGAAGGTCTATAAACTGAAACATCCTTTGCTATTTTATCAATCCTGCTGTCCATTACCTCTTTGATGGCATCGGTTACTTTTTCTAGTGCAAATTCCTTTTTTATTTCTGTTATAGAGGAAATACCATCTTTTATTTGGTTTATATTTGTGCCAAGAAATGTCAGATCATTTTTGGTTAATTTTTTTGAGTACTTTTAAATTTATTTGTGAAGTATTCAAGAACTTCATCAAGTTTTAATTTATATATAATTGAATCTACAGCTGATTCCATTTATTTAGTTTCGTATAAGAATCTAAAATAGAGAGCAGTAAATTTGCATAAAGTTTGCGGTGGTAAATTTGATTGTGCTTATTTAAAAATCCAATAGATTCAGCAAAGAATAATGTAGTATTACAATAACTAATAAATAACTGAAAATCGATGGAGCTCCTATACTCTAGTCAGCACAGAACCGAACAACAGCCTCCAGGTCCAACGCATATCCAGTGCCCATGATTCCACCGTGCATACCTCAAGGTTAGAGTAACACTAAAAAGGCGAGTGTGGAATAAGTCGCATTCTAGTCTTCGCTTTCCTTATCCAAATGGACCACGACATTCGGCGAATTCATTAATCTCCTCCGAAAATCATTTACAGTGTTGGAAATGATTGGAAATGGTTGCGGTGCTTTTAACCCCGTCGAAGAGCAATTTTTGATTGAAACCTAGCACTTCTAATAATAAAAAAGGAAACTAATTCTGAAAATTATTTATATAATATTAATTTCCTTTCTTAATTCAACTTAAATCACCTCAAAAATATTGTTATCTTCGGAAGTAATTCTGTCAAGTTGTGCAAATTTTTCTGCTATTGTAGAGTTTGTTGAAGCTTTAGATGTTTCAAGCTACTGTAGAACGTGGTCAAGGGTAGACTTTACAAGATGACAAACAGAATGGGAGACATGGTCTGCATCTTGTTGAGATGACTAGAGTCATTGTCACCATCTGACCAGAGATGACATTCTGGGACACCTAACGGTGGGAAAACGCGGCGTGATACAACCTGATGTCTCTTCACAAACTCCCGGGCTAATCAATCTCCCCCAGGATATACAAATCTATCCAAATATATATAATTGTAGTAAATATAATATGTAAATATAGATTGAGATGACTAGATCTAATGTTCACTTTCTTCATCTAATTAATTGGTCATTTACTGATTATTCTCCAGAACATACCTTCCAATCATTAGAAATCACTTTAAAGAAGTAAATATAAGACTAATAATAAGCTTTTATTTCCTAGCACGCGTGAGCACAAATATAGAAAAAAAAAATTGAAATAGAGGGACGCTATGTACAAGGAATAAAATGATATCTTTCGAGAAATTCCTCACAATATTTACATTCACAGCTCGGTACGAATTCATGAAGCGTGTTTTTCTCACAATTAGAATAATGGAGAACATCCTATGTCAGGTCTATGATCCAGTAGCGTCCTTTGATAGATTCCTTCAACCTGGAGACAAGTCTGTCGTCGTGGTACTTCTGTGGTTTCCCTTGACGGGATTGGTCATATATACATCCCCTCCTGTTGGGAAATATATATATTCCAGAAGGAAAAATCGCTGATAATTAGAACGATCCCCTTTATTACTTAAAAGGAGTTTCAGAAACAATAAGGAAGGATAAGATATTGAAGAAAAAACAAGATCAAATTATATATATACACCAGTAGTTCACGCCTTTCAGCGGCCTTACCTATCCAAGAACCTAACTTTTGATCTCATAAAGAAACAACATATATATATATGTAAAAAAATAGGACAAATGTAATATTGTACTGGGATAAGGTGCATAAATTGAGAAAAAGGCATCTCCTTATCGTGCAACTGAAAGTTGCTAATGGCTTGAGCCATCTATCGGAATAAATATCAACTATTCTCGTTGATTTTTAATTATTCCAGAATTGGCCAAATATATATATATGGTAATTTAAACCAACAACCCCATATTGTGTATATAACTTATAATAAGATTTAATGTTGTATAATAGAAACACATCTGTAAATGATTATACGTATTATTGACATGTGTCTTTACATCATCATATGTAATGTAATTTGTACAAACTGAGGATAAATAAATAAAAACTGTAATAGATTAAAAGTTGAGCTAAGCAAGAGATAGAAGTCATAACGTCAAGGTTGAGAGAGATTTAGAATTCCCACAACAAGACCACCCACACTGTTCACATGTGGTGGAATGCAGAGCCCCCTCTCACACCATATGAATTGTGAAGAGTAATGACAAACGGAAAAATAAAAGTGTCCAGGGGCGGGAATCGAACCCATAACCTTCTGCTTACGGGGCAGGTGCCATGTCCACTAGGCTTTTATTTTTCCGTTTGTCCATACACTTCACAATTAATCCTATCATACTTCATCCTTAAAGTTAGAAATAATCGTTATTTCTCTTTAAAATGGATTTCGATTTTTGTTTAAAATAAACATTCGCGGTATAATTGCAATTTTCGTTTTACAATCATCAGCCGCGTTATATTGTATTTTAAATGTATTATAAGTTACTTTAAATATAATTTACGAACGGAAAAATACGTCCAGGGTAGCCTAGTGGACATGGCACCTGCCCGGTAAGCAGAAGGTTGTGGGTTCGATTCCCGCCCCTGGACACTTTTATTTTTCCGTTTGTCATTACTCTTCACAATTCATCCTATCATACTTCATCCTTAAAGTTAGAAATAATCGTTATTTCTCTTTAAAATGGATTTCGATTTTTGTTTAAAATAAACATTCGCGGTATAATTGCAATTTTCGTTTTACAATCATCAGCCGCGTTATATTGTATTTTAAATGTATTATAAGTTACTTTAAATATAATTTACGAACGGAAAAATACGTCCAGGGTAGCCTAGTGGACATGGCACCTGCCCGGTAAGCAGAAGGTTGTGGGTTTGATTCCCGCCCCTGGACACTTTTATTTTTCCGTTTGTCATTACTCTTCACAATTCATCCTATCATACTTCATCCTTAAAGTTGGAAATAATCGTTATTTCTCTTTAAAATGGATTTCGATTTTTGTTTAAAAGAAACATTCGCGGTATAATTGCAATTTTCGTTTTACATATATATATATATAAATGTTATATTAAAATATTATTTTATCTGAAATTATATTTCATAGGTTCAAATACTCTGCTAAATAGACCGCCAGAGGTTACGCTTCCCCTATAAAAATCATTGTTGTTGTTTCCCGATGGCCGGCTCAAATCTTTTGTACATTATGTAAATAAGTTTTTCATTTTTTAGATTCTTAAGCCTTAAGCCAGGCATTACTTTTATCAAATTATGTTTTTTTATGTATATTCCTTAGCTCAATTAAAGAAATCTCTGATCAAGACTATTATTATTATTGCCACGACTGCAAAAAAAACAATATCGTAAAATACTCATGGATACCAAAATCAAAAAACAGCTAATAATTCAGTATATTTCAAAATATTACAAAATCAGCAAGAAAATATTTTTATTTATAATATATTTATATATATATGTTATGAATAAGTTTGTTGTTGTTGATAAAGGGTTGATAAGACAAAGGATCGATAAGATAAAGGGTTGAGGTGCAGTCGTGATAAAAAAAGATAATGATTTACCGTCAAGTAGCTTTTATTTTCAATTACTTGAGGAAATATTACACATTAGTTAGGTTTTCACATTATATAGAATTTATAAGTTAATCCTATATTAGTGATTTAAAATGATTGATTGGTTAACTACGCATATTTACAACAAAATTAAATAACTAAACTGAAAGTCTTTTTAAAAACGATGATAACAAAAATAAAAATTATCAATGAATAAAATGAAATATATATTTTTAAAATATAGAAATATTTAGAGTTTTTAGATTATATAATATTTTTAGATTATATAATATTTCCCCCCTGTGAAAAGATTCTAAAAAAAATAAAATTTTAAAATAAAATTGGTAATTAAAATAATTAATTAAACGAAATCAATAAATCTTTAGAAATAATTAAAAATGAAACAATAAAAATCAATACGCACATTTTTTCATAATAAACAAAAGAAAGTTTGTTTACAAATAATTTATATAATTATGAAATTATAATAAAAGTATATATAAGAAATATTAATGAGCGAAATATATCAAAAATGTATATGAAGCAAAAAAGGTATTTAAATTTGAGTAATTGTTACATTATGCTAGGTACACTTCAAAATATCAAAAGCGTAGAAAATGTTATTTTTACATGATTGAGTAATGAAACGCTAATAGATGTATGGAGTGACATTAAGTTATTTGTGAAGGCTTAAGAATTGGTGCTGATATTTGTTCTTCATTGTCCATGTCCAAAATATGGCCTTCCTGTAAAAAACATGGTTTATCATCAATATCTATTAACTTTGTGTTAGAATTTTGGTTTACTATAAAGTCATTTTCTATGTTAGTGCTATAGTGAAGTAAAAAATCTGTTTCTGGATAAAATAATTTAAGCTTATTTGAGTGTATAATTTCTGTTTGTTTTCTTTGGGGTATATTAGGTTTATCTATTTCATATGTGACTGGAGACAGTTGTTTTAAAATAGTAAATGGGCCTATATATCTTTGTGTTAATTTACCAGTGTTTGGATAAATAAAGGTTTTTACTAATATCTGATCTCCTTCTTTAAAAATGGGTTCTGGGTGTTTAATATCATAAAGTTGTTTGCTGTGTTCATGAGATTTTATGGTTCTTTCAAAGGCTAATTTTCTTGCTTTTTCAATTGGTGTATGTGTTACTGTGTCATGTTCTATATACTGTGGTTGTATTCCATAATATAAGAATTTAGGAGTAAAGCCTGTTGTGGTATGTACTGTTTCATTATAACTTTCAGTAATTTTAGGAATATATTTTGTCCAAGGAATCTTTAAATTAGCATTATATTCACATCTTAACCTATTAATGATAGTGGAATTTAGTCTTTCTACTTTTGCATTTGTTTCTGGATGATGGGAACTGGTGAGTAGATGCTTAACATTATTTCTTTCTAAAAAGTGTTTAAATTTTCTGCTAAGAAAAGCTGCATTTCTGTCAGTTATTAATATTTCAGGCTTATTAATTTGGAATAAATTTCTTAGACAAGTTATATAAGAATCAGTTGATACAGATTTTGTTGGAAAAGCCCAAAGGAATCTACTATCATATGGATACTGTGTCTTGTTGTCCCATAATTATGTAACCCGCCCAATGTATCTAGAGAAAAAATGTGATTTGGGTGTGTGGCTATTGGCATCTGTTGTAGTGGTCCATAAACAATTCTGTTATCCCTAGACTTGTTAAACTGGCAAGTTTCACAATGTTTGGTGTAATTAGCAATATCCCTAGTCATATGTGGCCAATAATAGTGTGGAGAAATTATTTTAGTCATTTGAGTTGTTCCAATATGTCCATGCTTTATATGTACTTTGCTTAATAATTTGTGTCTTAGTGTTTGTGGTACATAAGCTCTTTTAAAACCTCTTCTATTAATAATGTAGAGGCCATTTTGTATTTTAAATTTAGCACTACTAATTTGTTCTGTTGTTTGGTGTTCTTTTAACTCACTATATGTTAGGTAAAATGAGACAGGTGCTCTTGACAGCATGTCTGCTTCTATATTATTTAATCCTTTAATATGTTTTATGTCAAAGCTATATTGAGATAAGATTAAGGACCATCTGAATAATCTACCTTGTGGGTTTTTTACATTTTTGATCCATTTTAAAGGTAAGTGATCTGTGTGCAAAGTAAAATGTATGTTGTGTAGGTATGTGTGAAATCTTTGTACTGAATTAATGATAGCTAATGTTTCAATTTCTGAGGCAGTATAATTCTGTTCATATGGGTGAAGTTTTCTTGAAAAGTAACCTATGGGGTGTAAAATGCCTTGTTCATCCGGTTGTTTAAGAACTCCTGCTACTCCTAGACTTGACGCGTCTGTGAATAAATGACATGGTTTTGATGGGTCATAAATATATAGTACAGGCTGTGATACGAGTGAATTTTTAAGTGTTTGGAAGGCTTGTTCATGTTTCGCACTCCATAGCCAAGGAGCATTTTTTAACAAAAGTTCATTCAAAGGTGCCCTAATTTGCGCATAATGGGAAATAAATTTATTATAAATATTTATGGTGCCTAAAAATCTCTGTAAGGTTTTAATATTATATGGTCTATTTAATTTTAAAATTGCTTCAATATTTGTATTATTTGGTGTATATTTTCCTGAGTTAATAGTGTATCCTAAAAATTGTATTTCTTTTTGTAAAAATTTGCATTTATTGAGATTCAGCTTTATATCCTCTTGTTCGAATATACCTAATATGTCATCTAAATGTTTAATGTGTTCTTCATAAGTTTTAGAGTGTATAATAATATCATCAAAATAATTTAAGGCATAGTGTATATTATGCTTAGTGAAAACTGACTTCATAATCCTTTCAAATTGTGAAGGTGCATTTTTTAGACCATATGGAAGTCTGTTCCATTCATAACATCCTAATTGTGTTACAAAGGAAGTTTTATGTCTATCTTTTTCATCTATGGGTATATGCCAGTATGCATTTTTAACATCCAGAATAGTGTATATTTTTGACTGTGATAACCTATCTATAATTTGTTCTATAAGTGGAATTGGGGTATGTTCTGGAACTGTTTTTTGATTAAGTTTCCTATAATCTATACAGAGTCTTGTTGGGTGATCTGGGTTATCAGATTTTTTATTCACTAATAATGCAGGAGAACTATAGGGGCTAGATGAGGGTCTAATAATATCATATTTTAATAATTCAGTTATTTGTTTTTGTATTTCAGCATTATTGTAAAAAGATGTCCTATATGGCTTTTGTGCTATGGGAATATTATCTAAAAGAGATATGCAAATTGGGTTAGTCTTTATGTGTCCTATATCAAAATTGTGCTTAGAGAAAACATTCTTATATTTATGCAATATATCTGAAATTGTTTGATTAGAGAAATTTGGATTAATATCTACTTTACTAAGGTCTAAATAGGAATTATAATTTGTTATAGAGTCCGGTTGTCGCATACTGTGAAATGGGTTAGAATCAGTAATGGGATTTGAATTAGGATCTATAAGTTTAACATTTGTAGTTGGTATATCAAAAGAATTGAAATTACACAATGGGTTAATATTTAAAAGAGATGAATTTTTAACATAGTATGGGTCTGGAATACATAGGGTAGTGGCATATGACTTCTGATTTTCAGTTTTTGGATTAAAGTAATACAAGAATTTATAATTTTGGAAAAGAAGGTTTTTTGATAAATCTATTTGTAACTTAAATATATAAAATGTTGGTAAACCTAAAATAAGATATTCTATTGGACTATCACAAAAACAAACATTTCTTGATACTTTGTAATTTTACCTAAGCTAAGCCTAACTAATATTTTGTATAATGGGTAAGTAAATCCTTCTACCTGGCCTATTCTTTCTTTTGGGGAATTATCTAATATTTTATAATAAATATGATTTAAGTATTTTAAAGGTATAATGGAAATAGATGATGCAGTGTCAAGTACACAGGGTAAGGATATTTGGTTAATAAATACAGAGAAAAGTAATAATGTTCTACCTGGGTTGATGCGCTTCGGATGAGTATTGTTCTTAAGTGGGCAGTCTCTATGGAAATGGATCTGGTTGGGTAGCTGGTGAGATGCACATATCTTGCAAGGGTATGGAGGCTGGTTTATGGATTTGTAGGGTTCTTTCTGGTGGTGAGTTGCTGCTGCTGTCCTGGAAAATGGCTGGTACTGATGAGCTTTGGAGGAGTTGGAGTTAAATCTTTTTACTGGAGTGCTTGTACTGGTAGAGGGTTGTTGGGGTTCTTCTTCTTTATTTGTTGATAATTTTAATTGTGTTGTGATTTTATACCAGTCTGAAGGTTCTTGTACTCTTGCAGCTATTAGATATTTTTTAGGTGATCTGGCATTCCATCTGTAAGTGCCTCTAATAAAAGTGTTTTATCTAGGTTTAGTTTTTTGGCTAAAGCAGATTTTTCCTTAAAATATTGTTCCAGATCATCTTTATCAATATATTTTAAATTTAGAAACCTACTGAATAAATTTGAATCTTTAATTGTGAAATATGATGTTAATTTTTGTTCAATTTCCCCCCAATTATATATATCTTGTAGTTCTTCTATGTAATAACTGAATGCTTCTCCCTCGAGATAATTTGAAATATTATTTAGTTTAAAATCTTCATCAAGATGTTTCTGTAAACATTTTTTGTTAAAGAATTTGAGCCAAGATATTATGTCTAAATTTTGACCATTAAATTTCGGTATTTCTATAGTATTTGGATTTGGCGTCATGGCGTGTTCTACATTCCTTTGTTTGCGAGACATTTTGTAAAAATAGTTTTATAAAATTTGAATAATTTATAGAGCAATTAGGTTGAAAATTCAGGTAATCCTGTCGACTTATTGTTATGAATAAGTTTGTTGTTGTTGATAAAGGGTTGATAAGACAAAGGATCGATAAGATAAAGGGTTGAGGTGCAGTCGTGATAAAAAAAGATAATGATTTACCGTCAAGTAGCTTTTATTTTCAATTACTTGAGGAAATATTACACATTAGTTAGGTTTTCACATTATATAGAATTTATAAGTTAATCCTATATTAGTTATTTAAAATGATTGATTGGTTAACTACGCATATTTACAACAAAATTAAATAACTAAACTGAAAGTCTTTTTAAAAACGATGATAACAAAAATAAAAATTATCAATGAATAAAATGAAATATATATTTTTAAAATATAGAAATATTTAGAGTTTTTAGATTATATAATATTTTTAGATTATATAATATATATATATGGTAATTTAAGCCAACAACCACATATTGTATATAACTTATAACAAGATTTTCATGTTGTATAATAGAAACACATCTGTAAATGATTATACGCATGATTGACATGTGTCATTACATCATCATATGTAATGTAATTTGTACAAACTGAGGATAAATAAATGAACTCTGTAATAGATTAAGAGTTGAGAGCTAAAGAGATAGAAATCAAAAACGTCTAAATTCGAGATAGATGTAAGTCACAAAACAACAAGGTCTAAAGATAGATTGGAAACTGTCAGGACGGCGCCAGTGTACAGTTTCACCAGACGATCCACGCCCCTGTCGCATAAGGCCCCGTCTTAACCTATAAATACAGTCACTTTACAGTCACTTGACAGTTAGTTTACCATCTGCGCGGGCCCTTGTCGGTTGTCACCAAGGTCCACCTCATCCACCATGTAGTCAGTAAGAACGTTTCTATCTCCATCTTTCGCTCCTAGCTCAACTTTTATCTGTTCGCGGAACTTTCTTAGTGCAACTGTGTCTTCGTTTTTTTGTGCATGGACATTCCCAAGCTTTCCACTCTGTCTCGGACATGACTGCCTGTACTCTGTGAGAACTTTTAAAGGTCTTACAAGGTGCAGAGAGGTATTGGAAAACTCCCCATCCTGACTGTTTCTCTCGGTCAACACAGTATAGCGAGAGTTGACAGGGACTCGCACCATAGTTTAAGTCGACTGGATACCTCATCACATTTTTAGTCGACAAGATTCCACAAGAGGCTACACTGTAGCCGCTACAGTAACTCAACTCATTACATATATATATGTTATGAATATTTCGTTGTTGTTGTTAGATAAAGGGTTGATAAGACAAAGGATCGATAAGATAAAGGGTTGGTGCAGTCGTGATAAAAAAAAGATAATTATTTACCGTCAAGTAGCTTTTATTTTCAATTACTTGAGGAAATATTACACATTAGTTAGTTTTCACATTATATAGAATTTATAACGTTAATCCTATATTAGTGATTTAAAAGGATGGATATTTTAACTGCACATATTTACAACAAAACTGAAGGTCTTTCTAAAAACGATGATAACAAAAGTAAAATTATCAATGAATAAAATAAAATATATATTTTTCAAAATATAGAAATATTTGAGTTTTTAGATTATATAATATATATATACTAGTAGAAAGGCCCGTCCAAGGACGGGATCGGCTAGAGCAGGTGGATTGAGAGGTTTGAATCAGTTCAAGTTCGACTTTTCCTTTGGAACAGCATTTATGAAAAGTTTTACTGTATGTCGTTTGTTCCAATTCGAAATACTTTGCTCTACATTTTGGGCAAACTTGATCAAGTTGGCCACAAAAGTGCAGGGGAATTTGATCTTCCTCGAAACATGTCCCTGTTGGCAAAGGTAGATTATCTCCCTGTCGAATTCTTTGCATCCTCAGCCTACTGTTTTCCCTTTGAAGGGCTCTTTGATTTTCGCTCATATTCATTCGGTATTGCCGTTGTTGTTCATTATGCCGTTCTCTTACGGGTGAATTTAAACGTCTTTGTCGCTGCTGTTCAATACGACGTTGCTTTGCTTCGATGGCCTCAACAATAGAAAGGGCTCTTTTAGGAGACATTGTTTATAAAAATAAAATAACTTTGGTGATTTTGATATTTCCTTTTTAATCTTATTTCACAATGTTTTTATATTTAAAATTTGCATTTTTACTTCATTACTTATTTCCTATGTAAATATCAGAAAGCGTACCTAACAAATATGTAAATTTAGCGAGACCAACATATGTAAATTTAAACTTTTGTTTTTGTCCACCTTGATTCTTTTTTTCTCAAATGATCATTCTTGATTCTTATCATTAATTCATTTATCTTTTACATGTTCATTCCTTGTTTTCACTTTTTTTATTTTGTACATAAACTTTTGTACATAAACATAAAATTATTTAAAAAATAATATTCCTCAAATATTCACCGAATAAATTGCCGAAAGCAAAAAAAATGACGTCACACGAACACGTCACACAGAATGGACCAATCCTATTCGGCTTCAACGAACAGACGCTTTATTATATGTGATAGTTAGATATGCAAATTGGCATAGACAACATTACAACAATATGTAAATTATAACAAGAGTATTACATCGTAGAAATATCCTAGAATTGCCACTTTCAACACTTACAGAAAATATAAAAACAAATTATTGATATATCATACAAATATATATAAATTTCTTACTATATACAAACATTTATATTTGACTTGGATTTTAAAAATCTATATTTAAATTTTTAACGATTTTTTTATTTGAAATCCTTTTTCAAGGTTTCCATATATCTAAAATAGCTTCTTCATCCCAGACCCTTTGAAATTAATCTATTTTACATATTGGTAATATGCGATCTCTCTATGAAGTTGACCAGTGTAGCGAATGCTACCATCTACAAATACCATCTTGGTCTTGAGGTGGGTAACGCCAGCTACTTCATCGACCTGCCCACTCTGTGGGAAAGAACTCTCGCAGTCCATCGGTGGCGGAGTCTTTCCCGCGGTGAGCGCTACCAATGAAGACCTTGTATATATTTTTATATATATGTATATTTTCAATTATTTTTATCTATTTATATCTATTTATTCATATATTTATAATTATATAATCATATTTATATATATTTATTCTGTATTTAACCTTATATAATCTTACATGTACATTGTAATAAATCAGTTTCAATCTCTCTCTATATATATTATTATTTTTTAAATCTAAGAAGGTAATCCTCGAGTTTAGAAAAATCTAAATAAATGCTCTAAAAATATATATAAACCTCTAATGTGCATATTGGTATATCACCAACAATGAATGCATTAATATTAGACAGGTTGGATGAATTATGTACATATTTTGTAGACAAATTTGATAACAATCAAAAAACGTTGAATAAACAAGATATTGGATATGTAAAAAGTACAACAAAACAGCTAAAGGATAGTGTAATAGAATTAGTGAAACTAGAACAGAGTTTAAATGGAATTGGGGAATGTATGCAGAAAAATTATACCGACATTAGAAACGATTTATCCCAAATAGTAAAACAAAGCAGAAACAAGGACTCGTATGCAGAGGTGGTAAAATATGGGGAAGATAAATTTTTTCAAAAAGATAAGCAAATTACTGAGGAACAAACTATCATAATAACTGCCAATGTGAAAATCAAAACATCTCACAGGTACAACAAAAGGTGAATGATAGTATAAAATTTTTACGACAGGAGGGAAATAAAATTAGGATTAGCAAGATATTTAATACTAGGAAAGGTACAGTAATAAAATTGCCTAAAGATCGAGATATAGATCGAATGATAGAAAGTTTTACTAAGATGATTTAAACCAATGCAGTAAAATATACAAGCCAAAACTAAGAGATCCAAACATAATCATAAAATCAGTCAACAAGATGACCAACTTAGCTAATTTATCGACAACGTTATGTGAGATGAACCCTGAACTTTCTCAACTCAGTGAAGAGATCAAAGTGCTATTTCGAATGAAAACCAATAGACCAGAGCAAGATGTAGTACTGAGGGTTTCACCTAGAGTCTACCAAATTATGAAGAGAAATGGGAAAATTTACACTGATATTCAACGATGCGATATTAAAGATAAAATATTAGTGAATCAATGTCACAGAAAACTGTTTTTTATTTAATCCTAATCATAAGAGGAATAACTGTCCCAATCCCAAAAAATGTATTAAATGTGAAAAAGAGGGAGAACACGAATGCTCGACTACAATTAAATGCTGCAACTGTGTCAAACATCCACATTTTAGAAATAGAGATTTGGAGCATAACCCGAATAGTCAAGACTGCCCAATCTATAAAAAAGAGATGCAAATCATAATACAAAGAACATACTATTCTACACATATAGAAGATGCGGGCCAACAATAAACTTCCAGAATGATGGGGCGAAAACTATATATTGACAAAATCAAAATTATTCAACAAAATACCAGAAAAAGCAAAAATTGCATGAATGAGCTTTGTGCATCTGATGAAATTAGAAATGCAGATATAGTAATGATACAAGAACCTTATATAATCAAAGAGGAGGTAATATTTCCAGGACCTTGTACAAAATATCAATTGATGAACAGTCCCAATATAAATACGGCAATAATTGTAAGAAATAGCAGCTTAAAAATTCAATTAAGTACAGAATTCACTAACTCATTCGCTACAACTATAACCATACAAACAAAAAGTAAGAAAATATATCTTTCCAACATTTATATACATCCGAATTCGATGAAAAGTGAGCACGAGGAATTTATGAAGAAGTTAATTAATACAAATTTACATATACCGGTGATAATTTGCGGCGATTTCAATGCCAGAGCTCCGTTATGGTATGATATCACGAAAAATTATAATGGACATAGACTGATCCCTATCATAGATGAAATAAACTTAATTATCCATAATAATAAAACTTTCACGTGTCGTGATGCAAGTGTGATTGATCTCACACTAACAAATAAATAGGCAATTGCGGCGATCAGAAATTGGAAGACACAGCAGATATCGCAAATTTCAGATCATGTAGCTATATCTTTTGAAATATATACAAACGAACAATTTAGTTAAGAAAAATATTGTTCCACTTGGAAATTTAATGAGAAAAATGCGAA
This sequence comes from Cordylochernes scorpioides, assembly GCA_030710605.1. Taxonomy (NCBI): domain Eukaryota; kingdom Metazoa; phylum Arthropoda; class Arachnida; order Pseudoscorpiones; family Chernetidae; genus Cordylochernes; species Cordylochernes scorpioides. Next base: position 54,375,136 of record CP092872.1, read on the forward strand.
CTGGTTAAGTTTTAGTCAGAGAATTAACAGTACTGAACAAGAAAAAATTGAAAACTTACTAGATATAGTGGATACACCAGAAATGATTGATCAAACGGTAAAAGAACTTACGAACACACTGATCGAGGCAGCACATAATTCACTTAAAGTAAATAATAATATGACAACAAAAAATAATATTAGTAATAAGTGGTGGAATACGAATTTACAGCTTCTAAAGGATCACTGTGTGTTGTCATTATCTTAGAAACTGTTACTATAGAAACAAAAATTGCCCTAATCATATTAAACACTATAAAAGCATACGAAATAAGTATTTACGGGAAATAGAAAAAGCTTGGAAAGCATCATGGAGAATTTTTCTGGAGGAAAACAAGTCGAACAACCCTTATGGAAACTTATATAAGGTGTACAAAAATATCAAAAGTGTATCTAAGCGGAAGAGAAATATGCAAAATTTGGAGGGTCATAATGATATGGAATGTTTGCAGAAGGGTGAGGAATTATTGAATAACTTATTTCCAGATGATAAATGTGAAGAAGATACAAACACATCCATAAAAGCGTAAGAAATTATAATTTAAAACTACTCAATAAAGAAAAACCGATGGTTATGATTACTGAAGTTAACGACTTAATTGACAAATTAAATCCAAAGAAATCTCCCGGAATAGACAACATCTCTAACAACATGATAAGGCACACTAAACAATTTATAGCTCCTATATTGGTGAAACTATTTCAAAAATGTTTAGACCTACAATACTATCCTGCTGAATGGAAAAGAGCAGAGGCAATAATTATTCCGAAACCTGGAAAAACAGATTTTAATAACTTTAAAAATTATAGACCTTTATGTCTTAATTCCAACATTTTAAAATATTTGAAAAAATAATTAATAACAGAATAATAAAATATTATGAAGATTTTAATTTACTAAGTGATCGACAACATGGCTTTAGAAGATCGAAATCTACTATTACTGCACTAACTGAAATAATAAAAATTGCGTTAGAACATAAAACAAGAGAATATGCAGCAATAATTGCAGTGGATATTAGTGCAGTGTTTGATAATGCATGGTGGCCGGCCTTGATGAAAAGACTAGATGAAGATGGTGTGCAGGCTTCAATGATAAAACTTCTACAATCATACTTTGATAATAGAAGAATAAGATTTAGATATTCCTCAACTGAAATTAATAAGAACCTAAGTAAAGGATGTCCACATGGAGGACCACTGTCTCCCACATTATGGAATATTCTTATTAATGAGATACTGAATAATAATCTGGATGATAATTGTGAAACAATAGGATATGCAGATGATATTACGTTAATATGTTGGAATAAAACTCCTGAACAACTAAGAAAGACAATAGATAATGTATTAAGAAAAATCAATAAGTGGTGTGAAAGTCGTAAATTAAAATTGTCAGATGAAAAAACAAAAATATTATATTTATATAAATGCAATAGCGATATAATAGTCTCAGGTAGCAAGTTAATTGAACCGGTTGAAGAACTTAAGATCCTAGGAGTGACTATTAAAAATCACCGAGTCAGAAGCAAACTGGACTTTACGCCTCACGTTAACGAAATGATCATAAAAGTAACTAGAGCTAGTGGATACCTATTTGGCCTGACAAAGAAAGCATGGGGTCTAGATTTTAGACGAAGACTGATATTGTATAAGACATTATATCGAAGTACAATTACTTATGGTTATCCAATATGGTATCCATTCATAAACAAAAAGTCTAAGGACAAACTAAATTCTCTTCAATATAGTATATTAAAACATTGTATACAGGCCTACAGTACAACATCATCGGATTGTACACATATACTTGCACAAGTCCCCAAACTTACTGAATATATTGAATCTAACATGTTGAAAACCGAAATAAATTACAACCGATTTGACTCTTCAAGTAGGAATATAATTTCTAATTATATAAGGGAAAATTGCAGAAATACTATGAGAAGACTAATACCATTTTCAAGTCCTTCTTCGCTGATTCCCAAATACCCAAATATGTCAAGCCAAATTTTTACAATGTCCAATTTTTTACTGGACACGGTAACTTTAGATCATATTTGTACAAAGTCAGAAAGACGGATTCTCCTAAATGCTCATGTGGTGCAGAAGAAGAAAATCCTGTACATATTCTAACGGACTGTCGACTTGTAGAGGACTTGAGAGTCAAAAATCAAATAAATATAAATTGTCTAAATCAAATAGTTAATAATAGATATATGTATATAAATTTTAATAGATTTTGTAGAATGTTTTTTAGTAATAGATAGCCTGGGCTGTAATAACTGATATATAGTTATATGCTGTAAATAGCTCTAAATTTCTGTTCTTATCTGTGATGTTCACTAATATTCATTATAGGGTAATTAAATCGTTAACTAACTGACAAATATGTTAATAATTTCTATTATAATAACTAAAATCATATTAATAATTACTGTAAATAAGCTCCCAAACTTGTGTATGCATGCAAATATCCAAGACGGATATCGCGTGCTTTGTAAATGATAATAAATAAATAAAACTGCTTTAAGTAATCCTTAGGTAAGGAAAAAATATATCTGCTTTGAAAATAGAGAAAGCCATATTTAAACATTTAATAATAAGAAGACATATATTGGAGTGAATAAAATTTATTTGTCAATATTTGGGTTGGCTGAATGTCAATTTTTTTCTGGTATAATTCCACCTGCTTTAATTTTAAAAGATCCTATTTATAAATATTTTATAATTAACAAAGGTTAGCGCTCAACCAACTAGAATATTAGCTAACAAATATTTTTTATTCAATCCACACAATATATGCCTATATTATCTAAATATAAATGTGTGTGTGAAAAAATAAGAAAAAATATATTGAAAATATATATCTGAAAAGGGGCACCTCTCCGTTTAATTGTGCGTCAATTTAGTAAAAAACTTGACTAGGTTTTTTTTGCCTATCCCTAATACGCGTGGACATGATAATCATGGTGAGTAGAGGCAGGCGACTGCTTTTACTGTAAGTGAACCACATATCTACACATGTGAAAAACAGTTCGACTTTGCCCATACAAATGTACCATAGCCCCGTAAAACTTCACTAGTGATTATAAAGAATTAGCCACAAAACCAGTTTATCATATCAGTAAAGTTTTATACTAGGGTGAGGCATTGTGCATCGTTCTGAAGCACAATTAAATGGAGAGGTACCTTATGGTTTTTTTTATCGTAAAGTTTCTCAATTTTTTAAACTCATGTTCTTTAGAAGAGCTTTTTCATATCATTTTTTTTCCGGTATTGAGGTTTTGAAATTGTAGAAAATAATCAGGTCTCTTCATATCTGTAAATCTTTAATATAATCATTGGAAATTTAAAGCACCAATGAATTTTTTGCTAGCAATTTTAGATAATAAAGTAAACGTTTAAGGAGGGGTATCTTTTATTAAACGTTTTTCAAGCTTTCGGGATAATGCCTTTCTACAGGAAAATTGATACAAAATGAAACTTAACTAAGCTATGGCAAGTTATATGTACATTATAAAATTTACATAATATCAGCTGTGTTTTTAGCCTATTTTAGAAATGATATATTATATTTAGATATTAGAGCAAATTTGGTATTTAACATAGTAAATTAGGAGCAAATAGTGAACTAGGGTTTAATATTAGGGTAAATTTCCGGAATATGTCTGTTTAAACTGTTGAATTTTATGGAGGCAAAAACTTCAAGGAGTAATTACTGTAATAAATTAAAACGTTTAATAAATTATCTAAAAATCAATGATTTTTGCAAATATTTCAATGAAATATAAATAAAATATTAAAAAATAAAATGGCAAGAATAAATATTTTGAAATTCCACCTAAAATGACTTATAATTAGTTTTTAATATTAATAGTTTTTAATATTAATATAAATAAAATTACATGAAAATATATTGTTTATAAATTTGAAATGAAATTAATTTTAATGTCTACACAAATAACACAAAGCTTTTTTTAGGGAAAATTTTGAGAACTCCTTTTAACCTGATTGTCTATTGACGTATAATGAAGGCTATACAGTCGAACTTGGATAATTCGAACCCCAAGGGACCATAAAAAAATTCGAATTATCCAAAAATTCGAATTAAAAACGGAAATTTTATTTATTTCAAATTCTAGGGACCAAGATAAATATTCGAATTAAAGAGGTTTTCGAATTAAAGAAGTTCGAATTATCCAAGTTCTACTGTATTAGTTTTTTTTTTTAAGTAATTCTATTTTCCTACATGTGTCAAGGTAAGAGCATGTCTTATGTAAGAGCTATGCAAATGACATTCAGTAAAATTAGGAATAATTAGTTGAACGCTAGCGCCATTTCCAGAGTTACAATAAAGGGCAGCCGACGAACCGAGCAGAACGTCTTGCAGCCCTCTAGCGGCAGGTCGTACTAAACCTTGCAGACGATCTTGAGAGCCGGCCTCGTTGGGATTGTGTGATAGCTCTGCTCTTCTGCATTTTATAACGGTAAGTCTTCCTCATTTGCATACAGAGTTGAACATTCTAAAATTAATTCTGATTGAAGTAATTTTTATTTCAATCATTAATTTTATTTTTCCTCTCTACGAAAATAAGAAACAAATAATTTATATGACTATTTTTATTTTTGCTTTAAAATTTGTAAAAATATTTTTATTCCTTATTTTTTCCCCAAGATGTTTAAATAACTTTCTATAAAAACATACACATTGAAAATTACAAAAATAAATTATATGGAATGAAAATTATTTTAAACCTTCAAATTTATAGAAACTTTTTTTTTAATTTTCTCAGCACGAAAAAAAGTTTGATTTTTCACATAGTTCTAGTTTTATCAAAGCATATTATTTCGGGTTAGATTTATATGAACTGAAGATGAAAACGCATCAAAGATTTTAAATTTATTTGAAAAAGACAACAGTGGGTCGCGACAAACGTCGGGAAATAAAGTAGAGGGTCGATGTGTTTCTATCTTCTGTATTCCTTTTTTATCAAAACAGTTATATTCACTTTATCAAGCGTATATTGAAATATGCGATTGTATTTTTTAAACTAATATAACAAAATATTTTAATATATATTTATAAAAATAACAAAAGTTGTGTGAAGTTTATTAGGAAACTATTTATATAAATAAAATAATAATTTTATATTTATATAGGTTTTAAAAATTAAGTACGATAACAAATATATAAAACAAATATTCCTTCCTGTTACACAGATATATTTCGTTTATAATTCTTTAGCCATCACAATATATGTAAATGCTATATTTAATTTTTATTTAAGTAAAAAAAGAGCTAATATAATCATTTATATATATTTTTTAGTTCACAATCAAATGTGGCATTTGCATTAACTTATATATTTTATTTAAAACACTTTTCAAATATCAAGTTAAACTCTCAAAAGTTGACATTGAGATTTTTAATTTTAAATTCTATCTTTTTTCCTCGATATTGTTCATATATATTTTTATATTGATATATATTTATTCTCATTTTTTAATGAAACACAAAATATATCTAACGACTGTTTTTACACCGTTGTTAAAAATGGAGTCTTTTCATTCGTGTAAACTGCTTTATTATATTTAACTCCAGAAAAAAATTATCTTCATTCAATAAAATGATTTATTTAATATTTTGAAGCATATGTCGAAATATAATATGGATATATATTAAAATATTAATTATATTTTAGCACATTTTAAAGCATTTTAATTGATTTTTATTTACTATTTTGAAATTGTTATATTTATAAATAAAACGAGCCTCCATGATATAAGCCACACTTGTGAAATTGACTTGTAATTGCTATATATCATCAGAATAAATAAAAATATTTTCAAATATAAATATTTATATATATAAATAATTCGAAATATATTCTCTAACACGCAAGTAGAGAGAAATAGAATTAACTTAAGTTCTTCCAGATCATATCTAAGGCAAGTATAAAATTTATCCCTATGAAAAAAATGATATGTATAAAATCTCAAATTATAAATAATATGTGTTAAAATTGAGGTAAAACTTGTAAAAGGACTTCTCCATCTAAAATAAATTTCACAACTATAAATCACGGATCATTTTTTTTTTGTTGTGAATTTTCTCAATAATTTTACGAGTTATAATTTAAAGAAAGATCATTATTGAAGGCTTTTGTGCGCTATGTCCTTTTACTAAATTTATTGGCATTTTTACAAAGCGGAAAATGTATAATTTTATGATTTTCTTAATTTTTGTTGATTCGTTTAGACCACCGCATTTTCGGGCTCAAAAAGCATCCATTTGGGTTAGCAGCCCCGTAAATAAATATATTTCCACAACTGCATTCTCACTGTAAGGTGTTTGAATCTTCTTTGTATATGGCCCCAATATATACAATAAGGAAAAGGATCTTCAGTAAAATTAATTGATAAAATATATATCAAAATGTGGATGCTACTTTATAGATTTTAAAATCTCATAATTATACTTTGGGATGAACTATTAAGGATTCCAGCCGATTCTTCATATTATCTAGGGATGTTTAAAATTCTGTGAACCAATCTAAAACATCACTTTGATGATCATGATCATTCCAAACTCAAATAAGACCAATTTATTGTCTTCTGTGTCTTTGTATTGTTTTTAGAGAATATGCCATATGTGATATACGTAAACAATAGTGATATTCGAAAATTCTTGGTACGATAATCTTGAGAAAGTTTTCATCTAAAGCATTTTAAGCCTAAATTATGGTACCAAATAATTTGTTACTTTTGGAGATAGTATTGGCAAATGATCTTCCCCATGTTCATTTTCTATATCATTCAGTTTGAGAATATGTGTTCACTATAAGTTTGCTTCTAAATGATACCAAACTCTCATTTAAAAGTAAAATTATACTGAACATATATTCTCAAACTGAATGATATAGAAAATGAACATGGGGAAGATCATTTGCCAATACTATCCTCACAGGTAACAAATTATTTAGTACCATAATTCAGGCTTAAAATGCTTTAAATAGTGTTATTATTGTAGATGATGATGATTATAGTGAAATATCGTTTATATCAGATGTGGTATAGCAACATGAAGCTGTTTCATTCATTAATTCTCTAAACGTAAATATTGACAAACGGAGATTTTGGGGCAAAAGCTAAAGTAAGTTTAAATCGTTTTAACCACAAATTTTCTGGTCGCGCAAATCAATGGGAGATAATATCCTAATTCCAAAATACCTGAATAACAAATCAATTTTAAAAATGTACGGATTTGCCTTGATAAAATGTTTATTTTTTTTATTACTAAGCATCCTGGTTGAGCTGGACTCTTCTATGGATGATTAAAATAAATTTATGCTTCAATATAAATATAGAAAATGCAACATGCTTTGGAATGGTGATCATATTGTTGCGTCTCTCTGTTAGTTTTACTCTTTGGAGCGGATTGGGGACATTCCAACCTGAATTGGAAAATTCTTCTCTTAACATCTTCAGGAAATATTGATGTCAGTTATAACACGTCATATATAAGAAATATACCATTAAGCACGAATGTTTATTTTTTTAAAACAAACTTTCTTGTAAACTTATTTATATGTAATTCTACTGTCATATAAAAGCTTATGTCCATAGTTTGCCTAAATTCCATAACTAAATTCCCATTATTCAGCGTCTCATCGTCTAATACAGTATTAGAGCTCTGAAAAGCTGTCTGTTGGATACAATTGTCAAACAGTTAGGAGAGTTCATCTTGATGGGACAAGCCCTCCCAATAATTTCCATCGCAGTAAAGACAATAGAAATTTTGTTTTATTTGAAATAGAAGCATTCGTGCTTGATTTTATTTATTAAATATTGATGTGGGCGACCCAATAATTATAAGGGAGAAAGATGAATTCCCCAAATTGAGTTTTAATGAAACCAACATAAAATTTTTGTTCATGGTGTTGATCAGTCGGTGGATGAGAGGGTAACACGCTCGATTCCCGACAGTCATGAAATGGGATTGAATCCCGCGTTAAAGTTTTGTTTAATATGTTCCAATATTTTAACCTCTGTGAAATTTTTTTGACAAATGATAAAACTCCGAGGTTGCGTATCTTTTATAAAACGTTTAATTAGGCTCTAGCTTTCGGGTATGGTGGCCCTTCTACAGGAGCAACGCGAATGCTCATCGCTGGGCATTCGCGTTGCTCCTGTAGAAGGGCCACCATACCCGAAAGCTAGAGCCTAATTAAACGTTTTATAAAAGATACGCAACCTCGGAGTTTTATCATTTGTTTAATATGTGAATAACCTTCACATATTATTCACTGTTTCAATTATCATGAACTAGGTTGCTCTTGCTGAGCGGTACCTATTTACGTGAATTTGAACCAGGATGATAAAATTGTGAAAATGTTTTAAAATTACCAAATATTTTCTCACAACGAGTTTCTTTTTTATTACAAAACGCTAGCTTTCAAGCGATATTCGCTCTTCAACGGACTTAATAAAACATCGACTATATCCTACAAGAAATATTTACAAAAACTTTAAATATTTCTTGTAGGATATAGTCGATGTTTTATTAAGTCCGTTGAAGAGCGATTATCGCTTGAAAGCTAGCGTTTTGTAATAAAAAGAAACTCATTGTGAGAAAATATTTTGTAATTTTATAACATTTTTGTATTTGAGGAACTCAGTGTTCAAATTTGAACAAAGAGAGAAGACAACCGTAGATAGGAGTCTAGAAAAAAACGTTGGATGTAGAAATATATTTAGCCCTAGTAACACTTAACTTGTTCATTTATCCTGTCACATTGAGGTAGCATTGTCGTAAATAAAGGAAGTTAATTCAAATCACGAAGATATTGAATAATAAGAAGTCTGGAAGAACCCGAGCGAAGCCGGGTCATTCGTCTAGTATTTATATATAGTAAGCTTTGTTATTTTATAATAAATTATGATCTCTATTTCCGAGATATTTGTGCTTAAGAATGTATTGGAATACTCAAAACACGCAAAGAATCAAACTAACAAAACAGATACATAAGAAATGTCGTCTCTTACTACAATAGTCGCAAACATCTCCAATTCGACATGGCGACTCGCTATAAAATACCTGGTCGGTCAATTGACGTTTGGACCAAGCCTGAGAATAAATATAGATTTGAAATTTCGTAGCTTTCCATATTTTTCTCTTGACGGAGACAAACTATAAGTTTGGAACGTTGATAAAATAAAAGTATCTTACTGGTTAAAGTGTATTAAAATAAATATATATAGATCGCAATATTGAAGATCTTAACCATTCAATATGGTGTATTCCTATATAAGGAACATCCGCTCCTGGCCGCTTTCCAGCTTAAACATTTGAAATCCCAACGACTTCTTTAAAAACATGTTTTAAAATTTAGATGGAGATTTTTCAAACACAGGTTTTTATCGGGGCAGTTCAGTAGTATGTTATGAATATAAGTTTATAATTTTAGAGGTGTTTGGGGTTTGGTAGGTGTGAAAAAAGGTTCTATAAAACCAAATACAATAAGATTTCTTATTCACAGACAAATGGGAGAATCCTTGCTCTATGGAATGTCCATTAAAGGATACATCGACGTCGGATTCCAAGAACAACTCGGTCGTTATTGGGAAGATCTCACTCTCGGTGTTTCACTTCAGACTCAATAAAAGGAAAGAAATGGAGGCTAATTTGACAGCTCTTAGATCAGAACGAGCATAGACAAGCACAAGTCAGAGCATCACGTATAACACTTATTCTATTTATTGCCTACATATTATCAATATCCTCATACTTGTTTTTTTCTGAAATTCTAAAAGTGTTCTGTATTATTCGAAAAGGCTTACTGGAGTGAATATTTTTTTTTAAATAGTCACACCTGAAGTTGACATTGATATCTGAAATTATAAGCACAAAAAAACGAATTCTTGTTTAAATGACCTTTTGAGAAAAGGTATACTTTTTTTTTTTAATATTGTGAATCAAATAAATATTGCGCTCTTTTGTAGCTTTGGTTAGATCTCCAGGGGCATTTCTCTTGGCTCGTCCCAGCTGGTAGCTCTCTCGTTGACCAAACAACAAACAGCACGCGGGGAAACCATTAGAACGCTCACGTTCCCTCACATTTGCATATCTCCATCCTCCCCCACGCGCCCGGAAGCGGGGCTCTAATGGGTGCGATCCGGAAGGCGAAGCGGCGTGACACAATGCTCAATCAACCGCGGCCCTCAAACGGAGCTTTTGTCTGCTGCCGCATCTCGCTTTTTTCTCCCCCTCCTCTTCCATGGTGGCTCTATTCTTTTTTACAGTACGGTGATGTTTGGAGAGCCATATTCTCCGCGTGATTTGGGCGGGGCCTTTGTTGGCTCTGGCTAACGGCCGGCCGGTTGTTTAAAGCTGCAGAAATTGCCCTATACCATTCTATCATATAAGACATATTATATCCGATTTTAAAAAAGCTCTTCAAATAAAAAAGTAACAAAGTAAATATGATATATTATTAATTTAATATTTTTAAAATAATAGTTGGATTTTTTAGAACGACGCTCCATCTATCTCTATATGTAGGATGTTCAAAAATCAGTGCGCAATTCAAACTCACTAAAGACAAAAATGAATTCTCACTTAACTAGACACACATTGATAATAAAAATCTCAACATAAGAACTCAACCAGACAACTACCAGAAATATATAGCTATGTCTTCTGCTCATCCTTCTTCCTATAAAATCACAATATACAGGACCTTAATAAACGAATGTTCAATCCATTGCCGCTGCCACATATATCAAAGACACATTGGGGTTTGAAGGATATAGGATACCCGGACCCTTTCACCAGAAAACATCTAGAGGTAATTGTCACTGATTTAACCATTTTTTTGTATATATATTTATGATTATCTTTCTAACCTGGAAATATCAGGTTCATAATATATCTTATTGTTTATCTTTTTTTTTTTATTTATTTCTTGTATAATATGTTCATAACTGCTTCTTTTCAAAAAATGTAAATTGACCCAATTATCTCTAGCCGGTATACCGCGTTTTGTGTGTTGAAGTAAAATAAAATAGGAAATATCTCTTCATTCCAAATTGCCTTAAAAATCTGTAACCCCACAAGGCAAGATGTATAATCTCATATATTCCATAGCCAGTAAAGACCTATCTCCCTAGACTTCGCAGATATGCTATATTATGACCTATGTCTCTAAAGGAAGGGAAAAAAGATTAACTGTTTATTCGGTCGTATGTCAGGAGTGCAATACGACATAAAGTGGAGAATCCGGACGTTTCATCATCTGTCACCAATGGCATGTTAAAACCAAATACACTAGGTCCCTTGATTATAAAACCCATCCAAAAAACAAGCCATATTTTATCTCGAGGAATCAAAGTGTTATCAACAAACACACCAGAGATTCGGGAATCTTTCAGCTCTGAAAAAAGGAACAGTTTCAACAGAAGGTACATTAACCGGCGCAGTATGACAACGAATCTAAAACCGAGAGTTTTTTTTATTTAACTTTACTTTTCCAGGCCCTGTATGGTGAATAGTGGAGTGGGTACATTTCATTACTCTTTTACTCCTTTAGAGAGTGAGAGAGATTGAATATAGCTTTATTAATGGTACATATAAGATTATATAAGGTTAAATACAGAAAAAATATAAATATGAAAAATATGATTATAAATTGATGAATGCATGAATAAATAGATATAAATATATAAAATAAATTATGAATATACATATATCTATATATATATAAATGAATGAATGTGTGTGTGTCTGTCCTTTATGCCTGACCAAACCACTCATTGGAACGCCATGAAACTTTGGGAAGTTATTTAGTATAGTACTGGGAAGGTTTCTGAAAAATAATTTCTTGAATATCTTGAATATCCTTAGAATTATTTGCAGATTTGTAGATTTAACTCGCAAGCAGCGCCACCATTGCGACGATTATAACAAGTTTTTTTATCTATAAGTTTTATTATCACTAAGTTTATTATCTTAAAGATTATTTCTCAAAAGTAAGATTATCTCAGGATGATACGGCAATTTATTTGAGACAAGAATAATGATACAATTCCAAGGCAAAGATACTATTCCTTTAACTTTCAATTACCGAGGGAACCAATTAATATTGATTTTATTCAACTTATCGAGTATTTTTCAAGGGACCGGGAAAAAATGTTCACTAGATAAAACGATGATTTTGTAATGTAGAAAATTAGGAAAGACAAAATTCAGGATGACACGGCACACAGGGACCGGGAAAAAATGTTCACTTTATCGATAGATTCAAATTTACGAGTTTCAAATTATCAAATTATATCTATTTTTTTAAAATAAGTTTATAGAGAATTGTTTTAACAAATGTTCGTTAGACAAACCTTTACTCGGGTAAAACCCGGGCGAAGCCGGGTACATCCGCTAGTATAAAAATATATACAACAACAACAACAACAAAAAGCCTTTATTCAGGGTCACTGACCCTATACAGGATTCACTAGAGGTATGCATAAGAATAAAAATATATACAAGGTCTTCATTGGTGGCGCCCACCGCGGGAACGACTCCGCCACCGATGAGAGAGAGAGAGATAGATTTAATATACTTTTATTAATGGTACATATAAGATTATATAGAGTTAGTAGGAGAAAAAGAAATTAAATATTATTTTCATCAGAGGAATCCCACTGAGGGTCGTCTGGTATGATGTCACATTCCGTCCTGAAGTCGGACAGACGTAGATCAGAGAGAGAGAGAGAGAGTTCAATTATTTTCAATTTATAATTTTGCTAAAAATATAATTTATTAGAGAAGCTTTTCAAGACTTGCTCATTCTCAAACCGTAGGTAAAATAAATGGAAACTATACAATGCGTACAAAAGTAGAATTAATTTCAAATAAATTTCATTCTCTATTGTACTTATTTTGAATACAAGTTGTGTAAGACTCGGAGGCTCTCAATAAAATATATACTTTTATAAAAAAAACTTGCGGGAAGAGTCATTTATACAATTTTCATCAACATATAGAGTATCCCGTAATTGGAAACATATTAAATAGCTTAAGTTTTATTTATAATGGATATTTGCAATGTCAACTATTGTTTTATTTGAGAATATACAAACTCTCGCTATAAATGTTGACAAGAACAGAGAACGCGCTGAATGTTTGAATGATGGAAATTGTTGGAATCAAATTTTTATAAATTCTATATTCTCGTCGGGGATTCTATGGGCACGTTCAGTCGTTTATCTTACGTTTGGTACACCATATTACTAAATCCATATCCCGACAATACATCCTTATGGCTCAAGATCCCTACAAGACATGTAACAATTGCCCTGGTGTGGAACTAGCATCTACCTACATATTCTAATGTCCAGCAATGGCCGCAGCCTTTCAGAAAATTAACATGGACCCAGAACAGCAGCTTTACACACCCATGAGAGAGTATATTGCGACTGCTGTGATAGAGATGCTGTGATAGGGATACATGGAGACAATCTGAGGCTCTTCATTGGACACGGGAACAATATCCCGACTTGTTTTAGCCTTTATCTCTGTTTATTTCACGGGAACAAACCAAGCACGTTTATAAACTGTGGGAGCTAAGTCTGCGCAAAGTCTAATATATCACACTAATATATATCCGCATTAACCAATGAGAATGAAAGAGGAAAGAAAATAGGAAGTATATGAAATGTGGTTCTGGAGGAAGATGGATAGAACAAGATGGAGTTGACAGGAATACCTTGAGAAGATTGGATCTTGGAACGAGGACTATTGAAGGTCATCTGGAAAAGACAGAAGAATTAGGTGGATTGAAGAGGAAGTTTCTGGAGAGCAAAACGAATGGAAAGCGAACAGTAGAGAGGGGAGAACACTTGAATTTATTTCAATTTATTCAATTTAAAGCGTGCTATGTCCCCCTAGGGACACTTGTGATGACATAAAAGTATGTTTTTACAGTTGTCTATTACATATTTATTTACAATAATTTTAGGCCGTAAAGAATAGTCATAAGATACAGATGTGTATTAACAAGGAGAAAGTTAGAACATGAGAAGCGATGAAGAGTTCAAGATTCAGACGACGCTACAAGATATTAGAACCCGAGAAAAGAAATAAAGAATATTAGATATCGTAGGTTAATAGATTTATTTTTAAAATGTATGTGGCGTTCTATCAATTTTGACAGCACACATGGACTCTTTGGTGCAGAAATAATTTTGTTCTCTTTGAAATATATATGTGTGTAGACGTCCCCGAAAGAGACACATCTCCCTTTTAAGAGACATTAAAGCAATTCACTTCTCAGTTATCGTATATTAAAAATTGAATTATTTAATGTCCGGGATATATAAAAATCATATCAATTTATGCATCATTTGTCATAACAATAGAAATATAACTATGGAGCCCTTTATTGGCGAAAGAAGGAGAATGTGTTAGATCGGCCAAGCCAGGAGAGGTGAGCAGAGACCGGGATAAGTCTTCAACTCCATCCTAGTATGGAGGATGTCACTCACTCGCCCTTGAAGTTAGAGACGGCTTCTAAAAAGATAGAATCTCCTATAATATCAACGGCTTGTGGAAGACAAGGAGGAACTATGGCTTTAGATCAATAGCTTTGGCTGATTGAGCACCAGTCACTGATTCACCCAATATTTACCTGTTCAGTAATGTTGATCAGATGTAGAACCTGGTATTTCTGGCAAATCCAGTATCAACTGTGCGAGTAAGCACGTGAGTTTCTAAAACCAAGCTGACCATCGCGATCTTCCTATTTCAATCGTCTTACTCAAATCCGGGAAATTCACGAGAGAATTGTTCGATATGTTTTTCTGAGGTCGGGAATACAATTTTCAATTCTTTAGAAAATCAAGAGTATTTTAAAAGTACCTACGTCTTGAACATCATGTAGGCGCACCTGGGATAAATATTCTCCAAGTTATGGCTGAAGTCAAGTCGTTCTGGAGACATGAGGCAGCGATAAGCTCTCGAGAATTCATTTATTAGACGAAGAAAAATCTCAACAGCTCCAGATGATGTTTGAAACCTAACGATGGAAACCCAGAGACAAAGCTAAAAAGAAAGGTCGACGAGAGATTACGCTGCCTAGTTATGATAAACCTCCAGGCGTTCCAATGCTGCTTGAATCCTTAAAAATAAAAAGTTAAATAACAACAAGAGTTATTTTAGCTTTCCGTGTCAAACTCCAACCATTCCAAAGGCTTAGAGAAAATCAGAGAAATGCCGACGAGAGTCAGTTTCCTAGACATTTCTTGTTGCTGTTTATGGCTAGAAAATACACAGCGAAAAGCCGACAAGGTTTTTTTTTTTTAATCAGTCAGGGTCAAAATTCAACCGTTCCGAAGATGATTGAAAAATAAATACAGCGTCAGAGGAAGTCCGACCAGCGTCCATTCCCCAGTTCATCTGTCTGAAGGAGACTCCTGGCTCGCGGACCATCCCATAAACCTACGACGTTCCCCAGCTAACAACCCCGCCTCCTTGCCCCTCCATCTAGAACGTCTAGACTCCATAATGGCGTTTTCTTTCCTCTTGAAACCACTCTGTGATGTTTATTAATCTGTGAAAGTGGTGTGAAACTACCCAAAGTTTTTAGGGGTTTTCGACAATGCCCAGTCTTCTTTAATTTGCCTAACATTTTTTAGCTCTCTTTTTTCTACCTCTCCGGTCGTTTTTCAAGGTAAAAGTTATGGTTATAAAAAATGGAGAGTAAATATTGGTTCGTTGTTTTTGCTGCTCTTTGTTGGCTACTCTCTGCTTTTTGAGTGGTTTTGCGGTAGGAAGAGTTGAAGAATTGCTTAATTAGTGGTCTCAGCGCTGGCTTCGGGTAATTAAGCCGAGTTTCCTTGAGATTTATGTCTTAGTCTACAATGTTCATTGTCTTGGCGGTTGTCCTGTGTGGTCTACGGTATCTCTTCTCGTGGGTGGCACGGAGATGATCCGTGGGGCTGGCTGCTGGCTTTCTGGCACAGAGAGTACCTGCCCTCTACGCTATCTCTCCCCGCGTGTGGCACGCTGATCCGTGGGGCGGGCTGCTGGCTTCCTGGCACAGAGAATACCTGCCTAACCTCTACGGTATCTCTCTCCGCGTGGGGCACGGAGATGATCCGTGGGGCAGGCTGCTGGCTTCCTGGCACAGAGAGTACCTGCCTAACCTCTACGGCATCTCTCCCTGCGTGTGTCACGATGATCCGTGGGGCGGGCTGCTGGCTTCCTGGCACAGAGAGTACCTGCCCTCTTCGGTATCTCTTTCCGCGTGTGGCACGGAGATGATCCGTGGGGCGGGCTGCTGGCTTCCTGGCACAGAGAGTACCTGCCCTCTTCGGTATCTCTCTCCGCGTGTGGCACGGAGATGATCCGTGGGGCGGGCTGCTGGCTTCCTCGCACAGAGAGTACCTGCCTAACCTCTACGGCATCTCTCCCCGCGTGTGGCACGATGATCCATGGGGCGGGCTGCTGGCTTCCTGGCACAGAGAGTACCTGCCTAACCTCTACTGTATCTCTCCCCGCGTGTGGCACGATGATCCGTGGGGCGGGCTGCTGGCTTCCTGGCACAGAGAGTACCTGCCTAACCTCTACGGCATCTCTCCCCGCGTGTGGCACGATGATCCATGGGGCGGGCTGCTGGCTTCCTGGCACAGAGAGTACCTGCCTAACCTCTACTGTATCTCTCCCCGCGTGTGGCACGATGATCCGTGGGGCGGGCCGCAGTATCGACCGCCAATTACACGTCGATCCATCTTCGGTTCCTTGTTAGAACATTTACATAACCCCGCATTGTTCTCATTAACCCCGGCTAGGCCATTGTGTGGTGGGACTGTTCCACAATTGGGTGGGTGCATCCATCTACAAAGTGGTACATTGTTGGCATTCAATCCCTTTCAGATAGAGCCCTGGTAATTGGTTGTTTGTTCCTCTACTACAGGAAGTAGTATGGCCCTAATACCCTAGATTTATTTGTGGCATTCCTTTGTAATGATCGCCCAAATTTATAGCGACTATATGGTCTTTAGATGTTCGAACGTTATGTAAATGTACATATTTACATATTGCGCATTTACACGGAGTGTTCTCTTTAAGTGCTGCGATTACTTAGAACTAAATATTTCTATGATTGCTTCACCCATTTGAATAAAGTAAAGGAGAGAGAACTGTAGATATAATATGGATTCATTGTGGGGGATAGAGTCAGAAAGATTATGGATCCAACATATTAGAGAATTGTTCTAAGTACGTATCGAAAAATAGACATTTGAATAGCACGAAATAGAAGGCACACCAAATTGATATTTACAAGTAGTTTTATCGATTTTACATGAAGTGTATGTCCATATAAAATACATTTACCCCCATATTAGAAGATAGAATGAAAAATACTTTGAAGTCCTCTCTGAAGAGTATTTATTTTTGAGGCCGAAATTGTGTTAAATAGTTTCTAAGTACGAGTATATATTTATAGAGAAATAATTTCAATTTGAAACCACACATAGAGAAGAAGGATCTATAAAATATATTTCTAAACATTAATCCAAGTGTTTTCATGGGAAAAGTCAAAATACCTTCTACGGGAAAACCTTTGGCTTCGAGGTAAGTGCAGTGTCAAGGTAAATAATGCCAGAAGATACAGGAAGTACCTATCGTAAAGATAATTTCAATGTCAGCAGAATTCTAACAACAAAATCTTCATTCAAATCCAACAGACACAGCAACAACATCACGGCACGTTTTTTTTTCTGTGGCCTTTAATTAAGCTCAACGTTCCTAATTAAGTCAAGTTAAATAAAATAATTAACTAATTATAGATATAAATAAATTGGCCCACACGGACCGTGATAATGACTTTGTTGTTTTGATTATTTATTTGACTTAGGTTTTTTGATGTACGTCTCCGTGCAGGAATATGGCAGAGCTGATAGCTATGTAAAGTTTGTCACGACTCATGGATGTTCTGTATACGCTATCATTTAAGTTATCAGAATTGGAGGGAAGAGGCCATTACATTCAACAACAGGGGGGGTCGGTGGAAGGATGGTCTAAACCATTGATTTTCGATCGTTACGACCCATGTTCGATTCCCGCATTTGGCACTTTTTTTTTCTAATTAAAAAAAAATGCTCCAATGACCCCCGATTCTTGCAAAAGTTCAATCCCACCAGCGAGTGCAAATAACTAAATGGGGCTCTGGCATATTTGTAAGTGCAAAGACGAACTGCTTTTCACATGTATATACATGTGGTGTACTTACAGTAAAAGTAGTTGCCTACTTCTACCCACCATGATTATTATTGCCTGTACCACGTGTACTAGGGATAAGCCAAAAAATAAAACACATTCAACATGAATTCATTTTAGAACAACTCTCAAAGTGCATATTTGCTCAATATATCACACTAGGTGCAACCTAAAATATCATGATGATACAAAGTATATCTTATTTTGAAAATATAATTACATTCATGAAAGTACTTTCCAGAAAAACATTAACATATAATTGTTATTCCATAACTTTTCCTTGTTGCAAAATAACTTTACTAGATGCAGCTCAAAAAGAGCAACCTAGTTTATGATATTTACAACAATGAATAATGTGTGAAGGTTATTCATATATTAAAACAAAGGGTCCAATGCGGGATTAGATCCCGGTTCATAGCTATCGGGAATCGGGAGTTTTAACCACTTGTTCATTGACTTCTTCCATAACTTTTTAAAAGTTATCGATACCCTATCTTTTTTTGCAAGCTTTATAAACAGAAGTTTTTGTTCGCTGAAAATTTCGAGATTTACTTTAATATCTCAGATTCTATTTAAGAATTATTTCTGAGAAGGTTTTTGTATATTGAAATCAACATTTCGAATGATAAAAGTATTTAAAAATAATATTTTCCAAGCGATATATCAGACGACGGTGATAATATTTGGTCGTCCCAAAAATTCGAATTTTTCTTAAAACGTTATTTTTTTTATTACTTGGCGAATAGTATTATTACGGCGAATACATAATACATACATATATACTTTTTGAAAATAGAGCAATCCATATTTAATTCATTAGATAATTAAAAGGCATATATTGGATTTAATAAAAGATTTATTTTGCCAATATTTCGTCTGGCTGAACGCCAACCTTTAACGAGGCATTACATGAGTTTGTGTATACAAAGATGTAATGCCTCGATAAAGGTTGGCATTCAGCCAGCCGAAATATTGGCAAAATAAATCTTTTATTAAATCCAATATATGCCTTTTTATTATCTAATACATATATATACATAATACAATTACTTACTACTAATACAAAGACATTATACATAACGGCGAATAATATTATTACGGCGAATACATAATAATACATAATACAATTACTTTATACATAATACAAATACATTATACATAACGGCAAATAATATTATGACGAATAATATTGGTATTTCAATTTTTTGCAAGTGTTTACGAACTTTTGGGACAACCTTGTAATTAGGGCTTCCAATCCCGGTACATATTTTCAATCCCGGGATTCGGGATTGCTTTTTTCTCAATCCCGGGATCCCGGGATATCCCGGGATTGAAAAACATTTTCGTCTTTCTACGCCAAGAGGTATATCCCATCATTATATACCATCATTGCGCACCCATCAGTTGTAACACACACAATATCAGTTTCGAAGTAGATTCCAAACTCCAAGAGCTTAGCACCAATGACATATTTGCATTGTTCAGAGGAAAATACTCCAGATATTCGAGTCAAGCCAAGATTCCACACCTTGGTACGGCTATGAATATTAATTTTCAGGTAACGCTTGCTTCTGATTGACGTCCATTCATCCAGCGTAAGGCTGAAAAGTTGCCCCTTTTCTTTCTCCATCTGAAGCTCTCGAACGACCTTCTCACGAAATGTGTCCGCATAACGACACACTTTAATCTCAATGGTCTCTGCGGAGAGAGGAATTTCATGTCCAAGAGCATTGAGGCACTTGCGTAGATCCTTAGATGTGACAAAAACGGAGAATGGCAATCCGTCGAGAGCTATCATTCTAGCTAGCACAGCATCAGTCGATCGATCGATGGAAACAGACGAAAAATGATCGAGAATTGATATCTTGGGGGTCTTTTTTTGCAGGGGTCTGTGTATCAACTTCGTCTTCAACTTTTCTTTTCGAAGTTTCGATTCCGTGGACCGCCTTCTGGTGTACATGCAGCCCTTTTGTAGACCTACCGACGCATTTCAAAATCCTTTTGCAGGCTATACACTGTGCATTTTTGCCAGATCCGTCTCGTAGGTAATAGCACCAGATTCCTTCTGATTTAAAAGGAATAAACTTCGCCATCATAATCAAGAAGTGATAAGTTTACCAAAAATGTCCGACGCGTTTTCTATTGAGAAATAACAAGGTCCGATAATATTGTTTTAGAGACTTTGTTTTATGTTCGTATAAGTTAAAAACTACTTTAGGCTTATGCTTGATAGTGACGAAGCATTTAATGAAATGACATTAGTAAATTAAAATGACATTAAATAAATTTAATTTAAATTAAATGACAAAAAAGCTAGCGAGGGTTTCACAAAATGAACAGCAGAGCAGTGCGTTCATGATGACCCATGCATACAGAGTACAGGATGGAGAGCATAAACATAGATAAAAAAAAATATATAAAACAATTTGGAGCCCAGATAAGAGGTTAGTGGCGGGTCCACGTTACACGCAGGTCCGCCACAAAAATAAAGGGATGCCGCTACTATCTAAGAAGCCACTATTTGCATATGTCAACAAAATAATTTCAAATCTCTCAGAAAAAAAAAAGACCCGAAATGCAGCTGTATAAACAAAACGTCAAAAGTGTGCTATCTCATCATCTGTTTGATTACCAAAAGGCTAGATGAGAAAATTATATTTTTGCGCTGGTTTTCATGCACAAACCAGTAATCCCGGGATTTTTCGAGCAGAATTCCGGGATTTCGGGATCATTATTTGGCTCCGGGATTGGAGGCCCTACTTGTAATATATCAATGAATTCCTATTACAATGACACACGCGCACACACTTCTGCTCTTAAGAGAAATCATGATATAATCATAATAAGATGAACATTCACATCAAGCTGTCAAAAGGAAGTTCTGGCCCCACAGGAAGATGTCTGAGATTTACTTCTGGAGTTGGCACGTAGAAATGACAAGGGTTGCAGCGACTCAATAGAGGTTTATATTGTTTAGACTTGTCCTTAAACTGGTTTCTGGCCGCCGCTCTTTTCTTCAGGGATTACATAGAGCTTTCAAGACACAAAAGTCCTTTCTTTTCTTGTTCATGAAGCCTTCAAGGACTATTCTGCTTCTTCTAAATCAGGATTAGGCTTAGCACATGATCGTACATTCTTGTAGGAAGCTTCCTGGTCTTTTGACATCAGTTCCAACTTACTTTTCTCTTTGATTAGCTCTCTGTTTCATCGCTCTAGGTATTTTATATGCTTCGAACTCTAAATTGTGAGCTGTAATGTTGAAATTCGTCAATTGTTATATATAGTGTTGTACGTCTTATCTATATAAGTGGATAAAAGGTAACAACACTACAAGAATACTTGTAATTTAATAAGTATAATAAAAACAAAGAAGGCATATCTTGACCTTGAGCACATGTGCTTGTAAGATGGCAGAGCGCCATCTAGTGGAACAGAAATCAACTAAACATTGATTTAACCAGTTCCCTGATATTTGACCAACCCATTTTCATGATAAATAATAAAAAAAAAAGCCATCCACGAACGCGTTTCACGCTGTTGGCGCTTGTCAGCGTGGAACATTCGATAAGGATAATCAATAAATTTCAAATGTCTCAATCAATGGCTTTTGCTATTATTTAATCTATTTTTATTTTACTGTCGTTGTTTTGCGCGGGGAAGGAGTTTTTCCCGCCCTCTACAATCACTCTAGAGGGGAGTGAGTTGAGAGGCGTCTCTGCGTGTTGTCCTCCGTCGGGGTGCCACTGACTGATGTCCAGTGAAGCTGTAAGCTGGCCGTCTGTCCTTGGTTGTCTGAGGCGAGGCGCACGTGTCTTGAAACT
Organism: Cordylochernes scorpioides; assembly: GCA_030710605.1. Lineage (NCBI taxonomy): Eukaryota > Metazoa > Arthropoda > Arachnida > Pseudoscorpiones > Chernetidae > Cordylochernes > Cordylochernes scorpioides. The sequence goes on from CP092872.1 coordinate 54,397,273, forward strand.
CTTGGGTCTTCGCTCTGTGTGTGCGCCATTGGGAGCGTCCTTGTCGTGCGCGCCATGAGAAACCAAGGGGTGCACACAGTAGTAACACCCCCCCGCCTTCGCGTCGGTGCCCCGCGTAAACCTCGTGCCTCAGAGGTCCTTGATTCCACGGCAGATTCAGGGAGTACTGGTTAAGGGTACGAGGGCTAAAGGGGGGGAGTCCTATTGGAGCGTAGGACGGATGGCTCTAGGTCCGAACGAGAGGGCTCGGTCAGCAACCTTGCCAATGAACTCTCGGAGACGCCTGTGGGTGAATGGTCAACCCCATTGTAGCCGGACCATACTGGCGGGCGCGAGGGGCCTACCAAAGGCCGCTCGGTGCATGGAGAATGCATCATTCCTTCTGGCTGTGTGACGTGGTTTTTCAGCGAAAAACAGGGGATGCAAGGGCTTTTGTTGCCTATATCATTCCTGGCTTTTGCCGAATTTCTATTCTGTCGTTGTTTTGCGGGATGCAAGGGCCGTTGAGCCTATATCGTCCCTGGCTTTGCCGAATTTCTATTCTGTCGTTGTTTTGCTGTTACAGGCCTATGACCCTTTCTTAATACAGTTTTTATTTTACACTGGTCGTCAGTTTAACATTGATAGGGTCGTATTCCATTCTACATTAGCCAATATGCCTTTGGCTTAGTTCTCTACTTCAGTAGTACATATACTGACAGAATGGATAAACAGAAGATGATATTGCACCTTGCAACTTATACATAGGGCACTAGGAAAGTTTTAAAATATGAGTTTATAATTTACAATCTTGCAAAATATTTTCAACCACAATCAATAGACTTATCCAATCTTAGGAACCCTCCTATAGAAATAACAAATGTCTTATTCTATGATCAGTGTCATGACTTTTGCCTTAGCTCATCTGTGAACTTGCTTCTCGAGATTAGAGGGCATTGAATCCTATATCATCCTCATCCAAACTCTTCAAGCATGTTCCGATCGCTATATATATATATATATATATATTGCCATAATTCTCTTGACAAATTCGTCAAAAATTCGATATAAAATTCTATTCATTATAATATGGTTAGTTTTAATAAGGAATGTGACCGAATATAGAAAAGATTCCAAACGTGTGATGCACTATCGCAGTAAAACTGTCTTAGAAGAATCATCTATTTCTTTAGATATCATCCAAATTATGTTTGTCAACTAATCGTATAAAAATGTTGTTCTATTCCTTTATATAAAATTGTAAAAGTAGATTTTATCCTACAATTTGACAATGCTCACGGTTCCCCTTTAGTGGAATCATTTATAAAGCGTGGATGTGACTATGAATATATCATTCAGGTGTCAAGGTTTATGGTGGAGTCTTCTCTTTATGAGCTAGGGTTGATAAACGACTCGTAATTCTGGTGTTATAAACTCTTCGCCTCATGAAACACCCGACGTTGACTTTCTGTTCAGACTTGTGCCCGTGCGAGTTAGATGGGAAATGTAGGAGGTGTGGGATTCCTCAGAGACAACAGCGTGTTTGTCCACTGCGGTCATAAAGTTCCCGGAAGCCCCCAACATGTGGTATCTGGTGACCTCCACTTTATCACCCAGAAAGTCGTCACGGCATGTCACCAGGAAGCGCGACGTTTCTACAGGTCAGAGATGTAAAACGACCCTGTTGTGGTCATGGTGCCCTGACTTCTTTTCTCCCGGACTCTCTCACATTGTCCGCACATTTGATAAGCCTCCGTGTCTAGCCACTGATAGGTCAGTCAAGATGGCTCTGGTGATCTGACTTACAACAATCAGGAACGAAAACCTATAGGGCGTCTCAAAATTCAATGAAGTAAATGTATTAGAAATCAAACACACCGAATTAGAATTACAATTTGCATTTTTAATCAATTTATTCAAATCTCCTGAACATAAATTAAATAATTAAATAGGTTTCTGGAGAGGAGATTCTTGTTATTTTATTAAAGCATTTTCAAGCTGTCAAGCATATCTGCCCTTCAACAGGAGAACATAAATAAACGAATAAAACGTCGTCTGATGCTAAACAGTTCGGCATCAGGCGGCGTTTTAGTCGTTTATTTATGTTCTCTTGTAGTAAGGCTGAGATCCCCGAAAGCTTGAGACTGCTTAAATAAAATAAAAAGAATCTCCCCTCCATAAAACTTTTTAACTATTTAATTTGAATTTTTATTAATGTATAGAGTATACAGTATAAGATTGTCTCGTTAAGGAAATAACAATACATCTATTTTTATTGAGATAAGCAAGCAAGCTTTCAGGCCAAACCATTCCCCGTTCTTCTACCTTGCTACAATATCATCAACTACGCAGTATACGGTTATGTAGGGAATATCATATAGAGTAAAAGGCCTCTAAGGTTTTGATAGCACAAAGGTAATTTTTTTTTTTGACATTCCACATAACCGTTTGCTTAAATGTGGCTGAATTTCCTTAATATAGCGCTCAAATTTCTATTTCAAGGCGTGGCTAGTTTTAGAATTGCTGGCTGAAATCTTTGACTAGGAAAAATCCAAAAGAAAAATGTCCAATGGCCTCAAATCAAATGATTTGGGAGGACAAATCTGATCGCCTAAATGAGAAATTACACGACTCATACAGTAGGCGTTTCTTGAGCTGTATGAACACCATTTACTAGTTATGCTATTCTATACATAACCCTATACTTCATACTTTATGGATCATTATATAATTTTTATATTTATATAAACCTGTATCTTATATAAGAAAATAAACATTAAGTTAATTTTTGGATACAACTATAAATTGACGCTGCTTAAAAAAAATTACACACACCTTTTGCACAAGTTCAACCTTACTATATAGTGAGTGTAAACAAACAAAGATACGGAACCTTTTAAGTTCCAAAAAAAAAAACTAAATTTCTTCTAAATTCTAATCTATGTTGTTTGTATGCTGACAATGATTGTGGTGAAGAGTTAATATAGATAATATACTGGGCAAAATCACAGTTAAAAAGAAACCTTTCTTCATATTATCATATCTAAGAAATATAAAATGACATTTGAAGTTACACCGCATGAGTTTCTTTTCAATGAAAAATCATATTTTATTTCAAGATGAAATATTGACTATTTCTAACCTTTTTGGATGAGGTATGAAAGGTCATTACTCTTCATAATTCACTCTTTCATACCTCATCCAAAAAGGTTAGAAATAGTCAATATTTCACCTTGAAATAAAATTTTGATTTTTTCATTGAAAAGAAACTCATGCGGTGTAACTTCAAGTGTCGTTTTGCAATCACAGGCCGCAGTGTATTATAATATAAAATGACATGTTCACAACACACACATGTTATACTTCCTCTGATATCATTCCCTAATATTAATATTTTCAATTGTCAATCACATACAACACACACGTTATTGTTTCCTGAACACACACATTTATTTATTTTGTCACCTTTGGATGTTAAAAATTGGAAAATTATATTATCTATCAGAATACTCCTCTTCTATATGTGACATTTTGGTTTCCTAATGAGTGTAACATTTTTAATTTGGAAAAAAACAACGGTTGTTGACTTATTGGTCACCTTGAGTGATTTTGAATGATTTGGTCAAATATAACTTCCAATAAACTTTTACTAAAATCACGAGATTTAAAAACAGCTGAACCTATTGGTTTATATATTGCAACAAATTTGGCCCACTATCTTTCAAGCGCCAACAGCACTCTCCAATGTCACACATACTTGAGATAGCAACAACTCAGAAGACTAATGAGTAGTCAGACGCAAGTCTTGTTAAAGTACTGTTTGCCTTGAAAACTCGCGTCTAATTTTATTGTAAAAAATAAAATCTTCGCTTTAGTTGCTATATGATCTCGTGGTTTCAAATACAACCAGTGATTTATTAGAACGAAAAAAGGTTTTGTAACTAAATACAGTAGAGGATTTCACATACAAGCAGAGAGAGTGAAATAAGAAACCTCAGAATGACCAAGAATTCTGTAAAAAATTCACATTTTGAAACCTTATTCGGTTTAAAATAGTCATTTTTCAAAGAGGAAACCCATTGACTTTCCCTATTGGATAGCTTTTCCGCAGTAAAAAGGAAAAAAAAGCAGCGAAACTATTAATATTCCAATGCAACGATACTTTCAACGCCACGTTTCCTCGAACAGTAGTTCCTGACTCATCTGCATATTCTTAGGGCCGCCGCGCGGTGGCCCGTGCAAATCAATATGCCGAGCGGCGTGACGGAAGCCACGCGGTGCCATTCTTCGGATGGCATTAGTTCCTTCCCACAACTTCTGTGACAGAAACTCTCTCTATTTAGCTAAGTGAAGTCCACACACGAGAGCCTTATCGCCTTATAAATTTGGATAATGGTCCCTTATCCAGATTTATTTTTATATTATGTAGAGATTGTAGAATATTCTGAAAAATTGGTATTGCTAATGACTTCTTGGACGACTGATTAGGTTAAAACTCTATGGCCAAACTGAGATTGGTGTCAATTAGCGTAACCTTTGAAAATTGCCACAAAAATAATTGCTTTTATTAGAAAAGAAGACATAGGAAAACCATACTAGTGAAGAAAGCAATTTGGAAGTTGAAATTTGATCACAGCCTGGAAACAAGAAGGGAAGGTTAGACGGGGATATTATAAAGACGGACATTTTGCTTGAACGAGATCCACACAAAAAGAACAGTACTCTATGGTTCGAATTGTGAGTAATGAAGTCTTAAGAATCCATTTGGCTATTAAAGAATTAGATTGGGCTTACATTACTCAAATTTAGAATAATAAACAGCTCCTCTTTTTTGGCACAAGTAGATAGTCAAAATGCTTGTTGGTTGACCATCGTACTGTAAACGGACAGAGACGATTTTCTAACATTACCTTTACTGTGTTATCAATATTTGAAAAATGAAATAGAGTGAGAGAATATTGAAAATTAAAAATTATTTACATCAGATGAATCCCACCGAGGATCGTCTGGTTCGATGTCACATTCCGCCCTGAAGTCGGACAGACGTAGATCGGACTTCTCCCCGACTATTGCCATGTCGAGAAATTGCTTCAGAGCGGACCTTTGCCCGGGCGAGAGAGAGAATTATGTTTCATACTTCTAGGACGCTTAAGTTATTATCTATTAATTGCGTTAGAAGTAGTTCAGAATCGTCAGTGCGATCTATAGATTCTGATTCAAGGCAATAGATGTTGCTGTCTTGTCAAATGAATAGTCAGATGTCTCAGCGTACATCTCTATCACAGCAATGCTCTCTATCTTGGGTGTGTAAAGCTGCTGTTCTGTTTCCATTACTCTTCTTGGAAAATAGGTGCCGTTACCACGTTAGTCACCTTGGAAACGGACCATAATTTGTTCGAATATTCCAAGGATCCAGGGGGCAGGCGCAGGTTGGTTGGACTTCTCCCCCAGAATATTAGATGTATTAAGAGAATCAGAAAAATATTAAATAACCATGAGCCAACATTGAGCTCGATCACTTGCCCCATGTTTTACGAAAGACAATAGTTAAAATCATGGTTTTCACGAATGATAAGTCTCTGTATGGCAGAATATTCTTGCCAGATCTACATTCTTGTCAGCCAAGTTCCACAAGTGAAACGTTACTATGCGATATATATGTTGCAGTTATAGATATTAATGGTTTTTTTGTACAATTTAATTATTATTATAAGATATCAAAAGATGATGTGTGTAGATGGATATGACATGTTAGTGACACAAACACCCACATACACACATCCAAGTGTTGACAAACAACCTTATAATGGACTATATGATTGAACGTGTAAGAACGTATTGAGAAGAATCTTGATTGTTAGAAGACGTGTAGAAGACCCAGGAAGATATGGAAAGTTTGAATAATATCTCTGCCCGAATGAGATTCCCAGGTGAGAAAGCGAAGGCTGAGGTCACCACGGAAGTCCATTGTGACGCCCGCCAGTCTCACGCTCTCAATTTGCATATGCCACAATTTTCGCCAACTTTCCGGCCATAACATCTTCATATGGCCCCTGAGATAGCGGATTGGATAGCCCTGCTCCATTCAGGAATCTTGAGCCTAGAATTTGTCTTTCCCTTAAGTCTTGATATCACTACGGAATTGTGACTCTTAGTATGCTTCCTCCTTTTACTGGTCAATACCACCGACTGAAATCTACATACGGCGTTTTCTTTTGCCTCAAGACTTGCTTTCAGTTCAATATAAAGCTTTCTTACTACCCTCTCTGCTTCCTCCTCTTTGAAGTAGATGTCACCGTCTTGAATGTTGGATCTACATATTGTCCACTTCTTTATCGTCCACATTGAATATTACTATCAGCATATTAGGAGGGATTCTTATAAACCTATCTTCCTCCTTATTTTGGTATATAACTTTGATAGGAATGCTGGGTCTATATGCTATGCATATTTTGGTCTTTTGCATCAAGGAATATCAATTCTTAATATCTTCTTTGTTTCCACCCTATTCTAATTATTTTAAACTGATGGAATGTCAGCGCCCTTCTTTGTCCTATCCTTCAAACTTGGCTTTTGGTGTAGGGTAGGAATCTTCACGATTCTAGTTGCTACAGCAATAGTTCCTATTTTGATATTTCTTGAGAATGTGAACAAGATTGATGCTCTGTCTCATAGTATTGGAGCAGTTGAATTTTGCCATTTCTTACTGAAGTCTATCTTTCACAAAACAATCAACACATTGTATAAAACTCTGGACTTTCAATTAAAAATTAATATAGGTAAGTAAACGACTCATCATGGGAATGAAATTTAGACATACGTCGCGACTTTACTTAATATTAATGAAGTCAATAATGAATCAGATGGAAAAATTTCTTTGACTGAATAAATACTATGTATTGACATCTGATTTTGGAGATGCCTCATCGTAAATTGTATCATAATCTATATATTATAGAATGTGTTTATTTGAAATGTTTTCCAGAAATGTCGTTGCTCTTTTGACTGGGATAAATTTCATGACAAATTCGACAGTCATATTGCTGCTTTACTAGCCTAACATTGTAGGTATTCTATAATTAATGAGACAAATGTAGATCACGCTATCCTATAAGGATGTATAAGTTAACGCTTCTTTACGGCATTTTCGGACCATAAATTCGAAACCCATAATATTGTGAATATATATAAATACAATATTCAAATGAACTTGCTACGACTAATATCATTTATTTAATTATCGCTTCAATACAGTCGTTTTTCTTGTATTAGTGTGCTAACTTCTTATCTTCTGTCTTTAAACTAAAGGACAATGAGCCAGAGGGGAATCAATTCAACCTGTCACTTGCTCTCATGTTCCCAATATGGAATAGGTTGATACTTATAAGATATCAAAGGCTAGCATTTTCATTGAATTTTAGATATTTTATCTTCTACATAAAATTTCTAAACCCAAAATGTTTATACATCACATATTCTATCCACCATGATTATCATGGCCTGTACCAAGTTGGCGACTGTTTTTTACTGAGTGCAACACATGTCTACACACGTGAAAAGCAGTTATACTCTTGTGTTGTTTTAAATATATATATTTTTTGAAAGAAAATAATATTATTTCAATGTCTATAATCTCATATCGAAGAGTGAATTTCCCAAAATGATATCTTCACCTAGCGCTTTGAACAAATTTTCTGTTTATAAGAGCTTATATCAAAATATATTGAAAGGATTAGATGCTAGAATAAAATCTGCATGCTTATCCTCACCACAATTAGAATTTGTGGGAATCCTTGCAGAACTTGGCGAATTCTACGGTGCTCTTTCTTCCCTTCACATAGCAGTCTTTTGCTGTTGTATTCATATAATTCTTTCTGACTCGTGTCTTTAGATGTAGCTTTATGTATAGTTTTCACAGTACAACATTTTAACTCTTGTCAAAGAATCTTTATTTATGTCATAACCTTTCTTTATTTTGTAGGTTTTATGCTCTTTCACTCATTGTTGACACCCAACAACTTTCGATCAGGTCAAAAGAGTGTTTGTAAAAAATCTGATTCGAATATATTTTCGTCTATTGACGAATAGCTAATAGATCGACACAACAAGCAGCTATTGCACAGCTGTGTCGGGAAGAATACACAGTGCACTGCGACGTCTAACGGACGCACCATTCTGTGACGGGGGCACGTTTACGCTAGAACGGTTTAGCCCCTTAAAGCTGGAGCGCTCAGGCAAGCACAACCAAAGGCCGCTTTTTTAACATCCCCCTCGTCATCATCGGCTAACAAAACCAGAAGAATAGACCGAGCAAGCAAGCACCTAACAAATAAGCATCATTATCTTGATAATGCTCCATTTTTTCTTCAACGACGCTTTTGTGTAAGAATTTTCGTTGGCGATATTTTTGCCTGGTCAAAATGCAATTGGCTCCGATCTGATTAATGTCAGGTTTGGGTGTAGGAACAATGGTTCGGACATCCCTGCGTGCGTAATTGTCCTCCGTTCTGGATGTATTGGTTGTTCCGTTAAGTGAGCTAGTTCCGTAGGGGAAAAACAAAGGCGAAGAGAAGGATGTAGTTTGTTTGGATGGAAGAACCACCTTTTGTTCCTTTCTCTCCTATGTGTGATTATTTTCATATTTCTTTGTTTGTTTCGTGGCAGAAGGTAGGGACCTATTTAGTTGTCACGTGTAGAGGCGTTTGGTCGTAGGAACTAATTTGTTCCTGAAATTGGAATGAAACCACCCGAACTATTGTGTAAGTTCGGATCAACAATATGATTGGTCTTCATTGTGCTTGAAATGACAAGGACAAACGGAAAACTACTTCCTCATCTTCATCTAAGAAGCATTCTTTCGAATCGATGCAAAATAATTTGTTGAACCGTTCTCCTTGAAGATTATTTCTACATCAGTATGATTCAAAGGCACTGTAGACCTGATTGCTTTCAGAATCTTAATACCCCCCTTCTATTTTAAAGAATCCCAAATGTAAAGTTTTATTACTGTATACTGTCTCTTTATCTTATTAATCTCTCTTATAAAAACACGAAATTGGAATTTATTGTTAAATTTTTCCCCTCTCCCCTATCTTACAAAGAATCCCGAATGTAAAGATCCATTGATGCATGTTGCTACTTCACATTCCCCTAGAAACAAAACTATAGGTTATTCTTAAATGTCTTATCTCGAAGAATCCTGAATGTAAATATTCGTGAGTGCAGCTACTTCATTTCCTTATAGAAATCAAATTATAAGTAATTCTTAAATGCTCTAACTCAAAGAATCCTGAATGTAAAGTCTTGCTCTGAGTCTCCTCTTCTTCTATTTTTTTCTGACACATTATATATATTGAATATATGCGAATATGAATAATAAAACCTAGTGTAAATAACATTTACAATTCAGAGAATTAACGAATGAGCTGCCATATTGCTAAATAAAACAAATGCAAAATGACCAAAATATATTGTAGAGAGCTTGACACTATGTGTCCTGCTTTTAGAAGAACAATAGAGAGGCTATAATGTTTACATCTCCATTTATTTGACAACTAGATGCAAAGTAGGGAAGCTATATAAAATCTCTATAAATCTGGTCAAGACAAAAATTGTTCTTCCAACTTTCTTTATCCAGCGCCAATCTTGAGGATAACTGCGGGTGATAGATTTTGGGATGTAAGTTCTGGATGATGCATTGCCAATATTGGACTATAAATCATCATTATCTATGTACATTATTGGACTATTATTTCCTATTTTACAAGTGCCAAGTGAAAAAGAAATTAAATCACTTGCTTGGTTCGTATGTTTTAAAATCGTCAACAATTAAATGAAAATCAGCCTTCCCTTCCTTAAGAGGCTAAAAACAGAAAGTGAATGACGGGCTAGCTACACTTTAAAAAGGTTTGGCTACAGAATCGATTAATGCATATTTACACTTCGAATATTTAAGGGGTTTTAATAACCAACAAAATAGTGTGTATGGAAAATAATTTCTCAGCTAAAAGCCCAGTCTATATAGGTTATAGTCTATAGAACCATTTTACTTTTTAAATGAAATTATCTTCCTGGTATTAACACGATGTCAATTTTGCGGGAACAGAACAGTTTGGTGAAATAAATAGGTAAATGAAATTTTTTATTTTGAATATATTTTAGCAGTCAAAATAATAAGCCGCTAGAAGAATGAAAAGGTTATTTTTTATTTAGTAAAATTAGAATTAGCAAATCAATAAGTTAATGAATAAATAAGAAATAAATACGTTTAAATGCCTATACATAAGCAAATATATAATAAAGATTCTTCCTTGCTTTTACATTTTGACACAATCATTAAGAAATTTAGGGTTTGGTTTCTTTTCTCATTTCTTTTATTTCTCGAGCTCTGGGCTAACATTCTCTTCAGCACGGAGATCCAGAAGTACAATTTCTCCGATGTTGAAGGTTATGTTAGCCCGAAAGCTCGAGAAATAAAATAAATGTGAAAAGAAACCAAACCCTTGTTTCCTTATACACTGTTTCATCAAAAAGAAAATTGAAAACAAAACAAATATAGTTATGAATATTTTTGTTGTTGTTAGATAAGGCTTGATAAGACAAAGGATCGATAAGATAAAGGGTTGAGGTGCAGTCGTGATAAAAAAAAAAAGATAATTATTTACCGTCAAGTAGCTTTTATTTTCAATTACTTGAGGAAAGATTACACATTAGTTATTTTCACATTATATAGAATTTATAAAGTTATTCCTATATTAGTGATTTAAAAGGGTAGATATGTTAACTACGCATATTTACAACAAAAAACTATATAACTAAACTGAAAGTCTTTCTAAAAACGATGATAACAAAAGTAAAATTATCAATGAATAAAATATATACTTATAAAAATATAGATGGACATTTTGCTGTAAGGAAATCGATCTATAGAAGCAAAGGTCGCCTCTCCCGTCAAAAAATTGTGCCTAAAAATAGAATTAGGTATGTCTTTGTTTACTGGAGGCCTTTTTTTCTGTCGGCGTTGGCACGTGATCACCAGTGTAGCCATTTTCTTTCTTATATATCGGCGCTACAATATATTGAGTGTGTGTAGGCCAAAATACCAACACACACGATTGCCATCTTACCTCTACTAGGGTCTCTCAGTCCTACTTTTATCTACTTGTGTCTACTTATTCCTTGCCACTACAGTGCCAGAACTCTCTCCATGACTGTCACAACCAGCTAATGTTCTGTACTAAACCGCGTTATATCTTATATAATCATATGTACCTAGAGAGGCAGCTCTCCCTTTAATTTTACATCAGAACGATGCCTTATGTTCATCACCGCTAGTAAATGAACTTGACTTATATCTTATATATACATATGTACCTAGAGAGGAAGCTCTCCCTTTAATTTTACATCAGAACGATGCCTTATGTTCATCACCGCTAGTAAATGAACTTTACTTATATCTTATATACACATATGTACCTAGAGAGGCAGCTCTCCCTTTAATTTTACATCAGAACGATGCCTTATGTTCATCACCGCTAGTAAATGAACGTTACTTATATCTTATATATACATATGTACCTAGAGAGGCAGCTCTCCTTTAATTTTACATCAGAACGATGCCTTATGTTCATCACCGCTAGTAAATGAACCTTACTTATATATACATATGTACCTAGAGAGGCAGCTCTCCCTCTAATTTTACATCAGAACGATGCCTTATGTTCATCACCGCTAGTAAATGAACCTTACTTATATATACATATGTACCTAGAGAGGAAGCTCTCCCTTTAATTTTACATCAGAACGATGCCTTATGTTCATCACCGCTAGTAAATGAACTTTACTTATATCTTATATATACATATGTACCTAGAGAGGCAGCTCTCCCTTTAATTTTACATCAGAACGATGCCTTATGTTCATCACCGCTAGTAAATGAACTTTACTTATATCTTATATATACATATGTACCTAGAGAGGCAGCTCTCCCTTTAATTTGACATCAGAACGATGCCTTATGTTTATCACCGCTAGTAAATGAACTTTACTTATATCTTATATATACAAATGTACCTATAGAGGCAGCTCTCCCTTTAATTTTACATCAGAACGATGCCTTATGTTCATCACCGCTAGTAAATGAACTTTACTTATATCTTATATATACATATGTACCTATAGAGGCAGCTCTCCCTTTAATTTGACATCAGAACGATGCCTTATGTTTATCACCGCTTGTAAATGAACTTTACTTATATCTTATATATACATATGTACCTATAGAGGCAGCTCTCCCTTTAATTTTACATCAGAACGATGCCTTATGTTCATCACCGCTAGTAAATGAACTTTACTTATATCTTATATATACATATGTACCTAGAGAGGCAGCTCTCCCTTTAATTTTACATCAGAACGATGCCTTATGTTCATCACCGCTAGTAAATGAACTTTACTTATATCTTATATATACATATGTACCTAGAGAGGCAGCTCTCCCTTTAATTTTACATCAGAACGATGCCTTATGTTCATCACCGCTAGTAAATGAACTTTACTAGCGGTAATGAAGAATGATCCACAACACCAATTTTGCCAAATGCATACAGAAGCCAGCCTGTCTACAATGGTTACGGGCTATGGCTCTCATCATTACATCATCATAACATAATAGATTCAGAACTTGAGACATGTATAAATATGTTATTAATATCATTAGCGCACGACCATACAGACAAATATCACAACCTAATATACAATTATTTTATGTGGCGCGTTATTGCTATGTATTAATTTATGCCTAACTGGCCTTGTCCTTATTGTTTGCGGAAGAGTATTGCTCGATACAAATATTAAATGCAATTCTACTGTCCTTAAAGCTTATGTCCATAGTTTGCTTAATTACCATTTCTAAGATTCCACCCTTCAGTGTTGCATATAAAATCAGAATGATCCAATACAGTATTAGAGCTCTAAAAGAAGCGGTCTGGTAGATTAAATTGGCGAAACCGCTGGAAGGATTCACCACTGATGAAACACTTTTAAATTTTCTACGAATTCTAAATAACTAACTGGGTCATTCATAAAACTATAAAAACAAGAGAGTTAAAAGAATAAGCGATAAATTGTATTCACAATAAACCCCACCGCTATATATTTCTTTCAGTCGATAAAAAAAATAAAGATTTATTATCTTAGAAGGGCAGTGGAGAAGAAGGAAGAAGAGCAATCGACCACCGTGGTGCCAGGCACGATGCTAATCCAGAGTCACAGATAAAATGATAAAATGGGCTCAGACGAACAAGGAACCATTTAGCCGTATCAAATTAAATTTGCTCTTTATCAACCATAAATTTTCTGCAACATTTTATCTCCTAAAAAAGTCTAAGCTCTCTAAAGCATTCATATTTTTAACGGGATTAGACACATGATTATTCATGAGATAACTCGCTGATATTCCAAAATGGCTGGCCCCATTAACATCGTTGAGATTGTATCATAGATCATTAGGTTAGGTGGTATAAAATTGCCAATTAGGTTTTCTCCAAAAGGTGATAAAAGCATTTTTTCCATCAGATTATTTTTTAATAAATTATTATTTTATATATATATGTTCAATTTAATATTTTATAATATATAAATATTTTATTAAATTTGACCAGAAAATAAAAACTTTTTTAATTATTATTTTTGTTCTGTTGAATATAGTTTTTCTTTTCTTTTGGATTTGTTAAATGTGTTTTTTTAATAAACTCATTTACCAAAAATATAATATTATATAGTTAAGTTTGCTTAAAATAAAATAAGCATATTTGTTAATAATTGATATTTCATTCTTTTCTTTTTTTTTTTTTTTTGTAAGTCAAATTTGCATTCGACAATCTAAACATTTACTTAATAATTTATTACTTTTTCATTCTCTCCACTCGAATATAAGATATATATATAATAGCTAAAAATAGAGCAAAAAGTAGTAACATTGAAATATTATGTCATAACTTTATTCTATAACGTAATTACCTAAGGCAACGTAATTGCCCAAGTAATTTTAAATAAAAAAAATTAAATGAATATTTTTTTTCAGAAAACTCGGAAAATATTGGAAAAGTCAAAATGAAATTAATATTCAATGATATAAAAGCAGTCATTTCTTTCTATAGGCTTTATTCGAATTGAATTATTTTGAAGATTATGTTATATATTTTAAAGAAAAAAATCTCAATTAATCAAAACGAAATTAAAATCCAGTAATGTGTACAGCAGCCATATCTTACTATATTCAGTATGAAATAAGTGGGGGGAACTATATATGTATTTTAATATAGTTAAATTTATAGGGAAAAGGTTAAATATTGCTTTAGAGTGAAGAATTACTGAAAAAAGTGTTATACGAGCAGCAACTATTTTCTGAAAATATTCCAACTATAGTAGATGAATTGCATATTTGTAAGAATCAAATTTTAAAGTAAAAATATCAAGGTAAATATTTCTTCAGTGAAAAAATGAATAAAAAGTTTACAATATAAATTTTTGCGAACAGTGTTACATCGGAGAAACCGGTCGATCTATCTGCACCAGATTATCTGAACACAGCCGCAACATACGCACCAACGACCGCAAGTCTCTCTTATGCCAAACACATCACAGAATTTCGCCACTCGTTCAATTTGGACAGCGCTGTATGCGTTTACAAGGGCGTCGGGAACAAGTATCAGCGCCTAGTCCTTGAATCTTTGGTCTCGCACTGCACGCCCAGTTTCAACCGAAAAATCGACCTCCCACCCCAATACTCCGTGTTTTACCTCGCCAATCCCCCCAGCTGAACTATTTACCTACTTTATTTGGCTATCTTTCATGTCCATAGTTTTAAAATATTTCCAGGTTGTAACCTGAAGAAGGGCATTCTTGCCTGAAAGCTTGTTTTTTACCATTTAGAGAAAATCACCACGTTTTTATCGCCTTCATTTCAAATATAAACACTAACTATTTATTCTTGTAGCCCGTTTAGATATAGCGCGGAACTGGATAATTCATGAAAAGATACACTTAGAAATAAAAATCAAAGGAAATATTACTTTATCCAAAATAAAGTTCTGTGATATGAGCAGCAACCATTTCTTCCTGTAGACTGTCCAACTATAGCGAAATTGCATTTCAAAAGAAAATTTAAGGGAAATATTATTTTAGTCAAAATAAATAAAAATTTTGTGATATAGGCAGTAACCATTTCTTCCTGTAGACTGTCCAACTATAGCGAAATATCATAATTCTGTGTAATTGGATTTCAAAAGAAAATTTAAGGGAAATATTATTTTAGTCAAAAAATAAATAAAAATTCTGTGATATGAGCAGCAGCCATTGCTTCCTGTAGACGGTCCAGCTATAGCGGAACTGGATAATTTGGAAGAGTTGGCGTCTATTAAACGGTCCCTTGGGCAGGAGCTATTTCCGGAATGGAGGAAGGAAAGAAGATGGCGGAGTGGAGGAATATGGTAATCGTTTGATAGGCGCTCATTGTTCAGCTCATCGTCTGTGATACCAAAATTGGATCCTTTTTTTTCCCTCCCAAGACCTTCTATTAACCTGGTTTCTCCATTGTTAGAGGCGTTGTTTGGAGACGTGCTTTTTTATATTCTTCATACTGTGGTTGATTAATTATTCTTTCTATTCCGTTTTTATCTTTTTTTTTTCGACCTCGACTCCCTAACCTTCTAATCGAAATTCGAGATTCAACGTTTTTTCTCTCTCAATACTTACAGACCCAATTTATCAACTGATTCTATCAAAAATCATTTCATTTATCACTTATGGGAAAAAATTATAGATTCATAGAAGAAAAAGAAGACTGATAATTACCAAGATGCTTTATTACCTAAAGATATTTATAAACAATAAGGAAAGACAAAAGATTATAAGAAATTTAACTTGATAAAATTATGTACACACCAGCAGCCCTATTCAATAACCGCTAGCTCACAAACCAATCCAACGAGGCTGTGTTATATAAGCAGAGATGAAAATTAGCCTAGACAATACTACAACAATAGACAAATTACAACAGAGTATTATATCACTGAAATATTCCAGAATTGTCACTTTTAACAATCAACTCAGAAGATAAATTTATTGTCAGGAGAGATATTTGTTTAGACAAGAAAGAGACACGGAAAAAAAAAATCTCAAGAAATCTTTAAGATGCTTTTTTATGTTTTACTCAAAAGGAATGCACAAACTTGGATCGTAAATTAAATTGATAAACAGCTTGGTGTTTGGATTTGGATTGCAAACTATGGAAGTGATTGTTTTCAAATTATTTATGAAATTTAGTAATGTTCTTCCCTAAATTGTAACCCCTTTTTATATCTTTATGAAGCATTAAATTAATTTATAAGAATGTTTTTAGTAGCTCAAATTACAAAGAAAATCTCCCATTAAAAGAACCAAATTCATTATCATTTAAAAACCTCTATACGTATATTGGTGTGAATCATTTAATTGATTTTCTCCAACTATACGAAAGAGCCCAATTGTATCATTTGTTTTCGAGGAAGGGCCTTTTTAGTTCTGTAACAGCTTCAATGTATTAAAACCTTAGTAAGTATAAAATTGAGTGTCATATTTTATTAAAGTTACTTACATTCCAAATATTCTTGTGGAAATTTATAGAGCGTAGACATTTATTACAAGAAACGCGTGTTGGATTTAAGACCTAGAACTGTATTTCATTTACGGTTTTTTGACGAGAGAGCTTGTAGTTATCAAGACGATAAAGCCCTGCGTACAGCTCTTCGTAATACAGTAGAACCTCTCTGTAAAGGATACCTAGTTGTAGAACTAAAGTGTCCTTTATGGAGAGATGTCCTCTTAACAGAGAGTTGATAAATAGTAAAAATGACAATTTGAAAACTAAAACTGTTCTTTGTAGAGAGGTGTTCTCTAGCATGAGTGTCCTCTCATGAAGGTTCTACTGTAGGTATAAAATCAAAAATGTGTTTCTTGTAATAGTAATATATTCCTGTTTTTATTATTTACTCAGATTTAATAAAATTATCAGACACTTCTTCACACAAACAGGAGCCTAGAATTACCCTGCGAGTGTTTAACTTGATTTATTTCGTTCACATACGCTATTCATTCCATCGCCAGTTTGTATAGATTCTGTTTCTGTTCCAAAATAATTTTATTAGATACCGCTCAACAAGAGCAACCTAGTTTATGTTATGTACAATGAATATGTTAAAAATAATGAAAGCATATCCTGACTAGGAGCACATGTGCTTTTTAGATGGCAGAGCGCCATATAGTGGAACAGAAATCAACTAAACATTGATTTAACCTGTTCCCTGATATTTGGCCAACCCAATTTCTTGATAAATCAAGAAAAGCCAACACGAATGCGTTTCGCGCTGTTGTCTTGTCAGCGTGGAGCAGGCTGTACCACTGCGACCAAAATATTTGGTCCCAGAGGCTTCTTGAGAAAACCAAGAAATGGGCATAATAATAATATGTACAGGTTCTTCAATAATAAAAAAAGTGTCCAATGCGGGATTCGATCCCGGTTCATGGCTGTCGGGAATTGATAGTTTATATCGTTTGTCCATCGACTGTTTTCAATAGTTTGTATGGATACTGTCTGGCAGAAAATGATAGAAAACAAAACTATGGATAAAATTGCAATTTATTTTCTTCTAAACCATCACAAGTTATTCAAAATAAACGAACAAAGAGATAATTAGAGAAAATAGCCAAGTAACAACATATTGGAATATTGATTATCCTTTATCGAAAGGAGAACAAAATCGTGAGGGAAAGAGTTTCTTTCACAAGATTTTTTTGTTTTGATAATGCATTAACTTCATATCATTATTGAACTTATAATTAAACTTTTGTTAAAATAATGAATATATATTCTGCTACAGTAGTTTTAAAGCTATCTTTTAGTTGAGTACATTCGTGACAGTCCTCCTTAAACAGCTATGTAAGCCTCTTTGCATTATAAATCGTAAAAATATAAATTAAAGCAATACAGGATAACTAGAGATGCTCTGTGAGGTATTAAAACAACCAACATTAGTATAGCTATATCACAATTTCACCTTTTCTGATCCTTGTTATTTAATGTAGTACTAAAATTTTAAGAATAAAACAATGGTATAATTTCGTTTATTTGAATTTATATGAACCGTGCTAAATGTTTATAGAGTGAAAGGTTTTGACAAACGCGAAGGGTTACAAATAATGCGTTATAACAGGAAACAACAGACATGGAAGTTCCATTCACGGGGTTACCCTTTTTTTAACCAAATTTAACTTGCCATGTATGCATACACATGCCTTTATATATATTGTAACAAAGTGTTCATTAATTTTATTATTTTATTACCAGAGTGGTCATCTTTATGTTTATATTCTGCTACTCTGTAAATTTCCCTCGTGGCTTATCTTTTGTTTACCATTCATAGTTTGTTCTTGCCTCAAATAAATTGCTGTGTCATCCCGAAGTTGGTCTTCCCTAATTTTCCACGTGGTATTTTGGTGGAGATGCTGGGTAAGTTAGGGAAGACAAACTGAAGAGCGCCGAGAAGACCTTGAAGCCATGGGTGCTGTGATCTTCATTTTCGGAGACTGACTCCAGGATTCCACCGCCGTGCTAAAGCCAAGACTTCCCTCCAAGATGACGATGTCCCTATAGGACGATACGACGACAAACCGCTCTTCACCCCGCAGGAAAAAGGACGCAAAGGTACTAGGACAAAGTTCCAAGACTTCGATGGAATCCTTGGCAGAAGCACGTCAGATCCATGTCAGTATCTACAATAATTGCTAGCTGTGGGTTACAGCTCCATAGGAAAGAAGCTATGTAACAAAGTGTTTATTAATTTTATTATTTTTATTAACAGAGTGGTCAGCTTTTTATGTTTATATTTTGCTACTTTTCAAAATATACCTCGTGGCTTATCTTTTGTTTACCATTCATAGTTTGTCTTGCTTCAAATAAATTGCTGTGTCATCCCGAATTTGGTCTTCCCTAAATTTTATACGTGGCAATATATTTATAATAAAAGCGAAAATTTAAAATCTCTTAATAAAATTGTGCGCATCACAACACAATGTTGAGTTACACGAGTTCCTTCTAAAATTCCAACTACTACTCATAAATTAATTCAAAGCATAATACGCCATCTATATGAAATGAAAATGAATTAAGCACGAATTTATTTTATACAAATATTTTTCATCGCGGTAAGGATAGTAGAGGTATTGTTTTGTGTATAAACGAAACATTCGTGCGCAAATGATTTCATTACCTATATTACTCCTCACTCCGGACCATATATACAGTTTCCCGGCCATCCTTGCAGCCCTCTATATGGCCAGACATCAATCCAGAAGACATCCATACGAACAAGGCACTTTTGTTGGCTGGTATTGTGATAAGGGTGCACGGACCGATCTGATCTGTTTCATGGACAAGACACCCTCACCACCTCAGTTGGCCGGTATCGTGATCAGGGTGCACAGACCGATCTGATCTGCTCCATGGACAAGACACAACCACCACCTCAGTTGGCCGGTATCGTGATCAGGATGCACAGACCGATCTGATCTGTTCCATGAACAAGACACAACCACCACCTCAGTTGGCCGGTATCGTGATCAGGGTGCACAGACCGATCTGATCTGTTTCATGGACAAGACACAACCACCACCTCAGTTGGCTGGTATCGTGATCAGGGTGCACAGACCGATCTGATCTGTTTCATGGACAAGACACAACCACCACCTCAGTTGGCTGGTATCGTGATCAGATGCACAGACCGATCTGATCTGTTCCATGGACAAGACCGCATCACCTATATTACTCATACAGATGCAATCTTCACAAAAAAGGATCATTATTACCCAAATCTGCAGGCCACGATGTAATCTGTGCTAGATATGGCCGTTTTGAGATGGTTAACGGAAGAGCTGGTGGGGGGGCTGGCGTGGAGGGGGCCCAATAAACCAGAGTTATGATGGCGGTGGCGGTTTATGGCTCCAAGGCCGTAAAAGATCGCCTGGCCGGTATTAAATTTCGTCTGCTGCACCAACAGGGATTTCCGTGTTAGCGTCTGCCTTTCAGAAAGTCTTACAGTAACTGGCAGCTTTTATTACGGCACTACTGAATATCTTCATTGTTTTCTCTCTCTACACGATTGGAACTGAAGTTTCTTTTGGTGTTGTGAGGAGGCGGCATATCTCGGAACATATTCACCCAGAGGTTGGCTAGTCTTGAGGTTGTCTTTATGTGACTTATAGCATAGAGTGACAAGAATTGAGCATGCAGTATAGGATATTCATATATTGGAGTGTGGAGGGTTAAAGCGTATTGGAAATGTAGTCGGTAGGAAGAAAGAATTATGAGATCGAATACACTCAGGAACAAAACTTAAGAAAGTTCCTTTGAATCAAAGTCTTTGATGTGGCCTGTCATCTGTATTTTTAAGGAGACAGGCAATTTTTTTTCATACTTGGTTATCTCGTGTGTCTTCAATAAAGGGATCACTGTGTATCAAATATCCTTCAAAGTTATTGTCTGAATCCTGATATACATTCTAAAATGTACAACTTCTTCAAGTTTTGTCTATGAGTGTAGATAGAGCGCGAAATGAGGAATCTATAAAAGATGGAAGATCGAAATTTTAAATATATATTTCATATAAAGAAGTAAAAACAAGTTTTTTTATGTTGAAAATATTTTTATATATTCATTATGGCATATCAGGAAAAGATTAATTAAAATTATTTTTGTAATATCACTTATTCGAAGTAGAAAGAACAGAACTCTAACCTACCGGTATTTTCGATGCTACCTGAAAAATAATTCAAACTTTTTCATTTTTTCTCAATTTCAAAAAACGAATGTAACTATTTATATAGAAAATATCTTCAAGTATGCATTTATCTTGTTATGATAATTTCGAATCATTTTTGGCTAAAGCATTTGTTATTTTGAGAGAGCGGAGATATTCTTCATTGATACATCATGACCAAACTTTCATTTATTTATCACAAAACACACTCTATATCCTATTTGGATATTTGCGCGTAAATGTTTAAACTATTTTTGTACATAGCACAATAACGTATGGTTCAACAATCTGGTATCTATATAAAAACAAATTGGATTTTCACTACAGTATAATTTTCTTAAACTCTGTATACATGCTTATAATACAACATACTCGAATTGTACACATTTTTCGCAAGAATACCTAAATATACGAATTTGATTTTGTCAAACATACTTAAAACTCCTGGGGAATTGATAGCAGAAGATTTATATACTCTGCGACCTTTCTTTAGTTTGGAAGACCGGGTTCTCCAATCACAAGGTCAGGCCAATAACAAGCTAACACCGATATTACTAGTTATCCATATATAACGAATATTTTACCTACTGTAAAGCCATTAGGATTTATTATTCAACTATTGATTTTGTACATTTACAAAATTTCACAAATTTACTCTTTACTCAGACCTAACTCTAATTCCTGTTACATTTCCATCAAACTAGATCAGATATATCTTCCTAATAAGAAACTATGTATATAATATGAAATTTCAGATAGTGAGAACAAAAGGCATCTCCTGATCTGCAATTGAAAGTTGATGATGGCTTACGCCATTATCGTTCTTTTCTAATTATTCAAGAATATTAGCCAAATACAGCGATTGGTTGATATTTATTCCAACAGATTGAGCAAGCCAATCAGAAACGTTTAGTTGCACGATCAGGAGAAGCTTTTTTTTTAAATATGAATCATCTACCTGATCCCAATACAACATTTCATTTTCATACTGTTACTTACAAAAATAGAAATCATTTATTGAGGAACAATTATCAGACTTCCAGGGAAAGTTTCTTTCAAAATCTCTAATCTCTATCTTTCGGGTACGAGCGCCCTACTACAGGAGGACACACGGTATGATAATTCGCCAATATGACAAGAGTTAAAATATTATCAAATACTAATTAATATCAAATACTAATTTTATAAAATGCTGTAGATATAAAAATTTGATATTTAACTATTATACAAATGGAGACAATCTTTTAAAATATATATTGTCGCGTATATGAGCGTATATGGAGTACTAAATGGATTGATTGAAAGATGTATTGAACGGTGAGTTCTTTGTGTATATATAACACTAAAAACCGGAACCTATATCGGATTTTACCATGTACTAAGGTAGGATGGAGTACTAAAAGGATTGATTGAAGGATGCATTTAACGACCAGTTCAAGGAATCAGCCTCGTACCACATTGTGGACCAACTGAATAATCATTCGTTTATACACAAGAACAAGATTTTTAGCGCAGCTCCAGGGCCTTCAAGTTCCTGGAATCAGGGCGCGACAAGTCAACCGTCGAACCAAGGAGGAATAGTGAAGTTCATGATCATCGACGGAGAAGCTGTTATCAGAGGTTGTGATGGACTTTTGCCCATAGTGCCAGTGATGATTAAGGATCCAAAAGGAATCCGACGTGTATATGCGTTGTTGGACACTGGAAATGGAAACTATGGCTATATTTGATAGCTTCGGAAAATATAAGTTCAGAATCTTTGGTTTCCAATCGTTTTCAATGTCTATGATATTGAAATTTGGCATCCCATTGTGTTATATTTGTATCCTCTCAACAGGCCTTACAATCTAAAAACGCGGTGTTTCACCATAAAAATATAAAATATATAATTAAACTTCAATTATAGTAGCGCGACAAGAAACAGTGGTAGATTAAACTGTTGGTTCACTACTGATGAGTCAGGAACTTTCCAGTAGTTTTCTCTAGCGTTTGGTAGGTTGTGTAGAAATGTGTATTTTAAAGAATATAAAATTATAAAAATCCGAGTTGATTGGTAATATTTTGAATCTAAGGGCAATAGAGAAAGCTTACTTGAATATGAGTGAAAAAAGGCCAAAATATAAAAAGAAATTAGAAGGATTATGAAGGATTGTTTCCTTTTTCTCTGGATATTATTCTGTTTTTTACCTAATCAGTTCATATAGTAGTTAAACCTGAGGAAAACGAAACCTCAATTCTGAAATTTTGATGTTAGTCAATTTTGCTATTATAGAACTGACCTTGAATTTTTGGATGATTGGGAAATCAGTCAATATAATCAAGGAATGAAAAACAATGGAAAATGTGCACATAGAGTGAATATAAAATAATATTATTATAAGTAAAAAGGGCATATATTGGATTTAATAAAAGATTTTATCCGCCAATATTTCGGTTGATTGAACGCCAACCTTTATCGAGGCATAATAATACATATTATAAATATAAAATATTATCGTTCTTTTCTAATTATTCAAGAATATTAGCCAAATACAGCGATTGGTTGATATTTATTCCAACAGATTGAGCAAGCCAATCAGAAACGTTTAGTTGCACGATCAGGAGAAGCTTTTTTTTTAAATATGAATCATCTACCTGATCCCAATACAACATTTCATTTTCATACTGTTACTTACAAAAATAGAAATCATTTATTGAGGAACAATTATCAGACTTCCAGGGAAAGTTTCTTTCAAAATCTCTAATCTCTATCTTTCGGGTACGAGCGCCCTACTACAGGAGGACACACGGTATATAATTCGCCAATATGACAAGAGTTAAAATATTATCAAATACTAATTAATATCAAATACTAATTTTATAAAATGCTGTAGATATAAAAATTTGATATTTAACTATTATACAAATGGAGACAATATCTTTTAAAATATATATTGTCGCGTATATGAGCGTATATGGAGTACTAAATGGATTGATTGAAAGATGTATTGAACGGTGAGTTCTTTGTATATACACTAAAAACCGGAACCTATATCGGATTTTACCATGTACTAAGGTAGGATGGAGTACTAAAAGGATTGATTGAAGGATGCATTTAACGACCAGTTCAAGGGGTCAGCCTCGTACCACATTGTGGACCAACTGAATAATCATTCGTTTATAACACAAAACAAGATTTTAGCGCAGCTCCAGGGCCTTCAAGTTCCTGGAATCAGGGCGCGACAAGTCAACCGTCGAACCAAGGAGGAATAGTGAAGTTCATGATCATCGACGGAAGCTGTTATCAGAGGTTGTGATGGACTTTGCCCATAGTGCCAGTGATGATTAAGGGTCCAAAAGGAATCCGACGTGTATATGCGTTGTTGGACACTGGAAATGGAAACTATGGCTATATTTGATAGCTTCGGAAAATATAAGTTCAGAATCTTTGGTTTCCAATCGTTTTCAATGTCTATGATATTGAAATTTGGCATCCCATTGTGTTATATTTGTATCCTCTCAACAGGCCTTACAATCTAAAAACGCGGTGTTTCACCATAAAAATATAAAATATATAATTAAACTTCAATTATAGTAGCGACAAGAAACAGTGGTAGATTAAACTGTTGGTTCACTACTGATGAGTCAGGAACTTTCCAGTAGTTTTCTCTAGCGTTTGGTAGGTGTGTAGAAATGTGTATTTTAAAGAATATAAAATGATAAAAATCCGAGTTGATTGGTAATATTTTGAATCTAAGGGCAATAGAGAAAGCTTACTTGAATGAGTGAAAAAAAGGCCAAAATATAAAAAGAAATTAAAGGATTATGAAGGATTGTTTCCTTTTTCTCTGGATATTATTCTGTTTTACCTAATCAGTTCATATGTTGTTAAACCTGAGGAAAACGAAACCTCAATTATGAAATTTTGATGTTAGTCAATTTTGCTATTATAGAACTGACCTTGAATTTTGGATGATTGGGAAATCGGTCAATATAATCAAGGAATGAAAAACAATGGAAAATGTGCACATAGAGTGAATATAAAATAATATTATTATAGTAAAAAGGGCATATATTGGATTTAATAAAAGATTTATCCGCCAATATTTCGGTTGATTGAACGCCAACCTTTATCGAGCATAATAATACATATTATAAATATAAAAAATTACTTTCACTTACACATAGTAAGTCTAGAAGGATCTCCCGTCGACCAAGAGTCTTCCTCCTCCACACTCCACAGTGGGGTCTCCCCACTCACCTCTCTAGATTTAAGAAATATTCATATAGGCATACAGACCTCGGCCGACAGGTAGATTGTGAGGGCGTCATCATCCAGGTTTTTTTAATTATCCATATCTAAAATCTACTTCAGCTATTGTTAAAGCTTTCCGAGGAACTCTCCAGGCAGAATTAGCATGTTGAAATGAAAGCCGTCCAAAGTAGATCCCTGCCATGATCGCTGAAGTCGTTTAAAACCACGTAGTAACCATCTGTACTTGAACCGATTGTGTTAACCGACCATTTTGTCTTGGTGCCCTGAGTTTATGATAGGCTTAATGTTGTTAGATTAGCATCAAAGAGAATGTGTTAATCCTCCATCTCAGACAACTTGGCAAAGACCTCCAGGAAGCACCAGTCCTCCTCGCTTTCAATTCCAGGTACGACCGTCCAATTTCTTTCCTCCTTAGGTCCTGTCAGGCGGAACAATGACAGCCTTATCTATCTCCCAGCGGTCGTCAGTTTCATTAGAAAACCAGACGTTCTTCTTTCCTGTCAGGAATTGTCTCTCTCTATATATTTGTCTATTTAGTATTGTCCCCAGCGTGGTTAACCAGTGTCATTGACCACGTGGACATACTGAATATACTACTTGGAGAATCCTCAATTTGACACCTGACTCACTTTGTAGGCCTTTAATATAAAGGTCATTTACATCAGTTGAGAACCCCAGCTTTATAATTTTAAAATACTCTTCATATAAGAGAATAGAAAATATTGCAGACAACACTATATAATTTGTGTTGTACTGTCTTAATGGGGTTCACAAAGAACTGGGCTGTATTCACAAAGGTTGCACGCGGTAGTCTACTGTAGTCTTAGTGTTCTTTACTGCTTCAATAACTCCCATGGCAATGTCTCTGTGGTGTACACGGCAATCTGGTATATACAGCATTGCTCCAATGGTTCACAAGGTACTGTGATGCACTGCCCCAATGGTTCACAACGCACTGTGCTGCACTGCCCCAGTGCGAGAAGCGGAACGGCGCTGGACGACCGAATTAAGTGACCGCTTGGCCGACCGGAAGTCTTTTTTACGAGGCTCATTCAGTGATCTGAGTCGAAGTGTTGTCACGCCAGCGGTAGGCCCTATTAGCATGGCCGTTACTGGGACTTCAGCATTCCTAATTAATTGGATGGATTTGCATAGATGCATATACAAGGTCGGTCACAAGTATATGCCTGAGATCACAATACCATATAAACTAAAGGATCCAATGATATTCCAGACCAATTGTCAAATATCGCCGTCACATCGAACGTACTAAGTAGGGCCACCGTCAAAGTAAGACAAATATTCCCGGACGTGATGAAGAGGTTTAGGTTAAATTCTCGGACTAATTTGAGGCTATTCACAATTTTGCTTATTTCTTCTTAAATATGATTAATAAAAAGCTTTGTAATTTGATTAAAAAAGGGTCTACTAGTGACCTGAATCTGTAGGATATGAGATGTGACAGAGCTTATCCTTAAAGAAGAGTTTCTTGATTCCAAACTTGAGTCAAAACACCTTCCAGGTATTAGAGAAATAATTTTATTGGCGGTATCAGGACTCTCTCTTGCCAAATTTTCTAATTGGTATTCGTAAGTTGCGTAAAACTTTACCATATGGTGTTTAGAAATGGAATATATATTCTAACTCAAGATTTTGTGCTGCGTTGATAACAATACGATACCTCAAGTGACTACCTGCTATAGAAACGTTCTTAGAAATGTCCGAATTTAAATAGAGATAAATTCAATTACCAGAATGGCAGATTAGAGAAACCTATACTTCGCAATGACAATAGACTAGAAAGAGATTCAAATGGGTCCCATGGGGCGAAGGAAGTTAAGATACTCCCTGTAGACAAGTCCCAAGTGGACGAACTCAAGCTTCATCACAGCAAAATTCTTACTTACAAAATTATATTTTTTCCAATTTTTCCCAAGTTGATATCATTACATCATAAGGATGATAAGGCACAATTTGGATTATAGATTATAAACCCACGGTAATAAGACCAAATCCAAATAAATAGTGCGTGACGTTTCGGTAACAGCGTTGTTACCATCAAGTACAATCAGTATTTTGTCTGAAGATGGTAACAACGCTGTTACCGAAACGTCACACACTATTTATTTGAATTTGGTCTTATTACCTTGTGATTACATCAAAATATTCAGGAAATGTGATAAGAAATGCTACCCTACTAAAAAGATTAATTGAAGGACGCATTGAAGACACCAGAGGACTCCCTCGTTCTACATTTAGGGACCAACACTAACGAGGGAAACCAAATAATGTCTTACCACCATTTCATAACTAGATTTGTGGGTTGATCAAATGTCTTCAAATACTTATCATCTTCCACAAAATCTCTGACATTTTAAACCGTAAAACAAAATTCAAATTCACCATTATAAATACATCCCTCGGGTCTGAAGATCCTGTCAACAAATCAAAAGTGAGGAAAAGCCTATCAATTCTACAACAAATTTATTTTTTAATAGAATTTCACTGTTCAATTTTTCGATCTTCTTGAAGCCAGAAGATGGCATTTATCGCGTTATTTATAAAGGTATGCAAACTACTTCCTGTACGTATTGTTATTTATTGACATGGGGGCGGAAATACCTTTTTTTTTATTAGTTACCGCAGTTTTCTCGTACATACCCTCACAGGGAAAAAATTATTACATAGCAGAGTTTAGAAATGGAATTAATATTTACATAATTACACAATAGCATACTTGAGTCAAAAAAGGCGATCCATTGAATATGTTGATATGAAAAAGAGCGTACCTGAGCGTATCTGTGAAATAAAAAAATTTTTGATGATTTTTTTTCTAACAGATACAGGTACACCCTTTTTTATATAAACAATTACATATGATTCTTTATTGTTTATATGCTAACTTTTGAAGTTGTCCTTCCAAAGATCTATTTAAAAAATTGTTTTTACAGATATGTCTGCGTGGAAGGACATGTCCTCCAAGATAGATTATATACAATAAAGGAGGATCATTGTTAACCATTTATCGTTTTGTTTTATTAAAATATTTTAAAGCGATTTTAAGAGCTATAACAACAGAATTTGTTTCTTTTCCCTGGCTACTCGCGCAGTTTGCAAACCCACGGGTCTTTAGGCTGATATAATTCCAAGTTTTCACAGATTATAAGATTAAATTTATGCTATGTGAATATTTCAGCGTGATGTTTGTTCTTTAAGTTTTATACCTTCCAGAATGTGGAGGTTTCAAATTCTGGATCGTACAGTAGTTAAAAGCACAAGGAAGACATGTTATTTATCTGAGATCGATTTTTCATATTGTTACGTGAAATGAAAGCGCATTCCAGAATGGAATGTTTTCGGAGCGTTCTCGAATAATGTAGAACAATCGGAGAATTTGCGATTTAAATTAATTATGAAACTTTTAGTATTGTCTGCTTTCTGATTGGCTGACTGACCTTGAGCGTTCTGGAAAGATCTACTCCTGGATATATAGAAATGCAGAGCTCATATCGGGAGAACTGCTGCTTACCGCCGAGGCTGGTGTACTTCGAAGAAGATTCTAGAAGGTTATATACTAATTTCTGCCTTCTGTTCTGTTCTCCTGTTTTCCTTTACATGCTGAAGTTGCGACTGGTGTATTGTTTTCCGTTGTTTTCTTCAACACTTTTCTGTAAATCTTTTTTTAATAAATAAAGTCCTAAAGATCCTCTATACCCACGGAAGTTGTATTTAGATTTCTCTTTTAATTTCTATTTCGCGCG
>CP092872.1:54426219-54436402 GCA_030710605.1 Cordylochernes scorpioides
AATTGTGCGTCAATTTAGTAAAAAACTTTACTAGTTTTTTTTTGCCTATCCCTAATACGCGTGGACATGATAATCATGGTGAGTAGAGGCAGGCGACTGCTTTTACTCTAAGTGAACCAAATATCTACACATGTGAAAAACAGTTCGACTTTGCCCATACAAATGTGCCATAACCCCGTAAAACTTCACTAGTGATAATAAAGAATTAGCCACAAAACCAGTTTGTCATATCAGTAAAGTTTTATACTAGGGTGAGGCATTGTGCATCGTTCTGAAGCACAATTAAAGGGAGAGGTACCTTATGGGCTTTTTTTTAATCGTAAAGTTTCTCAATTTTTTAAACTCACGTCCTTTAGAAGAGCTTTTTCATATCATATTTTTTCCGGTATTGAGGTTTTGAAATTGTAGAAAATAATCAGGTCTCTCATATCTGTAAATCTTTAATATAATCATTGGAAATTTAAAGCACCAATGAATTTTTGCTAGCAATTTTAGATAATAAAGTAAACGTTTAAGGAGGGGTATCTTTTATTAAACGTTTTTCAAGCTTTCGGGATAATGCCCTTCTACAGGAAAATTGATACAAAATGAAACTTAACTATGCTATGGCAAGTTATATGCACATTATAAAATTTACATAATATCAGCTGTGTTTTTTAGCCTATTTTAGAAATGATATATTATATTTATATATTAGAGCAAATTTGGTATTTAACATAGTAAATTAGGAGCAAATAGTGAACTAGGGTATAATATTATGGTAAATTTCCGGAATATGTCTGTTTAAACTGTTGAATTTTATGGAGGCAAAAACTTCAAGGAGTAATTACTATAATAAATTAAAACGTTTAATTTATTATCTAAAAATCAATGAATTTTTGCAAATATTCAATGAAATATAAATAAAATATTAAAAAATAAAATGGCAGGAATAAATATTTTGAAATTCCCCCTAAAATGACTTATAATTTGGTTATTTTATTTTTAAAAATATTAGTAAAATTAAAATTACATGAAAATATATTGTTTATAAATTTGAAATTAAATTAATTTTAATGTATACACAAATAACACAAAGCTTTTTCTAGGGAAAATTTTGAGAACTCCTTTTAACATGATTGTCTATTGACGTATAATGAAGGATATATTAGGTTTTTTTAAAAGTAATTCTATTTTCCTACATGTGTCAAGGTAAGAGCATGTCTTATGTAAGAGCTATGTAAATGACATTCAGTAAAATTAGGAATAATTAGTTGAACGCTAGCGCCATTTCCAGAGTTACAATAAAGGGCAGCCGACGAACCGAGCAGAACGTCTTGCAGCCCTCTAGCGGCAGGTCGTACTAAACCTTGCAGACAATCTTGAGAGCCGGCCTCGTTGGGATTGTGTGATAGCTCTGCTCTTCTGCATTTTATAACGGTAAGTCTTCCTCATTTGCATACAGAGTTGAACATTCTAAAATTAATTCTGATTGAAGTGATTTTTATTTCAATCATTAATTTTATTTTTTCTCTCTACGAAAATAAGAAACAAATAATTTATATGACTATTTTTATTTTTGCTTTAAAATTTGCAAAAATATTTTTATTCCTTATTTTTTCCCCAAGATGTTTAAATAACTTTCTATAAAAACATACACATTGAAAATTACAAAAATAAATTATATGGAATGAAAATTATTTTAAACCTTCAAATTTATAGAAACTTTTTTTAAAATTTTCTCAGCACGAAAAAAAGTTTGATTTTTCACATAGTTTTAGTTTTATCAAAGCATATTATTTCGGGTTAGATTTATATGAACTGAAGATGAAAACGCATCAAATATTTTAAATTTATTTGAAAAAGACAACAGTGGGTCGCGACAAAACGTCGGGAAATAAAGTAGAGGGTCGATGTGTTTCTATCTTCTGTTTTCCTTTTTTATCAAAACAGTTATATTCACTTTATCAAGCGTATATTGAAATATGCGATTTATTTTTTAAACTAATATAACAAAATATTTTAATATATATTTATAAAAATAACAAAAGTTGTGTGAAGTTTATTAGGGAACTATTTATATAAATAAAATAATAATTTTATATTTATATAGGTTTTAAAAATTAAGTACGATAACAAATATATAAAACAAATATTCTTTCCTGTTACACAGATAAATTTCTTCTATAATTCTTTAGCCATCACAATATATGTAAATGCTATATTTAATTTTTATTTAAGTAAAAAAAGAGCTAATATAATCATTTATATATATTTTTAGTTTATACAATCAAATGTGGCATTTGCATTAACTTATATATTTTATTTAAAACACTTTTCAAATATCAAGTTTAAACTCTCAAAAGTTCACATTGAAATTTTAAATTTTAAATTCTATCTTTTTTCCTCGATATTGTTCATATATATTTTTATATTGATATATATTTATTCTCATTTTTTAATGAAACAAAATATATCCAACGACTGTTTTTACACCTTTGTTGAAAATGGAGTCCTTTTATTCGTGTAAACTGCTTTATTATATTTAATTCCAGAACAAAAATTATCTTCATTCAATAAAATAATTTATTTAATATTTTGAAGCATATGTCGAAATATAATATGGATATATATTAAAATATTAATTATATTTTAGCACATTTTAAAGCATTTTAATTGATTTTATTTACTATTTTGAAATTGTTATATTTATAAATAAAACTGTTGTAAGATTTAGGTACTTACAGCTTGTAGGAAGGCATGAGGACGTTGAGGATTATATGATAATAATCTTTATTATCCATTTAGCAAGAAAGACAAAGTTATGGTAGCGAACAGTTATTGTAATATAGAGAAGAAGGTAAACAAACAGTTGTGATGATGATCAGTCCAGTGTGGCGCTAGCTGTCGTAGCATTCAGTTATCCAACAAATCCCCGGCATGAATGTGGAGACATCACGAGGTTGTAGCGTAACTTCTCAAATGTCGGCCTTGGTAGCGGCTTGGTCAGAATGTCCGCCTTCATGTCGCCAGTTGGGCAGTAGATCATTTTTATCACTGTCTTCTTCTGAAGATCCTTCAGGTGATGGATCTTGGTTGCGATGTGCTTGGTTCTAGAAGACACTTTTTCGGATGAACATATCTTGAGACATGATTGATTGTCTTGGTGGAAGTAGATTGGAGCTTTCTGTTCCAGTTCGAGATCCTTTAGCAAGTCGAGAAGCCATAACAGTTCTTGTGAGGCTTCAGCTGCGGAGATAAGTTCCGCTTCGGTGGATGAGAGAGATACGCAACCTTGTTTTCCAGTCATCCATGAGATGGGGTTTGATCCCAGTAGGAACAAGTTTCCGCTTAGTGATTTTCTGTCGGTGTTGTCGCTTGCCCATGTGGCATCACTGTATGCTTCCAGCGTGGGAGGTTTTTGGTTAGATATGCGTAGCTCGAGTTCTTTAGTAGTTTTTAGATATCTTACGATTCTTTTTGCTGCATTCCAGTCACAATTTCTAGGATTCTGGTTTCTGCTGCTAAGTATGCAGACTGGAGCTGCGATATCTGGTCTGGATACTACGCTTAGGTACAATAGTGAGCCTATCAGTTGTTGGTATTGGACGTTGTTTGGTAGAAGTTTTTCATCAGATATACCGGGGTATCCGCTTTCCATGGGAGTGAAAGTAGGTTTCGCTTCTTGGAGATTGTACCTTTCAACTAATTCTTGGATTTTATTCTTTTGGCTCAGTAGGAGTTCACCTTCTCTGTTCCTGGAGATTTCTATACCAATGAATTGAGTGGGGTTTCCAAGGTTCTTTATTTCGAATTCTTTTTCGAGAGTTTTTACAGTGTTTTGGATGATTATTTCGGAATCGCTTGCAAGGAGCATGTCATCCACATATAGAATCAAGTAGATGGAATGGTTTTCTTCATTCTTGGTGAATAGGCATGGGTCTACAATGCTCTGTTTGAAGTTATTTTTAATCAGAGTGCTTGCAATTTTTGTGTTCCAAGATCTTCCAGCTTGTTTTAGACCGTAAATTGCCTTCTTTAGTTTGCAGACTTTGTTTGTTTGTTTTGTATGGAGTCCTTCTGGGAGTTCCATGTAGAGTTCTTTATCTAGGTCGCCGTGTAGGAACGCTGTCTTCACATCGAGGTGGATCACTTGCATCCCTTTGTAGACTGATGCAGCTAGGAAGGCTCTAATTGTAGAATGCTTCACAATTGGTGCAAAGGTTTCTTCGTAGTCTCGGCCAAATTTCTGATTGAACCCTTTTGCTACGAGTCTGGCTTTGTACCGCTCTATTTCTCCTTTGGAATTGAGTTTTTGTTTATAGGTCCATTTACATCCTATGATCTTCTTGTCCTTAGGTAGAGGCGTTAGTTCCCAGACATTGTTCTTCTCAAGAGAATTTAGTTCTTCGTTCATTGCTTGTAGCCATTTTTCTCTTTCTATTTTTGGTAATTGTAGGACTTCCGAGTAGCTGGTGGGTGTCTGAATGTCTTGAGCTTCAGTTTTGTACAGCATGTAGTCATTTCTTATGGGAGGTATTCCCTTTGTTGGTCTCGTGGATCTTCTTTGTGTGACCACTTGTGTTCCTGTGCTTGTACCGGGTTGAAAGTAATCCTCGGTTTCTGAGTCCTCAAGGTTTTCGGATTGTGTTCCTGGTTCCTGACTTTCCTCTGCATTACCAATATGATTGGAGGAAGTTAGATCTGTACTTAGTACTTGTGGTGAAGTTGTTTTTGTGGAAGCGAGGTGAAACCCATTTTCTTTTTCTATAAATTTTACGGATCTGCTGATTGTGATGTTGTCTGTATCGTGCAGGATTCTGTATCCTTTGCTTCGATCATCGTATCCAAGAAAGATCCCTTCGATAACTTTGCTATCCAACTTGTTTCTTTTTATCTTGGGAATATAGGCGAAGGCTTTACATCCGAATCTTTTTATATGCTTCAGACTGGGCTTCCTGTTGGTCCATAGTTCAAATGGAGTCTTGTCTGTAGCTTTCGAGGGTATTCGGTTGTGTAGGTAATTAGCTGTGGTAACCGCTTCCGCCCATAGAGATTGTGGGAGTCCTGAGTCAAACAGCATGCATCTTGTCATCTCCATTAGTGATCGATTTTTCCTTTCTGCTACTCCGTTCTGGGCTGGTGAGTAGGGGACTGTTAGCTGATGTTTGATTCCGCTTTGGTTCAGGAAATCTTCCACTTGTCGGTTTACGTACTCACGACCGTTGTCTGTCCGTATGGTTTGGATATTTTTTCCAAATTCCGTGTGTGCTGAGATGACGTAGTCTTTTATTTTTTCATAGGCTTCGTCTTTTCCTTTCAGGAGGTAGGTCTTCGTGTATCTGCTGTAGTCATCAGTGAAGGTGATGAAGTATCTCTTACCGCTGAGAGAGTTAGTTGGTAATGGACCGCAGATATCACTGTGGACAAGTTGAAGCGTTTCAGTTGCTCTGTACTCTGTCTTCTTTGGAAATGGGGTTTCGGTGAGTTTTCCTTGAATGCACTGAACGCAGTCTGTGCTGTGCGAACAGTTATTTAGACTTAGTCCTCTTGCTAGGTTCTCATTTCGAATTTTCTTAATTGATTCTATATTTCTGTGTCCTAGTCTGTCGTGCCAGAGCATGAGGCAATTTTTGTTCTTGCAGTGGTTTTGTTTTGCAACATTTGCTTTGAATGTGCGAGTTTGGGGGTTGTCGTCCAGGTGGAGTCGGTACATTCCATTGTCAAGTATACCGTTCGCGAGGGCTATGTTGTCTCTTTCGATGGTACACCAATCTCTTTTGAACGTTACTTTACATCCGTTGGAGGTGGCCGCACTCACTGACAGAAGGTTGTCTGTTAGTTCCGGGATGTAGAGAACTTTTGTGAGAAGTAAGGTGTCAGTCTTTCCTTGGGGTGTGATGACTTTGATTTCTCCTTGTCCTATCCCTTTGACCTGCAGCTTATTGCCATTAGCAACCACAACATTTTGTGTTTGTTCTCTGTTAAGTTCAGTGAAGAAGCTTTCATCGTACGCCATATGAGATGTGGCTCCAGAGTCGATGAACCAGTTGTGTACACTTGCTTCTCGTTGAGTGCAATTGAGAGCTTTTGGGTTAGGTCCTTTTGTTGTTCTCTGATTTGTAGGTTGTTCTTGGGTGACACTCGACTGATTTGTGTACTTTGGTACGTTTCCTCTTCTGAAGTTTTCATATTTGTACTCTTTGTTGCTGTTGTTTCGCTTTTGATAGTGCCAACATTCTTCTTTGGAGTGGTTTGGTTTGTGGCAGAAAGAACAGAATTTCTTCTCTTTTTCTCTTCTTTGGCTTGAAGTTCTGTGGAGGCTTTTTAAGGCTTTTGATGCGGTGCTTTCGTCTTTCGAGCTTTCTACTCTGCGTGTGTGTTCATCAAGGAGTTTGTTCTTGGTGAATTCAAGCGTTAGCTCGTCATCAGGCCTTGATTCCAACATCGTGATGAGATTGGAGTAGCTCTTTGGAAGCGAGCAAAGCAGTATAGCCGTGATGTGAGAGTCTTTTAGTGTTTCGCCAATGGTTCGCAGTTTGTCAACAAGTTCCATCATGGTAGTGATGTGCTGTTGCATGTCTTTGTCTTCTTCGAGTTTTAAGCTGTATAGTTTCCTTAGCAAATAAATTTTTCCTGAGAGTGTTTTTCTTTCATAGATATTTTTAAGAGTGTCCCAGGTAGCTTTGGCTGTTAGTAGGTTTTTGACATGCACTATTTGTGAGTCGGCGATGCTTAGATTAATGATAGCTCTAGCTTTTGAGTCTTTCTTTTTCCATTCGATTTTAGGTTCATCTGGAATATTTTCGGTGACAACTTCCCAAAGATCTTCCTTTTGCAAAAGCATTTCGATTTTGAAAGACCATAGTGAGTAGTTATAGCCGTCGAGCTTATCTAGGGTTACATCGTGGCTCGGGAGTGACGCCATTTTTGCTAAGCCTTTTTTCTTTGTCTTAACTCGTTAGTTGAATTTCATGCAATATTCAGTCTCATAATCTAATTGTTGTAAGATTTAGGTACTTACAGCTTGTAGGAAGGCATGAGGACGTTGAGGATTATATGATAATAATCTTTATTATCCATTTAGCAAGAAAGACAAAGTTATGGTAGCGAACAGTTATTGTAATATAGAGAAGAAGGTAAACAAACAGTTGTGATGATGATCAGTCCAGTGTGGCGCTAGCTGTCGTAGCATTCAGTTATCCAACAAAAACGAGCCTCCATGATATAAGCCACACTTGTGAAATTGACTTGTAATTGCTATATATCATCAGAATAAATAAAAATATTTTCAAATATAAATATTTATATATATAAATAATTCGAAATATATTCTCTAACGCAAGTAGAGAGAAATAGAATTAACTTAAGTTCTTCCAGATCATATCTAAGGCAAGTATCAAATTTATCCCTATGAAAAAAATGATATGTATAAAATCTCAAATTATAAATAATATGTGTTAAAATTGATCTAAAACTTGTAAAAGGACTTCTCCATCTAAAATAAATTTCACAACTTTAAATCACGGATAATTTTTTTGTTGTGAATTTTCTCAATAATTTTACGAGTTATGTTCAAATATAAAGAAGGCTCATTATTGAAGGCTTTTGTGCGCTATGTCCTTTTACGAAATTGATTGGCATTTTTACAAAGCGGAAAAGGTATAATTTTATGATATTCTTAATTTTTGTTGATTCGTTTAGACAACCGCATTTTGGGGCTCAAAATCATCCATTTTGGTTAGCAGCCCCGTAAATAAATATATTTCCACAACTGCAATTTCACTGTAATGTGTTTGAATCTTCTTTGTATGGCCCCAATATATACAATAAGGAAAAGGATCTTCAGTAAAATATATTGATAAAATATATATCAAAATGTGGATGCTACTTTATAGATTTTAAAATCTCATAATTATACTTTGGGATGAACTATTAAGGCTTCCAGCCGATTATTCATGTTTTATCTAGGGATGTTTAAAATTCTGTGAACCAATCTAAAACATCACTTTGATGATCATGATCATTCCAAACTCAAATAAGGCCAATTTATTGTCTTCTGTGTCTTTGTATTGTTTTTAGAGAATATGCCATATGTGATATACGTAAACAATAGTGATATTCGAAAATTCTTGGTACGATCATCCTGAGAAAGTTTTCATCTAAAGCATTTCAAGCCTAAATTATGGTACCAAATAATTTGTTACTTTTGAAGATAGTATTGGCAAATGATCTTCCCCATGTTCATTTTCTATATCATTCAGTTTTAGAATATATATTCACTATAAGTTTGCTTCTAAATGAAACCAAACTCTCATTTTAAAGTAAAATTATACTGAACATGTATTCTCAAACTGAATGATATAGAAAATGAACATGGGGAAGATCATTTGCCAATACTATCCTCACAGGTAACAAATTATTTAGTACCATAATTCAGGCTTAAAATGCTTTAAATAGTGTTATTATTGTAGATGATGATGATTATAGTGAAATATCGTTTATATCAGATGTGGTATAGCAACATGAAGTTGTTTCATTCATTAATTCTCTAAACGTCATTATTGACAAACGGAGATTTTGGGGCAAAAGCTAAAGTAAGTTTAAATCGTTTTAACCCCAAATTTTCTAGTCGCGCAAATCAATGGGAGATAATATCCTAATTCCAAAATACCTGAATAACAAATCAATTTTAAAAATGTACGGATTTGCCTTGATAAAATGTTTATTTTTTTTATTACTAAGCATCCTGGTTGAGCTGGACTCTTCTATGGATGATAAAAATAAATTTATGCTTCAATATAAATATAGAAAATGCAACATGCTTTGGAATGGTGATCATATTGTTGCGTCTCTCTGTTAGTTTTACTCTTTGGAGCTGATTGGGGACATTCCAACCTGAATTGGAAAATTCTTCTCTTAACATCTTCAGGAAATATTGATGTCAGTTATAACACGTCATATATAAGAAACATACCATTAAGCACGAATGTTTATTTTTTAAACAAACCTGTTATATAAAAGCTTATGTCCATAGTTTGCCTAAATTCCATAACTAAATTCCCATTAATTAGTGTCTCATCGTCCAATACAGTGTTAGAGCTCTGAAAAGCTGTCTGTTGGATACAATTGTCAAACAGTTAGGAGAGGTCGTCTTGATGGGACAAGCCCTCCCAATAATTTCCATCGCAGTAAAGACAATAGAAATTTTGTTTTATTTGAAAAAGAAGCATTCGTGCTTGATTTTATTTATTAAATATTGATATGGGCGACACAATAATTATAAGGGAGAAAGATGAATTCCCTAAATTGAGTTTTAATGAAACCAACATAAAATTTTTGTTCATGGTGTTGATCAGTCGGTGGATGAGAGGGTAACACGCTCGATTCCCGACAGTCATGAAATGGGATTGAATCCCGCGTTAAAGTTTTGTTTAATATGTGAATAACCTTCACATATTATTCACTGTTTCAATTATCATGAACTAGGTTGCTCTTGCTGAGCGGTACCTATTTACGTGAATTTGAACCAGGATGATAAAATTGTGAAAAATGTTTTAGAATTACCAAATATTTTCTCACAACGAGTTTCTTTTTTATTACAAAACGCTAGCTTTCAAGCGATAATCGCTCTTCAACGGACTTAATAAAACATCGACTATATCCTACAAGAAATATTTACAAAAACTTTAAATATTTCTTGTAGGATATAGTCGATGTTTTATTAAGTCCGTTGAAGAGCGATTATCGCTTGAAAACTAACGTTTTTAAATAAAAAGAAACTCATTGTGAGAAAATATTTTGTAATTTTAAAACATTTTTGTATTTGAGGAACTCAGTGTTCAAATTTGAACAAAGAGAGAAGACAACCGTAGATAGGAGTCTAGAAAGAAACGTTGGATGTAGAAATATATTTAGCCCTAGTAATTTAACTTGTTCATTTATCCTGTCATATTGGGGTAGCATTGTCGTGAATAAAGGAAGTTAATTCAAATCACGAAGATATTGAATAATAAGAAGTCTGAAAGAACCCGAGCGAAGCCGGGTCATTCGTCTAGTATTATTATATAGTAAGCTTTGTTATTTTATAATAAATTGTGATCTCTATTTCCGAGATATTTGTGCTTAAGAATGTATTGGAATACTCAAAACACGCAAAGAATCAAACTTAAAAAACAGATACATAAGAAATGTCGTCTCTTAC
>CP092872.1:54436502-54456711 GCA_030710605.1 Cordylochernes scorpioides
TACAATAGTCGCATACATCTCCAATTCGACATGGCGACTCGCTATAAAATACCTGGTCTGTCAATTGACGTTTGGACCAAACCTGAGAATAAATATAGATTTAAAAATTTCGTAGCTTTCCATATTTTTCTCTTGACGGAGACAAACTATAAGTTTGTAACGTTGATAAAATAAAAGTATCTTACTGGTTGTATTAAAATATATATATAGAGATCGCAATATTGAAGATTTTAACCATTCAATATGATGTATTCCTATATGAGGAACATCCGCTCCTGGCCACTTTCCAGCTTAAACATTGGGAATCCCAACGACTTCTTTAAAAAAAAATGTTTTAAAAGTTAGATGGAGATTTTTCAAATACAGGTTTTTATCGGGGCAGTTCAGTAGTATGTTATGAATATAAGTTTATCATTTTAGAGGTGTTTGGGGTTTGGTAGATGTGAAAAAAGGTTCTATAAAGCCAAATACAATCAGATTTCTTATTCACAGACAAATGGGAGAATCCTTGCTCTATGGAATGTCCATTAAAGGATACATCGACGTCGGATTCCAAGAACAACTCGGTCGTTATTGGGAAGATCTCACTCTCGGTGTTTCACTTCAGACTCAATAAAAGGAAGGAAATGGAGGCTAATTTGACAGCTCATAGATCAGAACGAGCATAGACAAGCACAAGTCAAAGCAACACGTATAACACTTATTCTATTTATTGCCTACATATTGTCAATTTCCTCATACTTGTTTTTTGCTGAAATTCTAAAAGTGTTCTGTATTATTCGAAAAGGCTTACTGGGTTGAAATTTTTTTGAAATAGACACACCTGAAGTTGACATTGATATCTGAAATTATAAGCACAAAAAACGAATTCTTGTTTAAAATGACCTT
Source organism: Cordylochernes scorpioides (assembly GCA_030710605.1). Lineage (NCBI taxonomy): Eukaryota > Metazoa > Arthropoda > Arachnida > Pseudoscorpiones > Chernetidae > Cordylochernes > Cordylochernes scorpioides. Next base: position 54,437,391 of record CP092872.1, read on the forward strand.
TTGAGAAAAGGTATACTTTTTTTTTTTTAATATTGTGAATCAAATAAATATTGCGCTCTTTTGTAGCTTTGGTTGGATTTCCAGGGGCATTTCTCCTGGCTCGTCCCAGCTGGTAGCTCTCTCGTTGACCAAACAACAAACAGCACGCGGGGAAACCATTAGAACGCTCACGTTCCCTCACATTTGCATATCTCCATCCTCCCCCACGCGCCCGGAAGCGGGGCTCTAATGGGTGCGATCCGGAAGGCGAAGCGGCGTGACACAATGCTCAATCAACCGCGGCCCTCAAACGGAGCTTTTGTCTGCTGCCGCATCTCGCTTTTTTCTCCCCCTCCTCTTCCATGGTGGCTCTATTCTTTTTTACAGTACGGTGATGTTTGGAGAGCCATATTCTCCGCGTGATTTGGGCGGGGCCTTTGTTGGCTCTGGCTAACGGCCGGCCGGTTGTTTAAAGCTGCAGAAATTGCCCTATACCATTCTATCATATAAGACATATTATATCCGATTTAAAAAAAAGATCTTCAAATAAAAAGTAACAAAGTAAATATGATATATTATTAATTTAATTTTTTAAAATAATAGTTGGAATTTTGAGAACGACGCTCCATCTATCTCTATATGTAGGATGTTCAAAAATCAGTGCGCAATATAAACTCACTAAAGACAGAAAAGGAATTCTCACTTAACTAGACACACATTGATAATAAAAATCTCAACATAAGAACTCAACCAGACAACTACCAGAAATATATAGCTATGTCTTCTGCTCATCCTTCTTCCTATAAAATCACAATATACAGGACCTTAATAAACGAATGTTCAATCCATTGCCGCTGCCACATATATCAAAGACACATTGGGGTTTGAAGGATATAGAATACCCGGACCCTTTCACCAGAAAACATCTAGAGGTAATTGTCACAGAATTAACCATTTTTTGTAAATATATTTATGATTATCTTTCTAACCTGGAAATATCAAGTTCCTAATATATTTTATTGTTTATCTTTTTTTTTTTTTTTTTCTTGTATAATATGTTTATAACTGCTTCTTTTCAAAAATGTAAATTGACCCAATTATCTCTAGCCGGGATACCGCGTTTTGTGTGTTGAAGTAAAATAAAATAGGAAATATCTCTTCAACCCAAATTGCCTTAAAAATCTGTAACCCCACAAGGCAAGATGCATAATCCCATATATTCCATAGCCAGTAAAGACCTATCTCCCTAGACTTCGCAGATATGCTATATTATGACCTATGTCACTAAAGGAAGGAAAAAAAAGATTAACTGTTTATTCGGTCGTATGTCAGGAATGCAAAACGACATAAAGTGGAGAATCCGGACGTTTCATCATCTGTCACCAATGGCATGTTAAAACCAAGTACACTAGGTCCTTTGATTATAAACATATCCAAAAAACAAGCCATATTTTATCTCGAGGAATCAAAGTGTTATCAACAAACACACCAGAGATTCGGGAATCTTTCAGCTCTGAAAAAAGGAACAGTTTCAACAGAAGGTACATTAACCGGCGCAGTATGACAACGAATCCAAAACCGAGAGTTTATTTTATTTAACTTTACTTTTCCAGGCCCTGTATGGTGAATAGTGGAGTGGGTACATTTCATTAGTCTTTTACTCCTTTAGAGAGAAATAGATTGAGATTGAAACTGATTTATTACAATGTCCATATAATATTATATAAAGTTAAATACAGAATAAATATAAATATGAATAAATATGATTATAAATAGATAAATAGATGAATAAATATGATTATAAATTGATAAATGCATGAATAAATAGATATAAATATATAAAATAATTGATGAATATACATATATATAAATATATATACAAGGTCTTCATTGGTGGCGCCCACCGCGGGAAAGACTCCGCCACCGATGAGAGAGAGAGAGAGAGAGATAAATTGAATATACTTTTATTAATGGTACATATAAGATTATATAGGGTTAGTAGGAGAAAAATAAATTAAATATTATTTTCATCAGAGGAATCCCACTGAGGGTCGTCTGGTATGATGTCACATTCCGTCCTGAAGTCGGACAGACGTAGATCACAGAAAGAGAGAGAGTTCAATTATTTTCAATTTATAATTTTGCTAAAAAAAATATAATTTATTAGAGAAGCTTTTCAAGACTTGCCCATTCTCAACCCGTAGTTAAAATAAATGGAAACTATACAATGCGTACAAAGGTAGAATTAATTTCAAATAAATTTCATTCTCTATTGTACTTATTTTTAATACAAGTTGTGTAAGACCCGGAGGCTCTCAATAAAATATATACTTTTATAAAAAAAAAACTTGCGGGAAGAGTCATTTATACAATTTTCATCAACATATAGAATATCCCGTAATTGGAAACATTAAATAGCTTAAGTTTTATTTATAATGGATATTTGCAATGTCAACTATTCTTTTATTTGAGAATATACAAACTCTCGCTATAAATGTTGACAAGAACAGAGAACGCGCTGATGTTTGAATGATGGAAATTGTTGGAATCAAATTTTTATAAATTCTATATTCTCGTCGGGGATTCTATGGGCACGTTCAGTAATTTATCTTACGTTGGGTTACACCATATTACTAAATCCATATCCCGACAATACATCCTTATGGCTCAAGATCCCTACAATACATGTAACAATTGCCCTGGTGTGGAACTAACATCTACCTACATATTCTAATGTCCAGCAATGGCCGCAGCCTTTCAGAAAATTAACATGGACCCGGAACAGCAGCTTTACACACCCATGAGAGAGTATATTGCGACTGCTGTGATAGAAATGATGTGATAGGGACACATGGAGACAATCTGAGGCTCTTCATTGGACACGGAAATAATATCCCGACCTGTTTTAGCCTTTCTCTCTGTTTATTTCACGGGAACAAACCAAGCACGTTTATAAACTGTGGGAGTTAAGTCTGCGCAAAGTCTAATATATCACACTAATATATATCTGCATTAACCAATGAGAATGAAAGAGGAAAGAAGATAGGAAGTATATGAAATGTGATTCTGGAGGAAGATGGATAGAACAAGATGGAGTTGACAGGAATACCTTGAGAAGATTGGATCTTGGAACGAGGACTATTGAAGGTCATCTGGAAAAGACAGAAGAATTAGGTGGATTTAAGAGGAAGTTTCTGGAGATAAAAACGAATGGAAAGCGAACAGTAGAGAGGGGAGAACACTTGAATATTTTTCAATTTATTCAATTTAAAGCGTGCTATGTCCCCCTAGGGACACTTGTGATGACATAAAAGTATGTTTTTACAGTTGTCTATTACATATTTATTTACAATAATTTTAGGCCGTAAAGAATAATCATAAGACACAGATGTGTATTAACAAGGAGAAAGTTAGAACATGAGAAGCGATGAAGAGTTCAAGATTCAGACGACGCTACAAGATATTAGAACCTGAGCAAAGAAATCAAGAATATTAGTTATCGTAGGTTAATAGATTTATTTTTAAAATGTAATGTGGCGTTCTGTCAATTTTGACAGCACACATGGACTCTCTTTGGTGCAGAAATAATTTTGTTCTCTTTGAAATATATATGTGTGTAGACGTCCCCGAAAGAGACACATCTCCCTTTTAAGAGACATTAAACTTCTCAGTTATCGTATATTAAAAATTGACTTATTTAATGTCCGGGATATATAAAAATCATATCAATTTATGCATCATTTGTCATAACAATAGAAATATAACTATGGAACCCTTTATTGGCGAAAGAAGGAGAATGTGTTAGATCGGCCAAGCCAGGAGAGGTGAGCAGAGACCGGGATAAGTCTTCAACTCCATCCTAGTATGGAGGATGTCACTCACCTCGCCCTTGAAGTTAGAGACGGCTTCTAAAAAGATAGAATCTCCTATAATATCAACGGCTTGTGGAAGACAAGGAGGAACTATGGCTTTAGATCAATAGCTTTGGCTGATTGAGCACCAGTCACTGATTCACCCAATATTTACCTGTTCAGTAATGTTGATCAGATGTAGAACCTGGTATTTCTGGCAAATCCAGTATCAACTGTGCGAGTAAGCACGTGAGTTTCTAAAACCAAGCTGACCATCGCGAACTTCCTATTTCAATCGTCTTACTCAAATCCGGGAAATTCACGAGAGAATTGTTCAATATGTTTTTCTGAGGTCGAGAATACCTTTAGAAAATCAAGAGTATTTTAAAAGTACCTACGTCTTGAACATCATGTAGGCGCACCTGTGATAAATATTCTCCAAGTTATGGCTGAAGTCAAGTCGTTCTGGAGACATGAGGCAGCGATAAGCTCGCGAGAATTCATTTATTAGACGATGAAAAATCTCAACAGCTCCAGATGATGTTTGAAACCTAACGATGGAAACCCAGAGACAAAGCTAAAAAGAAAGGTCGACGAGAGATTACGTTGCCTAGTTATAGTAAACCTCCAGGCGTTCCAATGCTGCTTGAATCCTTAAAGATAAAAAGTTAAATAACAACAAGAGTTCTTTTGGCTTTCCATGTCAAACTCCAACCATTCCAAAGGCTTAGAGAAAATCAGAGAAATGCCGACGAGAGTCAGTTTCCTAGACAATTCTTGTTGCTGTTTATGGCTAGAAAATACACAGCGAAAAGCCGACTAGGTTTTTTTTTAATCAGTCAGGGTCAAAATTCAACCGTTCCGAAGATGATTGAAAAATAAATACAGCGTCAGAGGAAGTCCGACCAGCGTCCATTCCCCAGTTCATCTGTCTGAATGAGACTCCTGGCTCGCGGACCATCCCATAAACCTACGACGTACCCCAGCTAACAACCCCGCCTCCTTGCCCCTCCATCTAGAACGTCTAGACTCTATAATGGCGTTTTCTTTCCTCTTGAAACCACTCTGTGATGTTTATTAATCTGTGAAAGTGGTGTGAAACTACCCAAAGTTTTTAGGGGTTTTCCACAATGCCCAGTCTTCTTTAATTTGCCTAACATTTTTTAGCTCTCTTTTTTCTACCTCTCCGGTCGTTTTTCAAGGTAAAAGTTATGGTTATAAAAAATGGAGAGTAAATATTGGTTCGTTGTTTTTGCTGCTCTTTGTTGGCTACTCTCTGGTTTTTGAGTGGTTCTGCGGTAGGAAGAGTTGAAGAATTGCTTAATTAGTGGTCTCAGCGCTGGCTTCGGGTAATTAAGCCAAGTTTCCTTTAGATTTATGTCTTAGTCTACAATGTTCATTGTCTTGTCGGTTGTCCTGTGTGGTTTACGGTATCTTTCCCCGTGGGTGGCACGATGATCCGTGGGGCGGGCTGCTGGCTTCCTGGCACAGAGAGTACCTGCCCTCTACGGTATCTCTCTCCGCGTGTAGCACGGAGATGATCCGTGGGGCGGGCTGCTGGCTTCCTGGCACAGGGAGTACCTGCCCTCTACTGTATTTCTCTCCGCGTGTGGCACGGAGATGATCCGTGGGGCTGGCTGCTGGCTTCCTGGCACAGAGAGTACCTGCCTAACCTCTACGGCATCTCTCACCGCGTGTGTCACAATGATCCGTGAGGCGGGCTGCTGGCTTCCTGGCACAGAGAGTACCTGCTCTCTACAGTATCTCTCTGCGTGTGGCACGGAGATGATCCGTGGGGCGGGCTGCTGGCTTCCTGGCACAGAGAGTACCTGCCTAACCTCTACGGTATCTCTCCCCGTGTGTGGCACGATGATCCGTGGGGCGGGTTGCTGGCTTCCTGGCACAGAGAGTACCTGCTCTCTACAGTATCTCTCTGCGTGTGGCACGGAGATGATCCGTGGGGCGGGCTGCTGGCTTCCTGGCACAGAGAGTACCTGCCTAACCTCTACGGTATCTCTCCCCGTGTGTGGCACGATGATCCGTGGGGCGGGCTGCTGGCTTCCTGGCACAGAGAGTACCTGCCTAACCTCTACGGTATCTCTCCCCGTGTGTGGCACGATGATCCGTGGGGCGGGTTGCTGGCTTCCTGGCACAGAGAGTACCTGCCTAACCTCTACTGTATCTCTCCCCCGCGTGTGGCACGATGATCCGTGGGGCAGGCTGCTGGCTTCCTGGCACAGAGAATACCTGCCTAACCTCTACGGCATCTCTCCCCGCGTGTGGCACGATGATCCGTGGGGCGGGTTGCTGGCTTCCTGGCACAGAGAGTACCTGCCTAACCTATACGACATATCTCCCCGCGTGTGGCACGATGATCCGTGGGGCAGCCTGCTGGCTTCCTGGCACAGAGAATACCTGCCTAATCTCTACGACATCTCTCCCCGCGTGTGGCACGATGATCCATGCGGCGGGTTGCTGGCTTCCTGGCACAGAGAGTACCTGCCTAACCTCTACGACATATCTCCCCGCGTGTGGCACGATGATCCATGGGGCGGGTTGCTTGCTTCCTGGCACAGAGAATACCTGCCTAACCTCTACGGTATCTCTCTCCGCGTGTGGCACGGAGATGATCCGTGGGGCGGGTTGCTGGCTTCCTGGCACAGAGAATACCTGCCTAACCTCTACGGTATCTCTCTCCGCGTGTGGCACGGAGATGATCCGTGGGGCGGGTTGCTGGCTTCCTGGCACAGAGAATACCTGCCTAACCTCTACGGCAGTGTCGGGCAACCGGTGTGCCGTGGCACACTGGTGTGCCGCGAAGAATTCTAGGTGTGCCGCGAACATTTTTGTAGGTATTTAGAACTTTTGGTTAAATTTAAAAATAATGTTTCAAAAAATATTTTTTATAATTTTTATTCAATTTTAATAATTTTGACATTACTATCCGCTTCTTTTGATAAATATTTTCCGTACTTGGACGTTGAAAAGATGGAATGGGTAGTTAACCCATTTATGCACTGTGAAATTCAACATCTGGAAGAAGAAATGCAAGAAAACTTAATTGATTTAAAAAACGATTTAGTTTTCAAAAGACTATTCACTGAAAAGGAGCTATCTGAGTTTTGGTTGTGCTTAAACTCCAAATTTCCTAAACTTAGTAATGCGGCCATCGAATCATTGTTGCCATTTGGAAGTTCCTACCTGTGTGAGCAAGGTTTTTCAACACTCACAGAAATGAAGTCTAAGAAGCGCGAAAGACTTCAAATGGTAGATGAGGAGATGCGCGTTTGTCTTTCACAAGTAGATCCCCGTATTGATTTGATATGCTCTCAAAAACAATCGCAATGCTCGCATTGATTATGTTAATTTAATATTGAAAATTAATAAAATGTGATATATATGTTTAAATTTTTACTCTCTAGTATTTATTGTTGTATTTTAATTACCTACGAGGAAATTTATAGTGAGAACCACAGGTGCGCCGCGAAAAAAAGAAATTAAGCTTAGTGCGCCGCAACTCGAAAAAGGTTGCCCGACACTGCTCTACGGTATCTCTCTCCGCGTGTGGCACGGAGATGATCCGTGGGGCGGGTTTGCTGGCTTCCTGGCACAGAGAGTACCTGCCTAACCTCTACGGTATCTCTCTCCGCGTGTGGCACGGAGATGATCCGTGGGGCGGGTTGCTGGCTTCCTGGCACAGAGAGTACCTGCCTAACCTCTACTATATCTCTCCCTGCGTGTGGCACGATGATCCATGGGGCGGGTTGCTGGCTTCCTGGCACAGAGAGTACCTGCCTAACCTCTACTGTATCTCTCCCTGCGTGTGGCACGATGATCCATGGGGCGGGTTGCTGGCTTCCTGGCACAGAGAGTACCTGCCTAACCTCTACTATATCTCTCCCCGCGTGTGGCACGATGATCCATGGGGCGGGCTGCTGGCTTTCTGGCACAGAGAGTACCTGCCTAACCTCTACTATATCTCTCCCCGCGTGTGGCACGTTGATCCATGGGGCGGGTTGCTGGCTTCCTGGCACAGAGAGTACCTGCCTAACCTCTACTGTATCTCTCCCTGCGTGTGGCACGATGATCCGTGGGGCGGGCCGCAGTATCGACCGCCAATTACACGTCGATCCATCTTCGGTTCCTTGTTAGAACATTTACATAACCCCGCATTGTTCTCATTAACCCCGGCTGGGCCATTGTGTGATGGGACTGTTCCACAATTGGGTGGGTGCATCCATCTACAAAGTGGTACATTGTTGGCATTCAATCCCTTTCAGATAGAGCCCTGGTAATTGGTTGTTTGTTCCTCTACTACAGGAAGTAGTATGGCCCTAATACCCTAGATTTATTTGTGGCATTCCTTTGTAATGATCGCCCGAATTTATAGCGACTATATGGTCTTTAGATGTTCAAACGTTATGTAAATGTACATATTTACATATTGCGCATTTACACGGAGTGTTCTCTTTAAGTGCTGCGATTACTTAGAACTAAATATTTCTATGATCGCTTCACCCATTTGAAGAAAGTAAAGGAGAGAGAACTGTAGATATAATATGGATTCATTGTGGGGATAGTGTCAGAAAGATTATGGATCCAACACATTAGAGAATTGTTCTAAGTACGTATCGAAAAATAGACATTTGAATAGCACGAAATAGAAGGCACACTAAATTGATATTTACAAGTAGTTTTATCGATTTTGCATGAAGTGTATGTCCATATAAAATACATTTGCCCCCATATTAGAAGATAGAATGAAAAATACTTTGAAGTCCTCTCTGAAGAGTATTTATTTTTGAGGCCGAAATTGTGTTAAATAGTTTCTAAGTACGAGTATATATTTATAGAGAAATAATTTCAATTTGAAACCACACATAGAGAAGAAGGATCTATAAAATATATTTCTAAACATTAATCCAAGTGTTTTCATGGGAAAAGTCAAAATACCTTCTACGGGAAAACCTTTGGCTTCGAGGTAAGTGCAGTGTCAAGGTAAATAATGCCAGAAGATACAGGAAGTACCTATCGTAAAGATAATTTCAAGGTCAGCAGAATTCTAACAACAAAATCTTCATTCAAATCCAACAGACACAGCAACAACATCACGGCACGTTTTTTTTCTGTGGCCTTTAATTAAGCTCAACGTTCCTAATTAAGTCAAGTTAAATAAAATAATTAACTAATTATAGATATAAATAAATTGGCCCACACGGACCGTGATAATGACTTTGTTGTTTTGATTATTTATTTGACTTAGGTTTTTTGATGTACACGTCTCCGTGCAGGAATATGGCAGAGCTGATAGCTATGTAAAGTTTGTCACGACTCATGGATGTTCTGTATACGCTATCATTTAAGTTATCAGAATTGGAGGGAAGAGGCCATTACATTCAACAACAGGGGGGGTCGGTGGAAGGATGGTCTAAACCGTTGATTTTCGATCGCTACGGACCCATGTTCGATTCCCGCATTGGGCACTTTTTTTCTGATAAAAAAATGCTCCAATGATCCCCGATTCTTGCAAAAGTTCAATCCCACCAGCGAGTGCAAATAACTAAATGGGGCTCTGGCATATTTGTAAGTGCAAAGACGAACTGCTTTTCACATGTATATACATGTGGTGTACTTACAGTAAAAGTAGTTGCCTACTTCTACCCACCATGATTATTATGGCCTGTACCACGTGTACTAGGGATAAGCCAAAAAATAAAACACATTCAACATGAATTCATTTTAGAACAATTCTCAAAGTGCATATTTGCCCAATATATCCCACTAGGTACAACCTAAAATACCATGATGATACAAAGTATATCTTATTTTGAAAAGATAATTACATTCATGAAAGTACTTTCCAGAAAAACATTAACATATAATTGTTACTCCATAACTTTTCCTTGTTGCAAAATAACTTTACTAGATGCCGCTCAAAAAGAGCAACCTAGTTTATGATATTTACAACAATGAATAATATGTGAAGGTTATTCACATGTTAAAACAAAGGGTCCAATGCGGGATTCGATCCCGGTTCCTGGCTATCGGGAATCGGGAGTTTTAACCACTCGTTCACCGATTTCTTCCATAACTTTTTAAAAGTTATCGATACCCTATCTTTTTTTGCAAGCTTTATAAACAGAGGTTTTTGTTCGCTGAAAATTTCGAGATTTACTTTAATATCTCAGATTCTATTTAAGAATTATTTCTGAGAAGGTTTTTGTATATTGAAATCAACATTTCGAATGATAAAAGTATTTAAAAATAATATTTTCCAAGCTATATCAGACGACGGTGATAATATTTGGTCGTCCCAAAAATTCGCATATTTCTTAAAACGTTGTTTTTTTATTATTTGGCGAATAATATTATTACGGCGAATACATAATACATACATATATATACATAATACAATTACTTTATACATAATACAAATACATTATACATAACGGCGAATAATATTATTACGGCGAATACATAATAATACAATTACTTTATACATAATACAAAGACCGTGCGGCCACGCGTCGCACGAGCTCCGCATTTTTCGCTTCTGGCGAGCAATGAATCACTCATAAACATGCCGAATTCGGCATCACCGGGGAGCCCAGGACCTGCTGGACAAGAGCCTGGAAGGCCCAGCATCCTACCTCCAACCGGTAGCGAAAATTCGGCCAAAAAAGAATTTCATAGAGAAATCTATAGAGAAAAATCTAATTCTCGTGAATATGTAAATCCGCCGGCTGACGGCGGAAATGCAAATCTGGCCGTCGCGCGCGGTGACGTCACGTCCGGCTTGCCGCCGGCTACGTCATCCAATGGCGCTGCCCGTGCCCTGAGAAACTGGGCGGACTGCCCTGAAGATCAAGGCCCTGGAGCGGACGACGACTTTACCGTCGTGAGGACCAAAAAGAGGCGCCGCGAATCTGCGAACTCGCCTACAGCGGCTGCACCATCCTCCAACATCGGAGGTGCAAGAACCAGTCGCCCGACCGCAATCTTCGGCAGGATCTGTGCCCCGGGCACAGGAAATAAGAACAACCAGGGCCCACATCACAGAGGCCCGGGCGCGGCAGGCATCCTCATCTGAGGACCACTGTGTGTACCTGGAGCACGGCCCCGAGCTACAGCCCTTCCACTACCTGAGGGCGCTGGACAGGATGCTCGGAGGAACCGCCGGAGTCATCCAAGTCTCCAAGGTGAACGGCCACCAACTCCTGGGACTGGCGAACAGAGGCCTGGCCGAGCGCCTCATAAACGAGGGCCTCGAGGTTGAGGGCACACTCCTCAGGGCCTTTCCTTTCCGCAAAAGAGCGGAAAGGATAACTGTGGGCAACCTCCCCTTCTTCGTGGAGGACTCCGCCATCATCAGCGCCCTAAAACCTTATGGGCGCGTGACATCAATTGCGCCCAAACTGATGAAGGCCGGCCCATACACCTACAACGACGGCCGCCGCGAGGCATTCATTGTCCTCCGCGAGGGAATGACAACTGAGAGGCTCCCCACCCGCCTTGAGATCCCTATTAAAGGCGAGGCATGGCCCGCTTATTTGTCCTCGGGCATCAAGTGCTCCAGGTGCCACGGCCAAGGACATCGCAGGGCCAACTGCCCCCTGCTTGCAGGGGCGAACCAACGCTCCTAGACCGGCCACACCTATCTCTCCCACCAGCGTCCCACCAGTGACCGCGCCTGCGCTGCCTCGGCAGCCTTCTGCCCATCCTCCACCTCCGGCGTCCCCCAGTCCAGCCATGGAGACCCCCAGCGCTTCTCCTGCGGCCCGGGCTGTGACCCCATCTGCAGCACCTCGGCCATCTACACCAGTGGCCCCAGCCGTACCTGTAGAGATGGCGCCTCCTGCCCCTCCACCTGTGACCCCTGCTCCGTCCTTGCGGGCTCCTGGGGGTTCCGTGAGCCCCCAATCAACGAAGTCGGGACCCCCCCGCTCAGGACATTGAAATGACCGCCATCGAGGAGTCCTCCGCTTCCTCCACATCATCGAGCAGGACATCCATGAGAGATGACCTCGTGGCGTTCATCCAGAGAAGCCCCACCGTGTCCTTTACTGGGACGGACGCTCTTGGTCTCGGGCGGGAGGAGGTCTTGGACCTCCTCTCATCGAGGACCAAGGCCCCAAAGAAAACGCGGGCTACTGACACCTCCGCAGACCGATGCTCTTGCCGGTCTGATTGAACAAATCCTTGGCCTGAAGCCCGCAGGCAATACCAATGTATATAAGATCTTACACCAGGTCAAATCCGAATTGAAAAAAGGACCGGCGGCAGTGCCTCCAACACCCCCACTGCCTGCGCCTCGGCCTGCCGGGCCAACACCACCCGTTCCCCACGGAGTAGAGACTAAACCGGCCATGGCGACACCTCCGCCTCCACTGCCTACCCCGATGGAGGAGGAATATGTAGACCACGAGGACTTGATGGAGGACCTATTTGATGAGTTGAATTCAGACACTGAATTAAAACCTTTACTCGACTCAGGGTTCAGCACGTACGATCTCATCGAGGCAATCCTACACAGAAACGAGAGGGCGCTTCTCATTGCGCAACTCTCGCCTAGCCAGAAGATCATCTTTGCTGGTTTCATTGACATCGTCATCTGGCGCGCCCAGCACTGCGATAACCATATTCGCCAAAGATTGGCCAACTTCAGGAAGGCCCTAAACTCCTGACGGGACCCAGGCGTCCCCTCGGTGTGAGCTCCACCCACTAATGTAAATAGTCACTTTCCTCTTAACTCTTCGGAGTGAAATATTGACCAATAGTCAATAAAGTGGTTTTAATTGTCAATTGTCAAAGACATTATACATAACGGCGAATATATAATATATAATACATAATACAATTACTTTATACATAATACAAAGACATTATACATAACGGCAAATAATATTATTACGGCGAATATATAATATGATACATAATACAATTACTTTATACATAATACACAAAGACATTATACATAACGCGGCAAATAATATTATGACGAATGATATTGGTATTTCATTTTTTTGCAAGTGTTTACGAACTTTTGGGACAACCTTGTAATATATCAATGATTTCCTATTACCATGACACACGCGCACACACTTCTGCTCTTAAGAGAAATCATGATATAATCATAATAAGATGAACATTCACATCAAGCTGTCGAAAGGAAGTTCTGGCCCCACAGGAAGATGCCTGAGATTTACTTCTGGAGTTGGCACGTAGAAATGACAAGGGTTGCAGCGACTCAATAGAGGTTTATATTGTTTAGGCTTGTCCTTAAACTGGTTTCTGGCCGCCGCTCTTTTCTTCAGGGATTACATAGAGCTTTCAAGACACAAAAGTCCTTTCTTTTCTTGTTCATGAAGCCTTCAAGGACTATTCTGCATCTTCTAAATCAGGATTAGGCTTAGCGCATGATCGTACATTCTTGTAGGAAAGCTTCCTGGTCTTTTTGACATCAGTTCCAACTTACTTTTCTCTTTGATTAGCTCTCTGTTTTATCGCTCTAGGTTTTTTATATGCTTCGAACTGAGCTGTAATGTTGAAATTCGTCAATTGTTATATATAGTGTTGTAGGTCTTATCTATATAAGTGGATAAAAGGTAACAACACTACAAGAATACTTGTAATTTAATAAGTATAATACAAACAAAGAAGGCATATCTTGACCTGGAGCACATGTGCTTGTAAGATGGCAGAGCGCCATCTAGTGGAACAGAAATCAACTAAACATTGATTTAACCTGTTCCCTGATATTTGACCAACCCATTTTCTTGATAAATAAAAAAAAGCTTTCCACCAATGCGTTTCACGCTGTTGGCGCTTGCCAGCGTGGAACATTCGATAAGGATAATCAATTATTTCAAATGTCTCAATCAATGGCTTTTGCTATTATTTCATCTATTTTTATTTTACTGCCGTTGTTTTGCTGTTACAGGCCTATGACCCTTTCTTAATACAGTTTCTATTTTACACAGGTCGTCAGTTTAACATTGATACGGTCGTATTCCATTCTACATTAGCCAATATGGCTTAGTTCTCTACTTCATTAGTACCTATACTGACAGAATGGATAAACAGAAGATGATATTGCACCTTGCAACTTATACATAGGGGGCACTAGGAAAGTTTTAAAATATGAGTTTATAATTTACAATCTTGAAAAATATTTTCAACCACAATCAATAGACTTATCCATCCTTAGGAACTCTCCTATAAAAATAACAAATGTCTTATTCTATGATCAGTGTCATGACTTTAGCCTTAGCTCATCTGTGAACTCACTTCTCGAGATTAGAGGGCATTGAATCCTATATCATCCTCAGCCAAACTTTTCAAGCATGTCCAGAACTCTATTTTGCCATAATTCTCTTGACAAATTCGTCGAAATTTGATATAAAATTCTATTCATTATAATATGGTTAGTTTTAATAAGGAATGTGACCGAAAATAGAAACGATTCCAAACGTGTGATGCACTATCGCAGTAAAACTGTCTTAGAAGAATCATCTATTTCTTTAGATATCATCCAAATTATGTCTGTCAACTAATCGTATAAAAATGTTGTTCTATTCCTTTATTTAAAATTGTAAAAGTAGATTTTATCCAAAATTTTGACAATACTCACGGTTCCCCTTCAGTGGAATCATTTATAAAGCGTGGATGTGACTATGAATATATCATTCAGGTGTCAAGGTTTATGGTGGAGTCTTCTCTTTATGAGCTAGGGTTGATAAACGACTCGTAATTCTGGTGTTATAAACTCTTCGCCTCGTGAAACACCCGACGTTGACTTTCTGTTCAGACTTGTGCCCGTGCGAGTTAGATGGGAAATGTAGGAGGTGTGGGATTCCTCAGAGACAACAGCGTGTTTGTCCACTGCGGTCATAAAGTTCCCGGAAGCCCCCAACATGTGGTATCTGGTGACCTCCACTTTATCACCCAGAAAGTCGTCACGGCATGTCACCAGGAAGCGCGACGTTTCTACAGGTCAGAGATGTAAAACGACCCTGTTGTGGTCATGGTACCCTGACTTCTTTTCTCCCGGACTCTCTCACATTGTCCGCACATTTGATAAGCCTCCGTGTCTAGCCACTGATAGGTCAGTCAAGATGGCTCTGGTGATCTGACTTACAACAATCAGGAACGGAAACCTATAGGGCGTCTCAAAATTCAATGAAGTAAATGTATTAGAAATCAAACACACCGAATTAGAATTACAATTTGCATTTTTTATCAATTTATTCAAATCTCCTGAACATAAATAATTGAATAGGTTTCCGGAGAGAAGATTCTTGTTATTTTATTAAAGCATTTTCAAGCTGTCAAGCATCTCTACCCTTCTACAGGAGAACATAAATAAACGAATAAAACGTCGTCTGATGCTAAACAGTTCGGCATCAGGTGACGTTTTATTCGTCTATTTATGTTCTCCTGTAGCAAGGCTGAGATACCCGAAAGCTTGAGACTGCTTAAATAAAATAAAAGAATAACTTCTCCATAAAACTTTTTAACTATTAAATTTGAATTTTTATCAATGTATAGAGTATACAGTAGAAGATTGTTGTTAAGGAATTAACAATACATCTATTTTTATTGAGATAAGCAAGCAAGCTTTCAGGCCAAACCATTCCGTTCTTCTACCTTGCTACAATATCATCAACTACGCAGTATACGGTTATGTAGGGAATATCATATAGAGTAAATGGCCTCCAAGGTTTTGATAGCACATACCTAATTTTTATTGACATTCCACATAACCGTTTGCTTAAATGTGTCTGAATTTCCTTAATATAGCGCTCAATTTTCTATTTCAAGGCGTGGCTAGTTTTAGAATTGTTGGCTGAAATCTTTGACTAGGAAAAATCCAAAAGAAAAAAGTCCAACGGCCTCAAATAAAATGATTTGGGAGGACAAATCTGATCGCCTAAATGAGAAATTACACGACTCATACAGTAGGCGTTTCTTGAGCTGTATGAACACCATTTACTAGTTATGCTATTCTATACATAACCCTATACTTCATACTTTATGGATCATTATAAATTTTTTATATTTATATAAACCTGTATCTTATATAAGAAAATAAATATTAAGTTAATTTTTTGATACAACTATAAATTGACGCTGCTTAAAAAAAATTACACACACCTTTTGCACAAGTTCAACCTTACTATATAGTGAGTGTAAACAAACAAAGATACGGAACCTTTTAAGTTCCAAAAAAAAACGAAATTTCTTTTAAATTCTAATCTATGTTGTTTGTATGCTGACAATGATTGTGGTGAAGAGTTGATATAGATAATATAGAGAAAATAGAGGTAACCCGGGCTCCTGGAGCGTAAAACGCCAACTACCCGGTATAGATAATATACTGGGCAAAATGACAGTTAAAGAGAAACCTTTCTTCATATTATCATATCTAAGAAATATAAAATGACATTTGAAGTTACACCGCATGAGTTTCTTTTCAATGAAAAATCAAAATTTTATTTCAAGGTGAAATATTGACTATTTCTAACCTTTTTGGATGAGGTATGAAAGGTCATTACTCTTCATAATTCACCCTTTCATACCTCATCCAAAAAGGTTAGAAATAGTCAAAATTTCACCTTGAAATAAAATTTTGATTTTTCATTGAAATGAAACTCATGCGGTGTAACTTTAAGTGTCGTTTTGCAAACACAGGCCGCAGTGTAATATATTGTATTATAAGTTACTTTATGTATCATTTACGAACGGAAAAATACGTCCAGGGTAGCCTAGTGGACATGGCATCTGTCCGGTAAGCGGAACATTGTGGGTTCGATTCCCATCCCTGGACACTTTTATTTTTCCGTTCATAATTTTTCTTCATAATTCACCCTTTAATACCTCATCCAAAAAGGTTAGAAATAGTCAATATTTCACCTTGAAATAAAATTTTGATTTTTCATTGAAAAGAAACTCATGCGGTGTAACTTCAAGTGTCGATTTGCAATCACAGGCCGCAGTGTATCTATATACACTGCGTGACATTGAAAATGGAACACCAAGAAATAGTGGCCAGAAAATTATGCAAATTTCAGGGTAGACGCGCCTAACCGAGTTATGCAAATGATGTAAAATGCGCAGCTCTCGTGCGCACATGGAGTAAGATATAAGGGAAGGAACTTGCAGAAAGGACAGTATTCGTGTCGTTATTTCTTCAAGGAAAATCATTGTAGAAATTTTGTTCTTGTGTCAAAAGACACGTGTAATAACAGAGAATGCCAGGTCATCGTAAACGGAGGCAGTTCAAGCAGACAGACGCTTTTACGAGGGGCATGGTGATCGGACGGAAAAGGGCAGGTTGGTCCATACGTCAAATCGCAGCTGATACACACCTTGGTGCGTCTACGGTGCACCGACTGTGGAGAAGATAGTTGTAACAAGAAAATGTGGCAATTTATAGGAATGCCGGTGCAACCAGAGTAACGTCAGCACATGTGGATCGGCGTATCCTTCGACAAGCAGTGGCGGCCCCACAAGCCACTTGTACCGCCATCCTGCAACATGTGCAAGACACCCTAGATCATTCCATCTCGACCAGAACCATTTCCCGTCGATTGGTTGCTAATGGCTTGCACTCATGCCATCCGCTAAGAAGACTGCCATTGACCCCACCGAATAGGCGCCAACGTTTGGAATGGTGCCGGGCTAGATCGACGTGGATGACGGAATGGCACAGGGTCGTGTTCTCAGATGAGTCGCGTTTCTGCTTGTCCAGTGATAGTCGCCGTGTACGCGTGTGGCGTCGACGTGGAGAAAGGTCCAATCCGGCAGCAATTGTGGAACGCCCCACCGTGCGACAACGTATGATTCCAGGTCACCTTTACTTTGTATTCAGGGCACTATGACGGCCCAACGATACGTTGATGATGTGCTGCGACCGGTGACACTCCCCTACCTTCAGGTGGTACCCAATGCCCTTTATCAGCAGGATAACGCCCGACCACACACTGCTCGCATTAGCCAACAAGCTCTGCAAGATGTACAGATGCTTCCCTGGCCACCGTACTCTCCTGATCTCTCACCAATCGAGCACGTCTGGGACATCATTGGACGCCGTTTGCATGCCTTGCCACAGCCGCGCTCAGAAGACGAACTGTGGCAAATGGTTGAGAGGGAATGGAGAGCCATCCCTCAGGACGCCATCCGTACTCTGATTGACTCTCTACCTAGACGTGTTGCTGCGTGCATCGTCGTCCGCGGTGGTCCTACTTGCTACTAAGCCGACGCCGTTCTCGCTCTGTATTATGACTATCATTTTGAAATATAGATCACTTATTGTTCGTCCCTGTATCTCTCTGTCTGCCGAGTTTCATCACTTTCTGGCCACTATTTCTTGGTGTTCCATTTTCAATGTCACGCAGTGTATATAAAATTGAATGTCTGTGTGTGTGTGTGTGTCCTATATGGATTCAAAAACCATATATCCAATCGCCGTGTAATTTTGGGATATTATTAGGTGTATCTCCGGAAAGGTTTACGAAAAATAATATCTTGAATATCTTTAATATCCTTAGAGTTATATGCAGATTTGTAGCTTTAACTCGCAAGCAACGCCATCTTGCAACGGAGATCTGCCCCTCCCCCCCCCCCCCCCCCCCCCACCGTCCGGCCGCCGGCCAGTTGGTTGGACATTCCAAGTTCCCACCGACCAATCAGAGGGATCAAGAGCCCCCTCCCCCCCACCTCCCCCCCCCCCGTCCGGCCGCCGGCCAATCACAATCAGAGTGATCAAGAGGTCCTGGCGCTCGGGGGGCGGGTGACCTCCGGGAACTACGTCCATCTTCCATAAACGACCATGATTTTATTCAACTTATCGAGTATTTTTCAAGGGACCGGGAAAATATGTTCACTAGATAAAACGATGATTTTGTAATGTAGAAAATTATGAAAGACAAAATTCAGGATGCCACGGCACACAGGGACCGGGAAAAAATGTTCACTTTATCGAGAGATTCAAATTTACGAGTTTCAAATTATCAAAATATATATATATTCTTAAAAGTTTATAGATAATTGTTTTACCAAATGTTCGTTAGACAAACCTTTACTCGTGTATAACCTCGGGCGAAGCCGGGTACGTCCGCTAGTTATATAATAAAATAACATGTTCACAACACACACATGTTATATTTCCTCTGATATCATTCCCTAATATTAATATTTTCTATTGTCCATCACACACACAACATACACGTTATTGTTTCCTGAGCACACACATTTATTTATTTTGTCACCTTTGGATGTTAAAAATTGGAATATTATATGTTCTATCAGAATACTCCTCTTCTATATGTGACATTTTGGTTTCCTAATGATTGTAACATTTTTAATTTGGAAAAAACAACGGTTGTTGACTTATTGGTCACTTTAAGTGATTTTGAATGATTTGGTCAAATATAACTTCCAATAAACTTTTACTAAATTCACGAGATTTAAAAACAGCTGAACCTATTGGT
>CP092872.1:54456811-54479951 GCA_030710605.1 Cordylochernes scorpioides
GTAAATTTTCCTCGTGGCTTATCTTTTGTTTACCGTGCATAGTTTTGTCCTTGCCTGAAATAAATTTTGTTTCCTCCTGAAGTTTTTGTCTTCCCTAATTTTCCACGTGGCATTTTGGTGGAGATGCTGGGTAAGTTAGGGAAGACAAACTGAAGATCGCCGAGAAAACCTTGAAGCCATGGGTGCTGTGACTACATTTTCGGAGACTGACATCAGGATTCCACCGCCGTGCTAAAGCCAAGACTTCCCTCGAAGATGACGATGTCCCTATAGACGATACGACGACAAAGCCGCTCTTCACGCCGCAAGAAAATGGACGCAAAGGTACTAGGGACAAAGTTCCAAGACTTCGATGGAATCCTTGGCAGAAGCACGTCAAATCCACGTCAGTATCTACAATAATTGCTAGCTGTGGGTCACAGCTCCCATAGGGAAGAAGCTATGTAACATAGTATTTTTTAATTTTATTTATTTAACCCAGTATTTCTTAATTTTATTATTTTTTTATTTAACAGAGTGGTCATTTTTATGTTTTATATCTTGCGACTCTGTAAATTTTCCTCGTGGCTTATCTTTTATTTACCGTGCATAGTTTTGCCCTTGCCTGAAATAAATTTTGTTTCCTCCTGAAGTTTTTGTCTTCCCTAATTTTCCACGTGGCATTTTGGTGGAGATGCTGGGTAAGTTAGGGAAGACAAACTGAAGATCGCCGAGAAAACCTTGAAGCCATGGGTGCTGTGACTACATTTTCGGAGACTGACATCAGGATTCCACCGCCGTGCTAAAGCCAAGACTTCCCTCGAAGATGACGATGTCCCTATAGACGATACGACGACAAAGCCGCTCTTCACGCCGCAAGAAAATGGACGCAAAGGTACTAGGGACAAAGTTCCAAGACTTCGATGGAATCCTTGGCAGAAGCACGTCAAATCCACGTCAGTATCTACAATAATTGCTAGCTGTGGGTCACAGCTCCCATAGGGAAGAAGCTATGTAACATAGTATTTTTTAATTTTATTTATATAACATAGTATTTCTTAATTTTATTATTTTTTTATTTAACAGAGTGGTCATTTTTATGTTTTATATCTTGCGACTCTGTAAATTTTCCTCGTGGCTTATCTTTTATTTACCGTGCATAGTTTTGCCCTTGCCTGAAATAAATTTTGTTTCCTCCTGAAGTTTTTGTCTTCCCTAATTTTCCACGTGGCAATATATTTGTCGTACTTTATTCCAATTATCCTATGGGCTTGTCAAATGTTATCATTGTTTATTATACTGTACACAATTTTAAAAATGTATCCCCTCAAATATAAATCATTTTTAAATCGACCTTTTGCGTTGAAAAACGTGGTAGTAAAATCATTTTGTATTATTTTTTTGCGCAAAATTTCTAAAGTTGGGGGGTTACAGAGAATATTCCATATGCTATTTCTTCTAATGATTGAAAAGCGATAAACTAAACATAAGGGGTAAAATTGTGTGTACCAGTGTTATTCGAGAAGTTATAACACTTTGGCCCGTACGACATAATATAAGATGTGAGCAAATGACAAACAAAAAAATTACTGTTCACAAAAATAAAAAATAAAAAAAGAGTCAAGATATGAGGACAGCATTTATTATCCCCATAAACCAACACAAAGAGCTGCAGAATATTGGTAGATAATATAATACATGACAGCTTATATAACACATGAGGTAACTGCCTTCTCTCTTGTATTAGGTCACAATCCTTGCTCAATGTGGCGCCCTTCAATCTCAAACACCGCCTGCAGACGATAGATGACAGAATGGACAGCATTAAATAATATTTCTGTTGAAATTGATTAAACGTGCCTTCTGATAGAAGCCTTCAACAAGGCCAATGTTGTAGACCGGCATCGATAAACACGCGACTTAATGTACCCTCATAACCGAAATTGTAAGGCGTCAAGTCTGGTGATCTTGGAGGCCACTGGTATATAAAGTGGCGACTTATCCCACGATTTTCACCGAACGTATCCTTCAGCAATTGTTTGGCACCGCGGGAGATATGAGGAGGTCCTCCATCTTGCATGAATGTTATTTCTCTTAGTGCTTGTTTGTCTTGCAATATGGGAATACCCTTTTCTTTCAAAAGTTGAACATAACGTTCACCAATTACAAAAACGGTTTTAAAAGTTCTTCCATTGATTTTTCAAAGAAAAATGGCCCAATAAAAAAATAAGAAGTGAACCCACACAAAAGTATAACTCTGGGCTTATGAAGTGGCATTTCTGTAAAAATCCTAGGGTTTTCTGTTGCCAAAATGCGGCTGTTTTGAATGTTAAATTCTCCGTTTAGAGAAAAGTGAGAATCATCTGTCCACAGAACATTCGACAGCCAGTTTTCATCAATATCAATTTGCCGGATACCCCATGCAGCGAATTCTTGACGCTTCTCAAAATCGCTGACTTTCAACTCGAGAAAACTTTGAATTTTGTATGGGTATTTTTAAAGAAAAATTCTAAATGTGTGTTCTCTTCAAACTGTTCCATACGAAATCCCCGTTTGTCGAGAAACTCGTCGAGAACTTACTTCTCCATACGTGGATAACGTTTCAATAGCTTCAACATTCTGCAAAACCGTAACAGCCACTGACTTGCATGTCGATGGTCTTCCACTCCGAGGTTTTGCTCCCAGAGATCCAGTTTCTTCGAAATTTTTAATCATTCGCGTTAGAGAGTTGCAACTCATGGGTCCTTTACCGCTTCGAATGCCTTTAAAGGAACGAAACGCTCGCAAAGCTTCAGTGGCAGATTCTGAATCGCAATAAAAATATTCACCAAGAATGCTTTATCCTGTAGTGACGGCATTCCAGGGGGGGGGGGGAGTCCGACCACACCTCTCTGCGGTCCCTCCTGGACCCTTGGAATATTTGAACAAATTTTGGTTCGTTTCCAAGGTGACTAACGTGGCAACAGCACCCATTTTCCAACGAAGAGCAAAACCGATATCTCCAGTAATGCTACCGCGTCCGGGGTAACCGCCGAGTCAGGAGCTGCAGCCCGGGCTCCTGATGAGAAATCCACTACGAGAACACAGTTCAATCTACTACAGCTCAATATAAATGGCACCCAGAGGAAAACTGAAGAGCTGACTTGTCTTCTCCGTGACAATAATGTGCATATTGCTTGTCTTCAGGAGACAAAATTGAATCAGAATCTGAGATTCAATATCAAAGGTTATACAACACTACGAAAAGACAGACCGGGAAAATTTAGAGGAGGATTTGCCGTTTTGATTAAAACTTCGGAAATCAAATTTAAGGAAATCGCCTATATTCAGAGTAAGCCTACAGAAAGCACGACAGAAGCTCAGGCAATAGAAATCTATCTCCCAGATAAAACAATATCAATCATAAATGTTTATCACCCCGATAATATTAGCATCAATCCAGGCCTGATAGAGACATTAAGTAAAGCGTCTTCGGATATCACATTCATAATTGGTGATTTTAACGCCAAAAGTCCAACTTGGGGATCACCTGTCCAGGATAACAAAGGTCAGCAGGTTGAGGACATGCTAACCGACCTCGACCTTACACCGTTAAATAACGAAAAGAACACCTATCTATCCAAGTCCACAGGCACAGAATCCGCAATAGACATCACGGCGATAAATTACAACATCGCACCCACAACACAATGGAAAATCCAAAAAAGTGCAATCAGTGACCACAGACCAATTTTAACAACCCTAAACTTAATATTGAGAATGTCCAATAGAATAAAAGAACAATGGGAAAAAAATCACAGAAAAGCTTGAAGAACTGTGCAACGAAGAATTAAATCACAGAACGATTGACAAAAACTTGGAAAAATTCTCTTCGAACATATCCAAAGCTGCAAAAACATCGATACCTAGAGGTAGATGTAAAGACTGGTGGATACTTTACTGGAAGGACCACAACATCGAGGCAATAATTGCAGAGAGAGAGACAATATCAATGAACTTCTTAAAACAAATAAAAAAGAAGAAAACATAAAGGAGCTCATTGAAATTAGTCACAAAATAGAAATAGAAATTTGGATATTCAAACAAGAGAGAAAAATGGGCAGAATTCTGCGAAATAAAATGGATCCAAGAAAGGGCAGCCATCACTGGAATATAGTTAGAGTGTTAGAAAACAATCAAAACCAACACCAATCCTCTAACCGATATGAATAGAACAGCGAGAACGAACAAACAGATGGCTAACATAATTGCTGAATATCTTTAAAGCACTTCCAGACTCAGCTAAACGAAGGAAGACAGGACTCTGAAAAATAATATAAACAAGTTAGTTAAACAAGCAAGCAATTACCATCAACAAGATATTTTCTCGAGAGACTTCACATTGAATGAGCTAAACTCATCAATAGAAAAGTTATATCCAAGGATCACAATCGAGGACATTTGAATGGTTTACACGATTTGAGGCTGGTCGAACAAGCGTCAAAGATGATCTACATACTGGCAGACCTTTATCGATAAAAAACCCGAAAATGCACTAAAAATCAAGTCATCGATCAGGCCAGTGCTCTATGAAGACGCACTGCTCTTGTGTAGAGGACGCCTGCCGCGCCCTGGCTTCCGCGATGTGTTCCCTCGTGGTGTTCACCTCCTGCACGCGCGGTATCCATATTGCCGACGATTGCTGTCGCAGAGTAGTTGTTCTAGCACTGTTGGAATGTGCGGCCGTGACGCCTGATGCTCCCGTATCGCGGCGTCTTTTCTTGTTCTTAACGACGGTATAGCCGTCTCCAATTTCAGGATCTACATGTTCCGTTAAGTCTGCCCAGTTCGTAAGAACATTTACAGCGCCAATTGAAGACGTCTTAGTCGCGAAGTCGCGCGGCGCGGTGGAATTTGCATAGTTGCCGCCCGTAGACGAATTTACATAGTTGGCAGTTTCTTTCATTTCAATCGAAAATTCGTTTTGAAAATCATTTTCTGCAGATAACTCTGCATTGGTTGGAGGTGCGAAGCTTTCCCTTTCAGATACTTGATCAGCTCTTAAAGAGCTATCAGCCCGTACCAAATTCGGCATGTTGCCAGCAGTTATCCACCCGCCAGGGCGGAAAAACGGGGGGCTCGAGAAAAGCGTGGCCGCTCGCTCGAGTGTGTGTGTGATATTGTAATATCAAGGGGGGGAGGATGTTTCAAATTTATATGTTAAGTTTGTAATTATTCTTATTTTTTAATTCATAGGAGCATTTTTCTGGCAGATATATACAATTTTATCATCATCATTTTTTTAGTTAGTTATCAAATCATTTTCAATTGTAGTTTCTTTTTGTTTTGTTCCCTTTTAAACAATAAAATATGTAGAATTAAGGAGTAATATTCAATTCAAGCATATGGAACCAACATCGATTCAATTTTAAAACAAAGCAAAATCATAAGCTTATACAACTCTCACTTTTTCATACAACGCCAAAATTCCAACTTGGGGATCACCTGTCCAGGATAACAAAGGTCAGCAGGTTGAAGACATGCTAACCAACCTCGACCTTACACCGTTAAATAACGGAGAGAACACCTATCTATCCAAGTCCACAGGCACAGAATCCGTAAAAGACATCACAGCGATAAATTACAACATCGCACCCACAACACAATGGAAAATCCTGAAAAGTGCGATCAGTGACCACAGACCAATTTTAACAACCCTAAACTTCAAATTGAGAATATACAACAAAATAAAATAACATGGAACTTTAGGAAAGCCGACTGAAAAAAATTTACAGGAAAGCTTGAAGAACTGTGCAACGAAGAATTAAATTACAGAACGATTGACAAAAACTTGGAAAATTTCTCTTCGAACATATCCAAAGCTGCAAAAACATCGATACCTAGAGGTAGATGTAAAGACCTGTGGATACCTTAATGGAAGGGCCACAACATCGAGGCAATGATTGCAGAGAGAGTCAATATCAATGAATTTCTTAAAACAAATAAAACAGAAGAAAACAGAAAGGAACTCATTGAAATTAGTCACAAAATAGAACAAGAAATTTGGATATTCAAACAAGAGAGAGAGAGAGAGAGAAATGGGCAGAATTCTGCGAAAAAATGGACCCAAGAAAGGACAGCCAACACTGGAATATAATTAGAGTGTTAGAAAACAATCAAAACCAACACCAATCATTCAATACTCTAACCGATATGAATAGAACAGCCTGAACGAACAAACAGATGGCTGACATAATTGCTGAATATCTTTAAAGCACTTCCAGACTCAGCTATACGAATGAAGACAGGACTCTAAAAAATAATATAAACAAGTTAGTTAAACAAGCAAGAAATTACCATCAACAAGATATTTTCTCGAAAGACTTCGCACTGAATGAGCTAAACTCACCAATAGAAAAGTTGGATCCAAGAGGTCACCAGGAGATGATCTAATTTTTGGTCAAATGATTAAACACTTTGGAGACAAAGCTAAAAATCAAATCCTACGAATACGAACATTTCATGGCAAACTGGTAAACTACCAAAGAATTGGAAGATATAAATTATAGTGCCAATACTGAAACCAAACAAAGTTGCCAAGGAATGCAAGAACTATCGGCCAATTGCTCTTACCAGCATACTTTGTGAAATAACAGAACGAATTATCCACTCTAGGCTCATAGTCTGGCTCACTAACAATAATAAAATAAACTTCTACCAAACTGCCTATAGATTCCGACACTGTACAACTGATCAACTGTTCTACTTCTGTCAATCAATAATTGATTCTTTCCAGGAAAAACCGCCAAAGAAGACAACGGCCGTATTCCTGGATATGACCTCAGCTTTTGATCGAGTGTAGAGGGAAAATTATTTGAAAGGCTGCACAACATCGGAGTAAGAGGAAAAACCTTAATCTGGATCGCAGACTTCTTAAAGGGAAGGAGGATAAAGGTTCGGGTCAATGGAGCATTTTCCAAGGACCGAAGAACATGGGCTGGTGTACCTTAGGCATCTGTGCTCAGTCCTCTACTCTTGTGTAGGTAAATAGATGAAGATTATTCGCATTCTTTAATGCCTCATTATGTAAGAATATATGTGTATATAAATTCGACATTTGTTTTTGGCCGAACGGAGGAATAAGAGCTAAATAAAGAGTAATGGTCAAGTTTTGAGTGTTGTACGTCTAATTACGACACAACATTAACGACATCCATCCTTACCTCAGTGAAGACACATAAGTTGTCTGTTATGCAGATGATACAGCCATATGGCACACAAGTAGCAGTATAGAAAAATCAGAAAAGATACTGAACACATCAATGAGAGGACTGGAGAAGTGGGCAGTGAAACTCAAAATGACCATAAACCCAATAAAAACAAACCTATACGTCTTCTCCACTGACAGGAAAAAAGGGCATAGATTTAACCCCAAAATAAGCATATATATATAAACAACCAAAAAATTGATATAATTAGATCTCCAAAATACCTAGGTGTGATACTTGATGAGGAATTGCGATTTACAGAACACATAATTAGCACCTCAAATAGAGCTACCAGAAACCTATACATTCTGAGAAGGCTATGTGGAACAAATGGGGAGCAAAACCCAAAATTCTCAGAACAACATATATTACCTTAATAAGGCCAATAATGGAATATGCAACACCCGTCTGGGCTCCCTCAAGTTCATCACTAAAATGAAGATTAGACAGGGTTCAAGCAAAAGCGGCCAAAATAATCACTGGTGCTGTTTCATCCACCAACAATGAGAAAATTGAGAGAGAATGTGGTCTAGACAATATTCACCAATAGCTTAAAAAGTAAAGAAACAACACATATCCCATAGAACCTATTTAAACTGGACACAAAAAGAAAGACTCAAAAGATCTTCAACACTTCAGTACGACAACAATATTAAAAAGGGTATAAATATAAAACATAATGAATTTCAAATTCAAGAAGAACCAATATTTCCAACCCCATTGCCATCAAATGTAATCAACAATCTTATCCTGAATGAACCCTGCAATAAAAAAGAGAAAAAAAACATACTTAAAAAGAAAGGACTTGGCACAATTGGTTTATACGATCAGAGAAATGATTTAATAGCATATACAGATGGATCATCAGACCTTACCCTGAGTAATGGAGGGGCCGGAATTAACATAAAACTGCAAGATGGAACACACATCAAAATCAAAGAAGGAGCAGGACAGATTTCGTCAAACTTCACTTGTGAACTGACAGCTATCTGAAAAACTCTTGATGTATGCCTTAACCAACCATCCCTGCATCAAGCAGAAGGAATTTTAATATACAGCGACTTCATATCCGATCTAGAAGCAAATTAGAAGGGCAATACTAAAAATCACACAGAAAATATACTCGTTACTTACCCAACTGGAATCATTGGAGAATAACTGCGTTTTACAATCTATTCCTGTCCATGTTGGGATCGGGGGTAATGAAATGGCAGTTGAATTGGCAAAGGGAGCCAGAAAGTAGAGCCAAAGGAAAGAACAAATGCCAATATTTGACACTAATGCTTTTGCAAAATACAAGATAATTAAACAAAAAAAAAAGAAAAGATCAAAATGTGAAATAAACTCCGAGAGAAAAATGACAAAACTATAACAAGAATTAGAATAAAAACACTATAAAGGAATGACAATACATCCAGATGGCACAAGAACCTATAGAACATGCAACAACTGTCCTGGTGTGGAACTAACACCTACCCACATATTCTTATGCCCGCAGCCTTGCAGAAAATTGACATAGACCCAGAGCAGCAGCTTTTCACACCTAGATAGTGGACATTGCTGCTGTGATAGAGATGCATGGAGACATCTGAGGCTCTTTATTGGACATGACAAAAACAACAACGGCATTCCAGAGTAAAATAAATCATCAGAGATAGATAAATATTTTTCAAATGAATTAAAATAAATATAATCGATACTGAGAGAGTGTTGAATTTAAAAAATTAGAAATTTATTATCTTCGGAATTTGAATAGCTGAGAGGATTCCAGCAAACTGCATCTAAAATATCATTTTCTTTTACTACATGTTTTAATTTGCATATACCTATTTTACATATCTCAGATTGTATTTAAAAATCGTCAATCAATTCTTCTACTTTTGGCGAAAAGGTGTTTTATTAATTTATCATTTGATATTATTAGGGTTCTTTCCTGGTATTTAAAAAGGAAAAATACGTTACGATCAGTTATATTTTTCAATTTATCAAACAATTTGGCCGCTTAATCTCTGATTCTGGTAGAGGGCCATATAGTGAATAAAATTGTAACTAAAATCAATTTCGAATTTTTAATTATTTTCCATAAAAGATCCCATTGCATCCTGAACACAATGGTGTTTACCGCATTGCTTTAGCGCAAATATTCGCGGAGTTATTAATTTTTAAAGTTGTGCGGACCTTTTGATCACCCTGTATTTTTACAAGAAAATAAGCACCTTCTGATCGTGAACCCCTGAAAGTTGATTTTAATTTTCCAGAAAAAGTGATGGCCAAAATATGTTTTCTTGAATTATTAAACCAACTACGTATCGAGCTCTAATCAGCGTGGAGCAAGCCTAAATCAACGTTTAGTAGATTTTTGTTCCACTAGATGGCGCTTTACTATGTGAGCATGTAAAATGCTCATGTGAGTGGCCAGTATATGTCTTTTAAAAATATATAAACTATTACTACTGAAAAGAAGAAGCTAAAGAAACAAGGGTCGCCTCTCCCGTCAAAATAGACGTTAAAACCATACGCCATCTATTGACCGTCGCCACAAACTAGCGGCCTCGGATCGGTGACAAAGCCACAACACCAGCTTTGGCAAACTGAAAAACATCCACCTAGAGACCATGGTTTCGGGCTAATGGCCCTCGTCAGCCTAGGGCGGACTTTATTCCATGAGATCCACACGGGATCTAATGGAATCTGACAATCTGCCTAAAAGATGTTTAGCTGGCAAAGTGGCTGGGCTAAATCTATGGCTGAAATTTAGATGGAAATTTTGCCGGGAGGATATTGATCTAAAGAGACAAGAGTGGCCTCTCCAGTCAAAACCAGACGCCATCTATCAATCGTTTTTGACGTCTATTTTGACGGGAGAGGCGATCCTCGTCTCTTTAGATCAATATCCTCCCGGCAAAATTTCCATCTGAAAAGAATAATATTTGAAAGAGAGATAATCCTGAACCCTAAAAAGACTTTAGAAATCTAGATGTGTACAACCACCAAGAAGTAATGAAAAACCTCAAGCATTACCATATATGATAAAATACCGGTATACTTTGGTTCATACAATATTGTATAAAAGCATAGATTTATTCAGAAATATCCCGGGCGATCAGAATCCAGCCGAAGATCCGTTTATTCCTTCGAAACTTCGGTCGTATTTTAGCTTTCAATAAAACACACACACACACAAAAGCCTTTATTAAGACACACTGGTCTTATAGAGATTACAAGAGAGATAGGCCTGTGAAAGTGGGGAATATACAGAAAAAGAAAAAGAAAGATTATGTAAGTATGATACATACATACACATACATATAAACAACATAACAACAAAATCCCCTATTAAGACCCAAAGTCTTACAAAAGACTCGACTGCAGGATCCAAGAAGCAAAGTAAGAAAGAGATAAAGAAGTGAACAACAAAATAATTAAATATATATATATATATATATGGTAATTTAAACCAACAACCCTATATTGTATAATTACTTATAACAAGATTGTCATGTTGTATATAGAAACACATCTATAAATAATTATGCGCATGATTAATCTGTGTCATTGCATCACCATATGTAATGTACTTTGTACAAACTAAGGATGAATAAATAAAACTACGTAATAGATGAGGAGCTAAGTTAAAGCAAGATTGAGCAGTTCAAAAACGTCTAAAATCGAGAGAGAAATCCAACAACCCTGAAAAGGAATTCGGCAGCCCGTTGCCATCTGATCCAAAGGGTGCGGATGCCGCAGACGTTTAAAGTCCAACTCCCCCCCCTCCTCCTCGGGAATGGTATATAAACACCTCGGTTTTAGCCGAACCTAGTTAGTCCGGAGTTAGTCCGCAGTAGTACGGAGTTAGTCAGCAGTTAGTCTCTTCACCGTCGGCACAAGCCCTTGTCGCTTGTAGCCAGGTCCACCTCATCGACCATGTAAAACAGTAAGAAACTCTTATCTCCATCTTGCTTAGCTCAACTCCTATCTGTTCATGGAACTTTCCTACTACAGCTGTGTCTCTTCGTTTTGTGTGTGTGGTTCCCAAGCTTTCCACTCTGCCTCGACCACGACTGCCTGTACTCTGTGAAAACTGTTAAAAGTCTTCCAAAGTGCAGAGAGGTACTGGAAAACTCTCCACGCCCTGACTGTCCCTCTCGGCTACTACAGGTTTGACCACCGGTTACCACAGCTTATAGCGAGAGTCGACAGGATTCTACAAGAGGCTACCAGACCTCAACATATTACAGAGAGTCGACAGGATAACCCAAACGAAGGACACACAGTGAAGAAGGTAAGAAGACTGTCCAGATAGAAAAGAGAGAAGAGCAAAGATGGAGGAACAAACCCGCCGCCAGTCCAACGAAACGACCAATCAATCTTCCCCCCCAACGAGACAGCGAAAATCCCGCAAAATAAGCCGGTGAGAAGTTCCCCACCTTCGTCCTTACAACGTAACCACCTTCCAGGCGACATGCCGCCGTCACCAAACAGAAGTTACAAGCTTCTACAAGCTCTACTTGGAGCGTCTTCACGTCATCAGTAGGACGACAACTAAAGACCAAGTTTCCTGACTGAACAATCTTCAAAACTGTGAGTTTTTAAAAACTTTCTCCTCATGCTCACAACTTGATTTTCCATAAGTTTAATGTTTATTTTCACTGTAATCATTTTAAAATCAATTTTTACCATTTTTATATCATTTAAATTCAAATTTTAAATCTTTTACACCTTCATTTATCAATTTTTACCTCATTTTAAGCAACTTATACATTTTAATTCATTAATTTCAATTTTACATTTAAAAAAAAAAATCATTATTTTTTTAATTACTCGAATCATAATTTTAAACTTATTTGTGTGTTTTTCTTAATATCTTTTTTTTTATACTAAAACACCAATATTTTAATCAAATACTCAAAACTTTGCAGAAATCATTGTTATGTTCACTATTTTATATAAACGCCCCATTCAATTTATAAGTCACTATCACGCCATTGCCCCTTTTACAAGGATAATTTTTGCACTACCATAATCAACGATTTAAAAAATATTGAAACGATGCAGCAGAGAAGTAGCAGGGAAGAAGTGGGAACGCCAAGAGAAGAAGGGCCCCTTCTCGGAAGTGTTGATTGACAAATTCCAGGAGGGGGTGGCAGACAGTCGGTGGAGTCCGGCTGGCGTCCGCCGTGGGGAAGGGATCAGCCGAGTCCAGCTGGTGTCGTCGTGAAGGAAGCAGCCGAGTTAGCGGCCTGCCTGCCGGGGATTGGTGTGTGCCGAGAAGACTGTCTGGCAGAGATGGCAAGTTTGGCTGGAGGAGGTGGGCTCCGAACGTGTGGCCGTATGGACTGACTGGGAAGACGGTAGCGGAAAGGATCCCTCTAGTGGCGGACATTGAAGGCAAGTTAATCATCTACTGTATAGTTACTTATCTACTCTTTTAAGCTTTTATAATAAATACACCGCACTAAGCTGTATCCTAAAGAATCCACATTGTTCTCTTAGAAACCTTGAACGCAAACATTGACGGCTGAGAAGCGTCGGACATTTGGTGTCAGAAGTGGGATACAGCTTAGTTAATTTTAATTGAAGATTTTATTTTGCGCTAATTTAAAAAGGAAAATGGAAAAACTAACCGACCTCGAAATTGAAAAATTCACAAAATTGCTCAGACTATTAAGCCAGAAAGTAGATGAGCTCGGAGAAAACTTGGATACTCGATTGAGCCGACTGGAGCATATTCGGAATGTCAAACGTTCTGCCACACCCATGTCTTGCGAAGTTAAGTTCAATGTACTACCGCCAGAAAATCCTGATGGCTTTTCAAAACCAATCACAGCAACCAATAGCCCACGTATTCAATGTCTGAGGGGACAAAAGACGATCCCAGGTGATGAAGATCCCGACAAGACCATCACAACAAAGATCATCACGTCAGGAGACGTTGTAAGTGAACTGTCAGAATCTACGCTAGAAGATTCTCCCGTGATCCAGAAGTCCGAAGAGTGTCGACAGCAGGAAATGATCCAGACTGGTCTGTGCTAGCGGAGGAGGATGAGCTGATCGCCTCCGACAACGGCTGTGGCACGAGTGTTTTGTATAAAATCAAGCGGACGGAAGGAGAATGCCCTCAAGGTGATATACAGAGCGAAAATTCAACCCCTGGGATTCTTTCTGAAATACTCCATGAGAACAGCAACGATCTTGGCGAGCTGCAGTGCGACAGCGTGGCTGACTTCAGCGACAGTGTCAGACTGTCAGGGACTACAGCGGCGATCCAACTGGACAGGGACGGAGCTGGATGCTCCGTGGAAGTGCGACAAGGCTAAATGGTCGAAGCACCCTGAAGTTGGAGCCGGCAACCCGACTGAACGGGATAGAGCATTGGACGCTCTGTGGAAGTCCGACGACAATGTCTGTGACGCGGAAGTCGCGCGCAATGTGTCAGCGCCGTCGTCTGCAATGCAAGCTGAAGAGATGTGCCAAGAATGTGCACCATTCATCTTCGTTCCTTCGCCCGACAAGGTACAGATCAAGCAGCCACCGCCTAGGAAAAGTTCTCCCGATCTTGAGACTGCCACGGGATCCGACACCTCCAGAAGGTTTAAGAAATTCACAGCCCTGTGCGTGGTCGGCACTAAGGAGCCCAGGTTTGAAGGGTTAGGAAAAAGAGAGCCTCTAGAGCAAGAGAATGTGAAACCTAAAGAAGAAAAGGGAGGCCACGACATGGACAGCGTGGATCAGGTGGACGAATCCACTGTAAAGATCGGCGATCTACAGCCCCGTCGTGGAAGGATGCGGCGAAAGCGCAACACAAACGATCACAACCCTTTGTACATTGCGGCTACAGAGTGTTCACAAGGAGAATTCAAAATATCAGATGGAGCATCGTAGGCAGTGAAATATGGCCGCCATCTTGTGGAGAACCACCGCCCTGTGCTAGACAGCGAGACCAATCAATGGCGTCGGCACTGGTTGAGAGTGGAAAGAAAGCCCGAGTTGAGATGTGGTTCTGCAAACAAGGGTTGGTGTTAACCCTGCCGCTACGCTTCCGGGAGGCGGACAACCCTCATGTGGCCAGAGACGTCAGGGAGATCAAAGGGCCGCCGATCAGCGCCTCTGGTGAAATCAGCCTTTTCGGGACGAAAAGGATTGAGAAGGGGGCAGTGAAACGATGCAGCAGAGAAGTAGCAGGGAAGAAGTGGGAACGCCAAGAGAAGAAGGGCCCCTTCTCGGAAGTGTTGATTGACAAATTCCAGGAGGGGGTGGCAGACAGTCGGTGGAGTCCGGCTGGCGTCGCCGTGGGGAAGGGATCAGCCGAGTCCAGCTGGTGTCGTCGTGAAGGAAGCAGCCGAGTTAGCGGCCTGCCTGCCGGGGATTGGTGTGTGCCGGGAAGACTGTCTGGCAGAGATGGCAAGTTTGGCTGGAGGAGGTGGGCTCCGAACGTGTGGCCGTATGGACTGACTGGGAAGACGGTAGCGGAGAAGGATCCCTCTAGTGGCGGACATTGAAGGCAAGTTAATCATCTACTGTATAGTTACTTATCTACTCTTTTAAGCTTTTATAATAAATACACCGCACTAAGCTGTATCCTAAAGAATCCACATTGTTCTCTTAGAAACCTTGAACGCAAACATTGACGGCTGAGAAGCGTCGCGACAATATATTCAAATTTTAATAAACATAGGTGAGACGCATTTTTTTTTAAATTGCAAAAATCGAAAGATACAATATCTTCAAAATCACAACTAGAAAAGTAACTATCTTTTCCAAAACAAGTTAAAAATAAAAATCCCATCAACTACCACGTCAGTAGCTAAATTAAGTCACAGCCTTCCAAACTATTACAATCGTTAAGTCCCAACATAGCTACACTCCCCCGTCCTTTCCTTTTACATGCATAATTATTAATCATCCACACATCTCTCTCAACAAACTACAACACATCCCATCACTTTCTACAATTGGCCACCATCTATTAGCGCGTGACTTAGCAACAATCGAATTCGAGCAACACAAGCTCCGTCGCCACTAAACGTGCCACATTCACTAACAACCAAGATATCTCGATGTGTTTTGTACAACCACCACTCATGACTAGTAAATTTGTTGTTCATGATGAAACAAGTTAGATGCTGTACCAAAAACAAAGACTTCACGTGACACCTTTCCATTCAATTCACTCACTCGTGTCACACAGCGTATCACAACAATTTTTCTCACTTAAAAGGCCACAAAGACGCCTTCATGCCTGTGACACTTCTCACCCCAAAGCGTGTCCACGTCGAAAGTCACACTTTTACCCACATCTAAACCTGACATCATTGAATAACATTTTTACCGCAACAATGTCGAAACACAGCACTTACGAAAACCGAGAAAACTACCTCTTTCAAATAGACCATAAAACTGTCAACAAGCTTTCACCACTCTCAAAGGGAGTTTAACCAGTAAACCAGTACACTAACGTACACGCAAGCCCTCAGGCTGTACTACAACAAGGATTTCCAAAATGTCTGTTATCTGACAGAGCGCCCGCTTTTACCTCAGAAAAATTCCGTAAATTTCTAATAACACATGGTATACAACCCCCTGCTCACCACAAGCAATAACCCACAAGCAAACGGTTTAATAGAACGCTTAAATGCCACCATTACAGGCAAACTCAGACTAGCTTATCTAGAAAATCCAAAAGCTTCCTGGACTCAACTTGTTAAACGCGTCACTCAGACGTACAATAACACACCCAATTCTGTCACAAGTTTTCCACCCACCTACTTAATGTTCAATGTTGTCCCCCCAGATCTAAGAACTCATCTTAACCCATACCCCGAAATAACTAGAGCTAGAGAGATAGCACGCTCTCGTACCCCAAATAAGCATAAAAAAGATAAAGAAACATTTGATAAGCAGCACAGAACACCACATTTTGAAGTGAATGATCTTGTTTTGGTCAAAAATTATAGACACCCCGACACAGGTAAATTAGCACCATATTTTACTGGACCATACAAAATAATTGAAATAATTTCACCCAATGTCGTTCGAATAGATCGCCCCAATCAACCTCTCAATAGAGACAGTGACACCATACATGTCAATAAATTAAAATATTACACAGAGAATGTTCTGTACATTACACCTCCACAAACCCGATTTATTCAATACCCACAGCGAATGTCTCAAAATGTATATCTCAATGAATTCAAACATCTGACTCCAGATATCTTCGAAACGCAACTTTACCGAATTATAGCGCCACAAACTTCCCAGCCATTCCTACATTTAAATCCAGATTTATTTAATAGCGATCGTTTTAAAACAAACCTCAAGTAGCGACCAGAAAATTTCCCGTTAAATTCAAAATCCTATTCTATCTACAGTACACCAACCCAAATATTTCTTTGAAACCGCCAGACCTAGAACTAGAGGAGAAGGAATTTAACGCTGTAGACAAGCCCCCAGTAATATAATCCCCGACGATAAACAGCGGCAATTGCCCTTTAGTCGACCCCGTTTCATGTATATACAACGCCTCTCTCCCCGCTAACAAAGCTGTCAACTAAAAATCCGCTGTCGGAACGACCACCATATGTTTCACATCAGCCATTTATATTTCCCCCAGAATTTCACAAATTCCCAGACAGAGTCATAAAAATACAGGATTGATAGACTAAACAACTCTACACCATCCCGCGTCTCTCCCCCTATCTCACCTCCAGAAAATTTGGAGCGTGTCCCGCATTCCTCTTACTACATTAGCAGTCGATATCTTAACCTAACTTTTAAACATTTAGATATTTGAATTTGAACAAGACCTACCTTAAATTGAACATTTTTGATATTTTGATCCAGTGTAAATCTCTAATTTTTCTACATATCAAACATTTTACATGTTAAATTGAGATCACAATCTTTAATTATATTCTGTTTTTTGTATAAAATATTTTATTTTTTATTTTTGCCTTTCAATTATATAATCACTAGTTTTTAATCCAACATTATATATAAAAAATCAATTTTATTTTTCATAATATTATTTTAGTATTACAAAAGATATATTTGTTGTCAAAAATCACTTTAATTCATTATTATCACTTTTATATTGAGACGTTACAGAAACAATTTTCAATTGTACATAAATTCCTTTAAAATGTTACTTTAATTTTTCATATGTTTATTTTCAATTTCTTTTTCTCATTCATCAAAAGTCAATGATGTACATACTAAATTAGTAAAAACTCAATAAAAACGATATGTAAAAATACAGATAAACAAATGGCTTGTAAAAGAAAGCAGCAATAAATGAGTTTAGGCAAAATGTCTATTTCGTTAACAAACATTTCACTTTTAAAATAATAAACTTTAAAAATAAAGTTTTATTAAACTAAAATTAGCGTTTTAAAAAATAAAAACGTGGCAATATATTGATTGTTTGATTTTATCCACTTAAACTTTATTCAACCACAATGATATTTCTATATTTTATTCATTTTATATTTGTTTTTATACCTTTATATAAAATGACTATGTTATCATTAACTTTCGGGCATACAACAATCTATTTCTCTAACCACTTCAGTGTACTTTACACTACTATCTTCTCAGTCATTGCTTCACATCAACGTAGAAAAACGACAGTACTGCTTGACAATTATTATTTTTTTATTTCATAATTTCAACAAACTATTTGATCAAAGTTCCCCAGATATAAAAATCCCAACTTCTGGCCTGACACGTTTCAAAAGTTTACTACAATCATATCCCTAGAGCATAATCACCCACGCAAACACAAAGCGTCCACAACTCTCACAACTCAATTTTTTAGCTCTAGCGGACCACAATCAACCTTTGATTTTAAGTCAAGTCAGATCACCTACTGTCGCTACAACAATTCTACTTAACGCATGACTCTATTTCACCCCTTTCAATCATATTAAGGAACAACTCTTTCTTCAACAACTTTTCAACCCAATAACACTACAATTGTGACAAAGCACTGTAACCCTTATACAGGATCACAGGTGAAACATTGCCTCGGAAGACGCACAAGTCTATATCCTCGCTTTGCACCTGGACCTAAGTATTTGATTACCTGTGTAATACTTACAATTGCATATTCTTTAACCACTGACCCTTTCCAACGCCCGACAACAATCTCTTAAAACATCATCATTATTTTTTATCAAACAAAGGTTTTATCTTAATTTCTCTTTTATATGAATATCATAACTTTTAAATTAAACATAAGTTGTATTTTTTATAATTTGCAGATATATCCAAACAAAACATCTTGTTATAGCCCTTTTTAAGCCTCACAGTTTAAATTAATTAAAAGAAATTT
Organism: Cordylochernes scorpioides; assembly: GCA_030710605.1. Lineage (NCBI taxonomy): Eukaryota > Metazoa > Arthropoda > Arachnida > Pseudoscorpiones > Chernetidae > Cordylochernes > Cordylochernes scorpioides. Next base: position 54,475,370 of record CP092872.1, read on the forward strand.
TAATTACTTACCTGTGTTAGAGAGGCTTTACCCGTTTTAAACCCGGATAAAACCCTTTCACTCCCGGGGCTCATCTATGGTAATTTAAACCAACAACCCTATATTGTATAATTACTTATAACAAGATTGTCATGTTGTATATAGAAACACATCTATAAATAATTATGCGCATGATTAATCTGTGTCATTGCATCACCATATGTAATGTACTTTGTACAAACTAAGGATGAATAAATAAAACTACGTAATAGATGAGGAGCTAAGTTAAAGCAAGATTGAGCAGTTCAAAACGTCTAAAATCGAGAGAGAAATCCAACAACCCTGAAAAGGAATTCGGCAGCCCGTTGCCATCTGGTCCAAAGGGTGCGGAATGCCGCAGACGTTTTAAAGTCCAACTGCCCCCCCTCCTCCTCGGGAATGGTATATAAACACCTCGGTTTTAGCCGACCCTAGTTAGTCCGGAGTTAGTCCGCAGTTAGTACGGAGTTAGTCAGCAGTTAGTCTCTTCACCGTCGGCGCAAGCCCTTGTCGCTTGTAGCCAGGTCCACCTCATCGACCATGTAAAACAGTAAGAAACTCTTATCTCCATCTTGCTTAGTTCAACTCCTATCTGTTCATGGAACTTTCCTACTACAGCTGTGTCTCTTCGTTTTGTGTGTGTGGTTCCCAAGCTTTCCACTCTGCCTCGACCACGACTGCCTGTACTCTGTGAAAACTGTTAAAAGTCTTCCAAAGTGCAGAGAGGTACTGGAAAACTCTCCACGCCCTGACTGTCCCTCTCGGCTACTACAGGTTTGACCACCGGTTACCACAGCTTATAGCGAGAGTCGACAGGATTCTACAAGAGGCTACCAGACCTCAACATATTACATATCATACATATATATATACATACATATATACATATTTCAGTTTGCCAAAGCTGGTGTTGTGGCTTTGTCACCGACCGAGGCCGCTAGTTGCGGCGACGGTCAATAGATGGCGTCTGTTTTAGACGTCTATTTTGACGGGAGAGGCGACCTTTGTCTCTTTAGATCATTTTCCTCCCGGCAAAATTTCCATCTATATTTTGGCCATAGATATGGCCCAGCCACTCTGCCAGCAAAACACCTCTTTGGCAGATTGTCAAGATTCCATTAGATCCCGTGTGGATCTCATGGAATAAAGTCCGCCCTGGACTGACGAGGGCCATCAGCCCGAAACCATGGTCTCCAGGTGGACGCTTTTCAGTTTGCCAAAGCTGGTGTTGTGGCTTTGTCACCGACCCGAGGCCGCTAGTTGCGGCGACGGTCAATAGATGGCGTCTGTTTTAGACGTCTATTTTGACGGGAGAGGCGACCTTTGTCTCTTTAGATCATTTTCCTCCCGGCAAAATTTTCATCTATATTTTGGCCATAGATATGGCCCAGCCACTCTGCCAGCAAAACACCTCTTTGGCAGATCGTCAAGATTCCATTAGATCCCGTGTGGATCTCATGGAATAAAGTCCGCCCTGGACTGACGAGGGCCATCAGCCCGAAACCATGGTCTCCAGGTGGACGCTTTTCAGTTTGCCAAAGCTGGTGTTGTGGCTTTGTCACCGACCCGAGGCCGCTAGTTGCGGCGACGGTCAATAGATGGCGTCTGTTTTAGACGTCTATTTTGACGGGAGAGGCGACCTTTGTCTCTTTAGATCATTTTCCTCCCGGCAAAATTTCCATCTATATTTTGGCCATAGATATGGCCCAGCCACTCTGCCAGCAAAACACCTCTTTGGCAGATTGTCAAGATTCCATTAGATCCCGTGTGGATCTCATGGAATAAAGTCCGCCCTGGACTGACGAGGGCCATCAGCCCGAAACCATGGTCTCCAGGTGGACGCTTTTCAGTTTGCCTAAGCTGGTGTTGTGGCTTTGTCACCGACCCGAGGCCGCTAGTTGCGGCGACGGTCAATAGATGGCGTCTGTTTTAGACGTCTATTTTGACGGGAGAGGCGACCTTTGTCTCTTTAGATCATTTTCCTCCCGGCAAAATTTCCATCTATATATATATATATATATATATATTAAAAAACGAAAGAAAAAAATAAAAGATAAAAAGATCAGGTGTTGAAATCAATATTAAAAATGGCATATCCTGACCAGGAGCACATGTGCTTTTCAGAAGGCAGAGCGCCATCTGGTGGAACAGAAATCAACTATTCATTGATTTAGCCTGTTCCCTGATATTTGGCCAACCCAATTTCTTGATAAATCAAGAAAAGCCTACTCCACGCTGACGAGCGCCAAAAGCGCGAAACGCGTTCGTGGATGGCTTTTCTTGATTTATCAAGAAATTGGGTTGGCCAAATATCAGGGAACAGGCTAAATCAATGAATAGTTGATTTCTGTTCCACCAGATGGCGCTCTGCCTTCTGAAAAGCACATGTGCTCCTGGTCAGGATATGCCATTTTTAATATATATATATATATACACATATATATGTTGTAAATAATTTTTGGTAATATTATATTCTACATAATTTGTATATTTTTATTAATATTTTATTATTTATTTTCATAGATTAACTCTGTGACGCCGAGAACACCAGACGGCGCGGATGTAAATATGAATAGTTTTTTTTTTTATAGTTAGCTAGATTTTTTTGAGTTGCCAGTATGTAAATATTATTATCATTTTTTTTTGTTAAGTTTTTTTCTTTCTCTCTTTTACTATTTTGAGGTACTCTACCTATCAAGAGGCCTCAAGATTACTATTATCATTGATTTTTTCAAAAACTGTGACGATTTTTGGTTCAAAAATAAACCCGTCAATTAGTAAAGTGTTTGAACTCTTTTCAACGGAAAGCCTCGACTGCACAACTCAACTCAGTACAATTTTCTTTTAGAATACCAATTTCAATTTATTTAAAATATAATATATACATATTCACTCAATTCAAAGTAACAGTAACGATGTCTTTTTATTCACTGCCTTGTAAAACCCACATAGATCCAGTGAAAACTTTCTATCTGTTATGTAGTTTGTTAAGATATCCTCAAATGTGTCCGGGAATCTATTATCCTGTTTCGAAATAAATGTTTTTCTTTCATCTGAAATACTTGTACAGTGGAAAAAATAGTGGAGATATTTCGGAGTTCATTTTCTGCTTACAGAGCTTACATAACAGTTCCGCTTCTCCGAAAATGTTCTTGTGATTTTCCAGGAAGAATCTGTAAAGTACGCGCAGTTGGGCAATGTGTCGTTTAACAATGAATGGAAGATTGTCCGACAGATATCCTTCAGGAAGGGATGTTTTCTTCAGGTTTCTATAGTGAGGATATAGTTTTGTATTATTGATTTTCGCGCCCAGTTACCTTGTATGGATTGGTCTATTGCTGTTCTAGTAATCAGTGGCAGTTCATGTTGAAGAAAGTCCTTATCGGTGCAATTAATCAGATAAGAAAAACCAGTGGAGTTCAGAATGTCATTAATGGTTTTAACAAGACATATGTGGATATTTGAATTTCGGGACAAATTCGTTAGTTCAGTTAAGCATATAAATGGTAATCGGTTAGCTTCCATATTGAGGATTCTGATCCAGTATTTCATTGTAAGTTTTATGGAGGTGACTGCAAGAGAAGTTCGTCCACACTCCATTCGAAGGATATATCCTGGGGTATACCTGGGCAGGTTTAAAAGCCGACGCAGGAAAACATCCTGAGTCTTGTCCAGTAACTCCTTTTGATCACAAGCCCAGATCGGAGCTGCGTATAGGAGTACCGCTACAACCATTGAGTCCAATAGCCTTAAAGGTGCCTGAAGGGAGTTAACTTTGGTCTTAATCGTGACTGTCCACACCGCACTTATTGTAGATAGTGCCTTGCCCTGGAAATGCTTGGCAACTTGTGTATATGAAGACGTTGTTGGCAAAGGATAGCCAAGATAATTGTACTTTGATGAAATAGCCAGTGGTCTTTCGCCCCAGGACCATTTGTCAGATATTGCGAGTCGACCTCCATTGCGAAAAAAACATTATTTTAGACTTATTTTCAATAAGAATTAATAGTTCATTTCGAGGTATTTCTTTAGTATATTAATCTTGGTTTGCAGATTTATTTTAGACTCCCCCAAGAGGAGAACGATGTCATCAGCATACAAAAGCAAGTGGACCTCTCCAAAATCCGGAAGGCAAATACCCGGTAAATCAGAGCCGTTATGCGTGCTGATTAGATCGTTAATAAATAAGATAAAAAGATATGGAGACAACGGCTCTCCCTGCAGCACTCCAGATCGAATCCTAATTGGTTCTGTAAAAGAGCCTTCCCATCTCACAACCGTTTCAATTATTTCATAAAAACTCCGTATCACAGTAATAAAACGGCTACTTATGCCCAATTCGGTCAAATTTCCCCATAAGAATGAATGTGCGACTGTATCAAAACGCTTTCCTCAGGTCAACGAAGAAAGCAAAAAGTTTCCTTCTCTTCTTTCTTAATGTAAGTTGTATCAAAGAAGTCAAAGTAAATATGTGGTCCAGACAAGAGTGTCCCCTTCTAAACCCAGCCTGGTTTTCAAATAATATTCCCTTGTCTTCTATCCATTTAGTCATTCTGTTTTTAAG
>CP092872.1:54480051-54551790 GCA_030710605.1 Cordylochernes scorpioides
TCCGCACAAAAATAAAGGGATGCCGCTACTATAAGAAGCCACTATTTGCATATGTCAACAAAATAATTTCAAATCTCTCAGAAAAAAAAAGACCCGAAATGCAGCTGTATAAACAAAACGTCAAAAGTGTGCTATCTCATCATCTGTTTGATTACCAAAAGGCTAGATGAGAAAATTATATTTTTGCGCTGGTTTTCATGCACAAAACCAGTAATCCCGGGATTTTTCGAGCAGAATTCCGGGATTTCGGGATCATTATTTGGCTCCGGGATTGGAGGCCCTACTTGTAATATATCAATGAATTCCTATTACAATGACACACGCGCACACACTTCTGCTCTTAAGAGAAATCATGATATAATCATAATAAGATGAACATTCACATCAAGCTGTCAAAAGGAAGTTCTGGCCCCACAGGAAGATGTCTGAGATTTACTTCTGGAGTTGGCACGTAGAAATGACAAGGGTTGCAGCGACTCAATAGAGGTTTATATTGTTTAGACTTGTCCTTAAACTGGTTTCTGGCCGCCGCTCTTTTCTTCAGGGATTACATAGAGCTTTCAAGACACAAAAGTCCTTTCTTTTCTTGTTCATGAAGCCTTCAAGGACTATTCTGCTTCTTCTAAATCAGGATTAGGCTTAGCACATGATCGTACATTCTTGTAGGAAGCTTCCTGGTCTTTTGACATCAGTTCCAACTTACTTTTCTCTTTGATTAGCTCTCTGTTTCATCGCTCTAGGTATTTTATATGCTTCGAACTCTAAATTGTGAGCTGTAATGTTGAAATTCGTCAATTGTTATATATAGTGTTGTACGTCTTATCTATATAAGTGGATAAAAGGTAACAACACTACAAGAATACTTGTAATTTAATAAGTATAATAAAAACAAAGAAGGCATATCTTGACCTTGAGCACATGTGCTTGTAAGATGGCAGAGCGCCATCTAGTGGAACAGAAATCAACTAAACATTGATTTAACCAGTTCCCTGATATTTGACCAACCCATTTTCATGATAAATAATAAAAAAAAAAGCCATCCACGAACGCGTTTCACGCTGTTGGCGCTTGTCAGCGTGGAACATTCGATAAGGATAATCAATAAATTTCAAATGTCTCAATCAATGGCTTTTGCTATTATTTAATCTATTTTTATTTTACTGTCGTTGTTTTGCGCGGGGAAGGAGTTTTTCCCGCCCTCTACAATCACTCTAGAGGGGAGTGAGTTGAGAGGCGTCTCTGCGTGTTGTCCTCCGTCGGGGTGCCACTGACTGATGTCCAGTGAAGCTGTAAGCTGGCCGTCTGTCCTTGGTTGTCTGAGGCGAGGCGCACGTGTCTTGAAACTCTTGGGTCTTCGCTCTGTGTGTGCGCCATTGGGAGCGTCCTTGTCGTGCGCGCCATGAGAAACCAAGGGGTGCACACAGTAGTAACACCCCCCGCCTTCGCGTCGGTGCCCCGCGTAAACCTCGTGCCTCAGAGGTCCTTGATTCCACGGCAGATTCAGGGAGTACTGGTTAAGGGTACGAGGGCTAAAGGGGGGGAGTCCTATTGGAGCGTAGGACGGATGGCTCTAGGTCCGAACGAGAGGGCTCGGTCAGCAACCTTGCCAATGAACTCTCGGAGACGCCTGTGGGTGAATGGTCAACCCCATTGTAGCCGGACCATACTGGCGGGCGCGAGGGGCCTACCAAAGGCCGCTCGGTGCATGGAGAATGCATCATTCCTTCTGGCTGTGTGACGTGGTTTTTCAGCGAAAAACAGGGATGCAAGGGCTTTTGTTGCCTATATCATTCCTGGCTTTTGCCGAATTTCTATTCTGTCGTTGTTTTGCGGGATGCAAGGGCCGTTGAGCCTATATCGTCCCTGGCTTTGCCGAATTTCTATTCTGTCGTTGTTTTGCTGTTACAGGCCTATGACCCTTTCTTAATACAGTTTTTATTTTACACTGGTCGTCAGTTTAACATTGATAGGGTCGTATTCCATTCTACATTAGCCAATATGCCTTTGGCTTAGTTCTCTACTTCAGTAGTACATATACTGACAGAATGGATAAACAGAAGATGATATTGCACCTTGCAACTTATACATAGGGCACTAGGAAAGTTTTAAAATATGAGTTTATAATTTACAATCTTGCAAAATATTTTCAACCACAATCAATAGACTTATCCAATCTTAGGAACCCTCCTATAGAAATAACAAATGTCTTATTCTATGATCAGTGTCATGACTTTTGCCTTAGCTCATCTGTGAACTTGCTTCTCGAGATTAGAGGGCATTGAATCCTATATCATCCTCATCCAAACTCTTCAAGCATGTTCCGATCGCTATATATATATAATATAATATTGCCATAATTCTCTTGACAAATTCGTCAAAAATTCGATATAAAATTCTATTCATTATAATATGGTTAGTTTTAATAAGGAATGTGACCGAATATAGAAAAGATTCCAAACGTGTGATGCACTATCGCAGTAAAACTGTCTTAGAAGAATCATCTATTTCTTTAGATATCATCCAAATTATGTTTGTCAACTAATCGTATAAAAATGTTGTTCTATTCCTTTATATAAAATTGTAAAAGTAGATTTTATCCTACAATTTGACAATGCTCACGGTTCCCCTTTAGTGGAATCATTTATAAAGCGTGGATGTGACTATGAATATATCATTCAGGTGTCAAGGTTTATGGTGGAGTCTTCTCTTTATGAGCTAGGGTTGATAAACGACTCGTAATTCTGGTGTTATAAACTCTTCGCCTCATGAAACACCCGACGTTGACTTTCTGTTCAGACTTGTGCCCGTGCGAGTTAGATGGGAAATGTAGGAGGTGTGGGATTCCTCAGAGACAACAGCGTGTTTGTCCACTGCGGTCATAAAGTTCCCGGAAGCCCCCAACATGTGGTATCTGGTGACCTCCACTTTATCACCCAGAAAGTCGTCACGGCATGTCACCAGGAAGCGCGACGTTTCTACAGGTCAGAGATGTAAAACGACCCTGTTGTGGTCATGGTGCCCTGACTTCTTTTCTCCCGGACTCTCTCACATTGTCCGCACATTTGATAAGCCTCCTGTCTAGCCACTGATAGGTCAGTCAAGATGGCTCTGGTGATCTGACTTACAACAATCAGGAACGAAAACCTATAGGGCGTCTCAAAATTCAATGAAGTAAATGTATTAGAAATCAAACACACCGAATTAGAATTACAATTTGCATTTTTAATCAATTTATTCAAATCTCCTGAACATAAATTAAATAATTAAATAGGTTTCTGGAGAGGAGATTCTTGTTATTTTATTAAAGCATTTTCAAGCTGTCAAGCATATCTGCCCTTCAACAGGAGAACATAAATAAACGAATAAAACGTCGTCTGATGCTAAACAGTTCGGCATCAGGCGGCGTTTTAGTCGTTTATTTATGTTCTCTTGTAGTAAGGCTGAGATCCCCGAAAGCTTGAGACTGCTTAAATAAAATAAAAAGAATCTCCCCTCCATAAAACTTTTTAACTATTTAATTTGAATTTTTATTAATGTATAGAGTATACAGTATAAGATTGTCTCGTTAAGGAAATAACAATACATCTATTTTTATTGAGATAAGCAAGCAAGCTTTCAGGCCAAACCATTCCCCGTTCTTCTACCTTGCTACAATATCATCAACTACGCAGTATACGGTTATGTAGGGAATATCATATAGAGTAAAAGGCCTCTAAGGTTTTGATAGCACAAAGGTAATTTTTTTTTTTGACATTCCACATAACCGTTTGCTTAAATGTGGCTGAATTTCCTTAATATAGCGCTCAAATTTCTATTTCAAGGCGTGGCTAGTTTTAGAATTGCTGGCTGAAATCTTTGACTAGGAAAAATCCAAAAGAAAAATGTCCAATGGCCTCAAATCAAATGATTTGGGAGGACAAATCTGATCGCCTAAATGAGAAATTACACGACTCATACAGTAGGCGTTTCTTGAGCTGTATGAACACCATTTACTAGTTATGCTATTCTATACATAACCCTATACTTCATACTTTATGGATCATTATATAATTTTTATATTTATATAAACCTGTATCTTATATAAGAAAATAAACATTAAGTTAATTTTTGGATACAACTATAAATTGACGCTGCTTAAAAAAAATTACACACACCTTTTGCACAAGTTCAACCTTACTATATAGTGAGTGTAAACAAACAAAGATACGGAACCTTTTAAGTTCCAAAAAAAAAAACTAAATTTCTTCTAAATTCTAATCTATGTTGTTTGTATGCTGACAATGATTGTGGTGAAGAGTTAATATAGATAATATACTGGGCAAAATCACAGTTAAAAAGAAACCTTTCTTCATATTATCATATCTAAGAAATATAAAATGACATTTGAAGTTACACCGCATGAGTTTCTTTTCAATGAAAAATCATATTTTATTTCAAGATGAAATATTGACTATTTCTAACCTTTTTGGATGAGGTATGAAAGGTCATTACTCTTCATAATTCACTCTTTCATACCTCATCCAAAAAGGTTAGAAATAGTCAATATTTCACCTTGAAATAAAATTTTGATTTTTTCATTGAAAAGAAACTCATGCGGTGTAACTTCAAGTGTCGTTTTGCAATCACAGGCCGCAGTGTATTATAATATAAAATGACATGTTCACAACACACACATGTTATACTTCCTCTGATATCATTCCCTAATATTAATATTTTCAATTGTCAATCACATACAACACACACGTTATTGTTTCCTGAACACACACATTTATTTATTTTGTCACCTTTGGATGTTAAAAATTGGAAAATTATATTATCTATCAGAATACTCCTCTTCTATATGTGACATTTTGGTTTCCTAATGAGTGTAACATTTTTAATTTGGAAAAAAACAACGGTTGTTGACTTATTGGTCACCTTGAGTGATTTTGAATGATTTGGTCAAATATAACTTCCAATAAACTTTTACTAAAATCACGAGATTTAAAAACAGCTGAACCTATTGGTTTATATATTGCAACAAATTTGGCCCACTATCTTTCAAGCGCCAACAGCACTCTCCAATGTCACACATACTTGAGATAGCAACAACTCAGAAGACTAATGAGTAGTCAGACGCAAGTCTTGTTAAAGTACTGTTTGCCTTGAAAACTCGCGTCTAATTTTATTGTAAAAATAAAATCTTCGCTTTAGTTGCTATATGATCTCGTGGTTTCAAATACAACCAGTGATTTATTAGAACGAAAAAAGGTTTTGTAACTAAATACAGTAGAGGATTTCACATACAAGCAGAGAGAGTGAAATAAGAAACCTCAGAATGACCAAGAATTCTGTAAAAAATTCACATTTTGAAACCTTATTCGGTTTAAAATAGTCATTTTTCAAAGAGGAAACCCATTGACTTTCCCTATTGGATAGCTTTTCCGCAGTAAAAAGGAAAAAAAGCAGCGAAACTATTAATATTCCAATGCAACGATACTTTCAACGCCACGTTTCCTCGAACAGTAGTTCCTGACTCATCTGCATATTCTTAGGGCCGCCGCGCGGTGGCCCGTGCAAATCAATATGCCGAGCGGCGTGACGGAAGCCACGCGGTGCCATTCTTCGGATGGCATTAGTTCCTTCCCACAACTTCTGTGACAGAAACTCTCTCTATTTAGCTAAGTGAAGTCCACACACGAGAGCCTTATCGCCTTATAAATTTGGATAATGGTCCCTTATCCAGATTTATTTTTATATTATGTAGAGATTGTAGAATATTCTGAAAAATTGGTATTGCTAATGACTTCTTGGACGACTGATTAGGTTAAAACTCTATGGCCAAACTGAGATTGGTGTCAATTAGCGTAACCTTTGAAAATTGCCACAAAAATAATTGCTTTTATTAGAAAAGAAGACATAGGAAAACCATACTAGTGAAGAAAGCAATTTGGAAGTTGAAATTTGATCACAGCCTGGAAACAAGAAGGGAAGGTTAGACGGGGATATTATAAAGACGGACATTTTGCTTGAACGAGATCCACACAAAAAGAACAGTACTCTATGGTTCGAATTGTGAGTAATGAAGTCTTAAGAATCCATTTGGCTATTAAAGAATTAGATTGGGCTTACATTACTCAAATTTAGAATAATAAACAGCTCCTCTTTTTTGGCACAAGTAGATAGTCAAAATGCTTGTTGGTTGACCATCGTACTGTAAACGGACAGAGACGATTTTCTAACATTACCTTTACTGTGTTATCAATATTTGAAAAATGAAATAGAGTGAGAGAAATTGAAAATTAAAAATTATTTACATCAGATGAATCCCACGAGGATCGTCTGGTTCGATGTCACATTCCGCCCTGAAGTCGGACAGACGTAGATCGGACTTCTCCCCGACTATTGCCATGTCGAGAAATTGCTTCAGAGCGGACCTTTGCCCGGGCGAGAGAGAGAATTATGTTTCATACTTCTAGGACGCTTAAGTTATTATCTATTAATTGCGTTAGAAGTAGTTCAGAATCGTCAGTGCGATCTATAGATTCTGATTCAAGGCAATAGATGTTGCTGTCTTGTCAAATGAATAGTCAGATGTCTCAGCGTACATCTCTATCACAGCAATGCTCTCTATCTTGGGTGTGTAAAGCTGCTGTTCTGTTTCCATTACTCTTCTTGGAAAATAGGTGCCGTTACCACGTTAGTCACCTTGGAAACGGACCATAATTTGTTCGAATATTCCAAGGGTCCAGGGGGCAGGCGCAGGTTGGTTGGACTTCTCCCCCAGAATATTAGATGTATTAAGAGAATCAGAAAAATATTAAATAACCATGAGCCAACATTGAGCTCGATCACTTGCCCCATGTTTTACGAGAGACAATAGTTAAAATCATGGTTTTCACGAATGATAAGTCTCTGTATGGCAGAATATTTTGCGAGATCTACATTCTTGTCAGCCAAGTTCCACAAGTGAAACGTTACTATGCGATATATATGTTGCAGTTATAGATATTAATGTTTTTTTGTACAATTTAATTATTATTATAAGATATCAAAAGATGATGTGTGTAGATGGATATGACATGTTAGTGACACAAACACCCACATACACACATCCAAGTGTTGACAAACAACCTTATAATGGACTATATGATTGAACGTGTAAGAACGTATTGAGAAGAATCTTGATTGTTAGAAGACGTGTAGAAGACCCAGGAAGATATGGAAAGTTTGAATAATATCTCTGCCCGAATGAGATTCCCAGGTGAGAAAGCGAAGGCTGAGGTCACCACGGAAGTCCATTGTGACGCCCGCCAGTCTCACGCTCTCAATTTGCATATGCCACAATTTTCGCCAACTTTCCGGCCATAACATCTTCATATGGCCCCTGAGATAGCGGATTGGATAGCCCTGCTCCATTCAGGAATCTTGAGCCTAGAATTTGTCTTTCCCTTAAGTCTTGATATCACTACGGAATTGTGACTCTTAGTATGCTTCCTCCTTTTACTGGTCAATACCACCGACTGAAATCTACATACGGCGTTTTCTTTTGCCTCAAGACTTGCTTTCAGTTCAATATAAAGCTTTCTTACTACCCTCTCTGCTTCCTCCTCTTTGAAGTAGATGTCACCGTCTTGAATGTTGGATCTACATATTGTCCACTTCTTTATCGTCCACATTGAATATTACTATCAGCATATTAGGAGGGATTCTTATAAACCTATCTTCCTCCTTATTTTGGTATATAACTTTGATAGGAATGCTGGGTCTATATGCTATGCATATTTTGGTCTTTTGCATCAAGGAATATCAATTCTTAATATCTTCTTTGTTTCCACCCTATTCTAATTATTTTAAACTGATGGAATGTCAGCGCCCTTCTTTGTCCTATCCTTCAAACTTGGCTTTTGGTGTAGGGTAGGAATCTTCACGATTCTAGTTGCTACAGCAATAGTTCCTATTTTGATATTTCTTGAGAATGTGAACAAGATTGATGCTCTGTCTCATAGTATTGGAGCAGTTGAATTTTGCCATTTCTTACTGAAGTCTATCTTTCACAAAACAATCAACACATTGTATAAAACTCTGGACTTTCAATTAAAAATAATATAGGTAAGTAAACGACTCATCATGGGAATGAAATTTAGACATACGTCGCGACTTTACTTAATATTAATGAAGTCAATAATGAATCAGATGGAAAAATTTCTTTGACTGAATAAATACTATGTATTGACATCTGATTTTGGAGATGCCTCATCGTAAATTGTATCATAATCTATATATTATAGAATGTGTTTATTTGAAATGTTTTCCAGAAATGTCGTTGCTCTTTTGACTGGGATAAATTTCATGACAAATTCGACAGTCATATTGCTGCTTTACTAGCCTAACATTGTAGGTATTCTATAATTAATGAGACAAATGTAGATCACGCTATCCTATAAGGATGTATAAGTTAACGCTTCTTTACGGCATTTTCGGACCATAAATTCGAAACCCATAATATTGTGAATATATATAAATACAATATTCAAATGAACTTGCTACGACTAATATCATTTATTTAATTATCGCTTCAATACAGTCGTTTTTCTTGTATTAGTGTGCTAACTTCTTATCTTCTGTCTTTAAACTAAAGGACAATGAGCCAGAGGGGAATCAATTCAACCTGTCACTTGCTCTCATGTTCCCAATATGGAATAGGTTGATACTTATAAGATATCAAAGGCTAGCATTTTCATTGAATTTTAGATATTTTATCTTCTACATAAAATTTCTAAACCCAAAATGTTTATACATCACATATTCTATCCACCATGATTATCATGGCCTGTACCAAGTTGGCGACTGTTTTTTACTGAGTGCACACATGTCTACACACGTGAAAAGCAGTTATACTCTTGTGTTGTTTTAAATATATATATTTTTTGAAAGAAAATAATATTATTTCAATGTCTATAATCTCATATCGAAGAGTGAATTTCCCAAAATGATATCTTCACCTAGCGTTTGAACAAATTTTCTGTTTATAAGAGCTTATATCAAAATATATTGAAAGGATTAGATGCTAGAATAAAATCTGCATGCTTATCCTCACACAATTAGAATTTGTGGGAATCCTTGCAGAACTTGGCGAATTCTACGGTGCTCTTTCTTCCCTTCACATAGCAGTCTTTTGCTGTTGTATTCATATAATTCTTTCTGACTCGTGTCCTTAGATGTAGCTTTATGTATAGTTTTCACAGTACAACATTTTAACTCTTGTCAAAGAATCTTTATTTATGTCATAACCTTTCTTTATTTTGTAGGTTTTATGCTCTTTCACTCATTGTTGACACCCAACAACTTTCGATCAGGTCAAAAGAGTGTTTGTAAAAAATCTGATTCGAATATATTTTCGTCTATTGACGAATAGCTAATAGATCGACACAACAAGCAGCTATTGCACAGCTGTGTCGGGAAGAATACACAGTGCACTGCGACGTCTAACGGACGCACCATTCTGTGACGGGGGCACGTTTACGCTAGAACGGTTTAGCCCCTTAAAGCTGGAGCGCTCAGGCAAGCACAACCAAAGGCCGCTTTTTTAACATCCCCCTCGTCATCATCGGCTAACAAAACCAGAAGAATAGACCGAGCAAGCAAGCACCTAACAAATAAGCATCATTATCTTGATAATGCTCCATTTTTTCTTCAACGACGCTTTTGTGTAAGAATTTTCGTTGGCGATATTTTTGCCTGGTCAAAATGCAATTGGCTCCGATCTGATTAATGTCAGGTTTGGGTGTAGGAACAATGGTTCGGACATCCCTGCGTGCGTAATTGTCCTCCGTTCTGGATGTATTGGTTGTTCCGTTAAGTGAGCTAGTTCCGTAGGGGAAAAACAAAGGCGAAGAGAAGGATGTAGTTTGTTTGGATGGAAGAACCACCTTTTGTTCCTTTCTCCTATGTGTGATTATTTTCATATTTCTTTGTTTGTTTCGTGGCAGAAGTAGGGACCTATTTAGTTGTCACGTGTAGAGGCGTTTGGTCGTAGGAACTAATTTGTTCCTGAAATTGGAATGAAACCACCCGAACTATTGTGTAAGTTCGGATCAACAATATGATTGGTCTTCATTGTGCTTGAAATGACAAGGACAAACGGAAAACTACTTCCTCATCTTCATCTAAGAAGCATTCTTTCGAATCGATGCAAAATAATTTGTTGAACCGTTCTCCTTGAAGATTATTTCTACATCAGTATGATTCAAAGGCACTGTAGACCTGATTGCTTTCAGAATCTTAATACCCCCTTCTATTTTAAAGAATCCCAAATGTAAAGTTTTATTACTGTATACTGTCTCTTTATCTTATTAATCTCTCTTATAAAAACACGAAATTGGAATTTATTGTTAAATTTTCCCCTCTCCCCTATCTTACAAAGAATCCCGAATGTAAAGATCCATTGATGCATGTTGCTACTTCACATTTCCCCTAGAAACAAAACTATAGGTTATTCTTAAATGTCTTATCTCGAAGAATCCTGAATGTAAATATTCGTGAGTGCAGCTACTTCATTTCCTTATAGAAATCAAATTATAAGTAATTCTTAAATGCTCTAACTCAAAGAATCCTGAATGTAAAGTCTTGCTCTGAGTCTCCTCTTCTTCTATTTTTTTCTGACACATTATATATATTGAATATATGCGAATATGAATAATAAAACCTAGTGTAAATAACATTTACAATTCAGAGAATTAACGAATGAGCTGCCATATTGCTAAATAAAACAAGCAAAATGACCAAAATATATTGTAGAGAGCTTGACACTATGTGTCCTGCTTTTAGAAGAACAATAGAGAGGCATAATGTTTACATCTCCATTTATTTGACAACTAGATGCAAAGTAGGGAAGCTATATAAAATCTCTATAAATCTGGTCAAGACAAAAATTGTTCTTCCAACTTTCTTTATCCAGCGCCAATCTTGAGGATAACTGCGGGTGATAGATTTTGGGATGTAAGTTCTGGATGATGCATTGCCAATATTGGACTATAAATCATCATTATCTATGTACATTATTGGACTATTATTTTCCTATTTTACAAGTGCCAAGTGAAAAAGAAATTAAATCACTTGCTTGGTTCGTATGTTTTAAAATCGTCAACAATTAAATGAAAATCAGCCTTCCCTTCCTTAAGAGGCTAAAAACAGAAAGTGAATGACGGGCTAGCTACACTTTAAAAAGGTTTGGCTACAGAATCGATTAATGCATATTTACACTTCGAATATTTAAGGGGTTTTAATAACCAACAAAATAGTGTGTATGGAAAATAATTTCTCAGCTAAAAGCCCAGTCTATATAGGTTATAGTCTATAGAACCATTTTACTTTTTAAATGAAATTATCTTCCTGGTATTAACACGATGTCAATTTTGAAGCGGGAACAGAACAGTTTGGTGAAATAAATAGGTAAATGAAATTTTTTATTTTGAATATATTTTAGCAGTCAAAATAATAAGCCGCTAGAAGAATGAAAAGGTTATTTTTTATTTAGTAAAATTAGAATTAGCAAATCAATAAGTTAATGAATAAATAAGAAATAAATACGTTTAAATGCCTATACATAAGCAAATATATAATAAAGATTCTTCCTTGCTTTTACATTTTGACACAATCATTAAGAAATTTAGGGTTTGGTTTCTTTTCTCATTTCTTTTATTTCTCGAGCTCTGGGCTAACATTCTCTTCAGCACGGAGATCCAGAAGTACAATTTCTCCGATGTTGAAGGTTATGTTAGCCCGAAAGCTCGAGAAATAAAATAAATGTGAAAAGAAACCAAACCCTTGTTTCCTTATACACTGTTTCATCAAAAAGAAAATTGAAAACAAAACAAATATAGTTATGAATATTTTTGTTGTTGTTAGATAAGGCTTGATAAGACAAAGGATCGATAAGATAAAGGGTTGAGGTGCAGTCGTGATAAAAAAAAAAAGATAATTATTTACCGTCAAGTAGCTTTTATTTTCAATTACTTGAGGAAAGATTACACATTAGTTATTTTCACATTATATAGAATTTATAAAGTTATTCCTATATTAGTGATTTAAAAGGGTAGATATGTTAACTACGCATATTTACAACAAAAAACTATATAACTAAACTGAAAGTCTTTCTAAAAACGATGATAACAAAAGTAAAATTATCAATGAATAAAATATATACTTATAAAAATATAGATGGACATTTTGCTGTAAGGAAATCGATCTATAGAAGCAAAGGTCGCCTCTCCCGTCAAAAATTGTGCCTAAAAATAGAATTAGGTATGTCTTTGTTTACTGGAGGCCTTTTTTTCTGTCGGCGTTGGCACGTGATCACCAGTGTAGCCATTTTCTTTCTTATATATCGGCGCTACAATATATTGAGTGTGTGTAGGCCAAAATACCAACACACACGATTGCCATCTTACCTCTACTAGGGTCTCTCAGTCCTACTTTTATCTACTTGTGTCTACTTATTCCTTGCCACTACAGTGCCAGAACTCTCTCCATGACTGTCACAACCAGCTAATGTTCTGTACTAAACCGCGTTATATCTTATATAATCATATGTACCTAGAGAGGCAGCTCTCCCTTTAATTTTACATCAGAACGATGCCTTATGTTCATCACCGCTAGTAAATGAACTTGACTTATATCTTATATATACATATGTACCTAGAGAGGAAGCTCTCCCTTTAATTTTACATCAGAACGATGCCTTATGTTCATCACCGCTAGTAAATGAACTTTACTTATATCTTATATACACATATGTACCTAGAGAGGCAGCTCTCCCTTTAATTTTACATCAGAACGATGCCTTATGTTCATCACCGCTAGTAAATGAACGTTACTTATATCTTATATATACATATGTACCTAGAGAGGCAGCTCTCCCTTTAATTTTACATCAGAACGATGCCTTATGTTCATCACCGCTAGTAAATGAACCTTACTTATATATACATATGTACCTAGAGAGGCAGCTCTCCCTAATTTTACATCAGAACGATGCCTTATGTTCATCACCGCTAGTAAATGAACCTTACTTATATACATATGTACCTAGAGAGGAAGCTCTCCCTTTAATTTTACATCAGAACGATGCCTTATGTTCATCACCGCTAGTAAATGAACTTTACTTATATCTTATATATACATATGTACCTAGAGAGGCAGCTCTCCCTTTAATTTTACATCAGAACGATGCCTTATGTTCATCACCGCTAGTAAATGAACTTTACTTATATCTTATATATACATATGTACCTAGAGAGGCAGCTCTCCCTTTAATTTGACATCAGAACGATGCCTTATGTTTATCACCGCTAGTAAATGAACTTTACTTATATCTTATATATACAAATGTACCTATAGAGGCAGCTCTCCCTTTAATTTTACATCAGAACGATGCCTTATGTTCATCACCGCTAGTAAATGAACTTTACTTATATCTTATATATACATATGTACCTATAGAGGCAGCTCTCCCTTTAATTTGACATCAGAACGATGCCTTATGTTTATCACCGCTTGTAAATGAACTTTACTTATATCTTATATACATATGTACCTATAGAGGCAGCTCTCCCTTTAATTTTACATCAGAACGATGCCTTATGTTCATCACCGCTAGTAAATGAACTTTACTTATATCATATATAACATATGTACCTAGAGAGGCAGCTCTCCCTTTAATTTTACATCAGAACGATGCCTTATGTTCATCACCGCTAGTAAATGAACTTTACTTATATCTTATATATACATATGTACCTAGAGAGGCAGCTCTCCCTTTAATTTTACATCAGAACGATGCCTTATGTTCATCACCGCTAGTAAATGAACTTTACTAGCGGTAATGAAGAATGATCCACAACACCAATTTTGCCAAATGCATACAGAAGCCAGCCTGTCTACAATGGTTACGGGCTATGGCTCTCATCATTACATCATCATAACATAATAGATTCAGAACTTGAGACATGTATAAATATGTTATTAATATCATTAGCGCACGACCATACAGACAAATATCACAACCTAATATACAATTATTTTATGTGGCGCGTTATTGCTATGTATTAATTTATGCCTAACTGGCCTTGTCCTTATTGTTTGCGGAAGAGTATTGCTCGATACAAATATTAAATGCAATTCTACTGTCCTTAAAGCTTATGTCCATAGTTTGCTTAATTACCATTTCTAAGATTCCACCCTTCAGTGTTGCATATAAAAAGAATGATCCAATACAGTATTAGAGCTCTAAAAGAAGCGGTCTGGTAGATTAAATTGGCGAAACCGCTGGAAGGATTCACCACTGATGAAACACTTTTAAATTTTCTACGAATTCTAAATAACTAACTGGGTCATTCATAAAACTATAAAAACAAGAGAGTTAAAAGAATAAGCGATAAATTGTATTCACAATAAACCCCACCGCTATATATTTCTTTCAGTCGATAAAAAAAATAAAGATTTATTATCTTAGAAGGGCAGTGGAGAAGAAGGAAGAAGAGCAATCGACCACCGTGGTGCCAGGCACGATGCTAATCCAGAGTCACAGATAAAATGATAAAATGGGCTCAGACGAACAAGGAACCATTTAGCCGTATCAAATTAAATTTGCTCTTTATCAACCATAAATTTTCTGCAACATTTTATCTCCTAAAAAAAGTCTAAGCTCTCTAAAGCATTCATTTTTTAACGGGATTAGACACATGATTATTCATGAGATAACTCGCTGATATTCCAAAATGGCTGGCCCCATTAACATCGTTGAGATTGTATCATAGATCATTAGGTTAGGTGGTATAAAATTGCCAATTAGGTTTTCTCCAAAAGGTGATAAAAGCATTTTTTCCATCAGATTATTTTTTAATAAATTATTATTTTATATATATATGTGTCAATTTAATATTTTATAATATATAAATATTTTATTAAATTTGACCAGAAAATAAAAACTTTTTTAATTATTATTTTTGTTCTGTTGAATATAGTTTTTCTTTTCTTTTGGATTTGTTAAATGTGTTTTTTTAATAAACTCATTTACCAAAAATATAATATTATATAGTTAAGTTTGCTTAAAATAAAATAAGCATATTTGTTAATAATTGATATTTCATTCTTTTCTTTTTTTTTTTTTTTTGTAAGTCAAATTTGCATTCGACAATCTAAACATTTACTTAATAATTTTTACTTTTTCATTCTCTCCACTCGAATATAAGATATATATAATAGCTAAAAATAGAGCAAAAAGTAGTAACATTGAAATATTATGTCATAACTTTATTCTATAACGTAATTACCTAAGGCAACGTAATTGCCCAAGTAATTTAAATAAAAAAAATTAAATGAATATTTTTTTTCAGAAAACTCGGAAAATATTGGAAAAGTCAAAATGAAATTAATATTCAATGATATAAAAGCAGTCATTTCTTTCTATAGGCTTTATTCGAATTGAATTATTTTGAAGATTATGTTATATATTTTAAAGAAAAAAATCTCAATTAATCAAAACGAAATTAAAATCCAGTAATGTGTACAGCAGCCATATCTTACTATATTCAGTATGAAATAAGTGGGGGGAACTATATATGTATTTTAATATAGTTAAATTTATAGGGAAAAGGTTAAATATTGCTTTAGAGTGAAGAATTACTGAAAAAAGTGTTATACGAGCAGCAACTATTTTCTGAAAATATTCCAACTATAGTAGATGAATTGCATATTTGTAAGAATCAAATTTTAAAGTAAAAATATCAAGGTAAATATTTCTAGTGAAAAAATGAATAAAAAGTTTACAATATAAATTTTTGCGAACAGTGTTACATCGGAGAAACCGGTCGATCTATCTGCACCAGATTATCTGAACACAGCCGCAACATACGCACCAACGACCGCAAGTCTCTCTTATGCCAAACACATCACAGAATTTCGCCACTCGTTCAATTTGGACAGCGCTGTATGCGTTTACAAGGGCGTCGGGAACAAGTATCAGCGCTAGTCCTTGAATCTTTGGTCTCGCACTGCACGCCCAGTTTCAACCGAAAAATCGACCTCCCACCCCAATACTCCGTGTTTTACCTCGCCAATCCCCCAGCTGAACTATTTACCTACTTTATTTGGCTATCTTTCATGTCCATAGTTTTAAAATATTTCCAGGTTGTAACCTGAAGAAGGGCATTCTTGCCTGAAAGCTTGTTTTTTACCATTTAGAGAAAATCACCACGTTTTTATCGCCTTCATTTCAAATATAAACACTAACTATTTATTCTTGTAGCCCGTTTAGATATAGCGCGGAACTGGATAATTCATGAAAAGATACACTTAGAAATAAAAATCAAAGGAAATATTACTTTATCCAAAATAAAGTTCTGTGATATGAGCAGCAACCATTTCTTCCTGTAGACTGTCCAACTATAGCGAAATTGCATTTCAAAAGAAAATTTAAGGGAAATATTATTTTAGTCAAAATAAATAAAATTTTGTGATATAGGCAGTAACCATTTCTTCCTGTAGACTGTCCAACTATAGCGAAATATCATAATTCTGTGTAATTGGATTTCAAAAGAAAATTTAAGGGAAATATTATTTTAGTCAAAAAATAAATAAAAATTCTGTGATATGAGCAGCAGCCATTGCTTCCTGTAGACGGTCCAGCTATAGCGGAACTGGATAATTTGGAAGAGTTGGCGTCTATTAAACGGTCCCTTGGGCAGGAGCTATTTCCGGAATGGAGGAAGGAAAGAAGATGGCGGAGTGGAGGAATATGGTAATCGTTTGATAGGCGCTCATTGTTCAGCTCATCGTCTGTGATACCAAAATTGGATCCTTTTTTTTCCCTCCCAAGACCTTCTATTAACCTGGTTTCTCCATTGTTAGAGGCGTTGTTTGGAGACGTGCTTTTTTATATTCTTCATACTGTGGTTGATTAATTATTCTTTCTATTCCGTTTTTATCTTTTTTTTTTCGACCTCGACTCCCTAACCTTCTAATCGAAATTCGAGATTCAACGTTTTTTCTCTCTCAATACTTACAGACCCAATTTATCAACTGATTCTATCAAAAATCATTTCATTTATCACTTTTGGGAAAAATTATAGATTCATAGAAGAAAAAGAAGACTGATAATTACCAAGATGCTTTATTACCTAAAGATATTTATAAACAATAAGGAAAGACAAAAGATTATAAGAAATTTAACTTGATAAAATTATGTACACACCAGCAGCCCTATTCAATAACCGCTAGCTCACAAACCAATCCAACGAGGCTGTGTTATATAAGCAGAGATGAAAATTAGCATAGACAATACTACAACAATAGACAAATTACAACAGAGTATTATATCACTGAAATATTCCAGAATTGTCACTTTTAACAATCAACTCAGAAGATAAATTTTATTGTCAGGAGAGATATTTGTTTAGACAAGAAAGAGACACGGAAAAAAAAAAATCTCAAGAAATCTTTAAGATGCTTTTTATGTTTTACTCAAAAGGAATGCACAAACTTGGATCGTAAATTAAATTGATAAACAGCTTGGTGTTTGGATTTGGATTGCAAACTATGGAAGTGATTGTTTTCAAATTATTTATGAAATTTAGTAATGTTCTTCCCTAAATTGTAACCCCTTTTTATATCTTTATGAAGCATTAAATTAATTTATAAGAATGTTTTTAGTAGCTCAAATTACAAAGAAAATCTCCCATTAAAAGAACCAAATTCATTATCATTTTAAAAACCTCTATACGTATATTGGTGGAATCATTTAATTGATTTTCTCCAACTATACGAAAGAGCCCAATTGTATCATTTGTTTTCGAGGAAGGGCCTTTTTAGTTCTGTAACAGCTTCAATGTATTAAAACCTAGTAAGTATAAAATTGAGTGTCATATTTTATTAAAGTTACTTACATTCCAAATATTCTTGTGGAAATTTATAGAGCGTAGACATTTATTACAAGAAACGCGTGTTGGATTTAAGACCTAGAACTGTATTTCATTTACGGTTTTTTGACGAGAGAGCTTGTAGTTATCAAGACGATAAAGCCCTGCGTACAGCTCTTCGTAATACAGTAGAACCTCTCTGTAAAGGATACCTAGTTGTAGAACTAAAGTGTCCTTTATGGAGAGATGTCCTCTTAACAGAGAGTTGATAAATAGTAAAAATGACAATTTTGAAAACTAAAACTGTTCTTTGTAGAGAGGTGTTCTCTAGCATGAGTGTCCTCTCATGAAGGTTCTACTGTAGGTATAAATCAAAAATGTGTTTCTTGTAATAGTAATATATTCCTGTTTTTATTATTTACTCAGATTTAATAAAATTATCAGACACTTCTTCACACAAACAGAGCCTAGAATTACCCTGCGAGTGTTTAACTTGATTTATTTCGTTCACATACGCTATTCATTCCATCGCCAGTTTGTATAGATTCTGTTTCTGTTCCAAAATAATTTTATTAGATACCGCTCAACAAGAGCAACCTAGTTTATGTTATGTACAATGAATAATGTTAAAAATAATGAAAGCATATCCTGACTAGGAGCACATGTGCTTTTTAGATGGCAGAGCGCCATATAGTGGAACAGAAATCAACTAAACATTGATTTAACCTGTTCCCTGATATTTGGCCAACCCAATTTCTTGATAAATCAAGAAAAGCCAACCACGAATGCGTTTCGCGCTGTTGTCTTGTCAGCGTGGAGCAGGCTGTACCACTGCGACCAAAATATTTGGTCCCAGAGGCTTCTTGAGAAACCAAGAAATGGGCAAATAATAATATGTACAGGTTCTTCAATAATAAAAAAATGTCCAATGCGGGATTCGATCCCGGTTCATGGCTGTCGGGAATTGATAGTTTATATCGTTTGTCCATCGACTGTTTTCAATAGTTTGTATGGATACTGTCTGGCAGAAAATGATAGAAAACAAAACTATGGATAAAATTGCAATTTATTTTCTTCTAAACCATCACAAGTTATTCAAAATAAACGAACAAAGAGATAATTAGAGAAAATAGCCAAGTAACAACATATTGGAATATTGATTATCCTTTATCGAAAGGAGAACAAAATCGTGAGGGAAAGAGTTTCTTTCACAAGATTTTTTTGTTTTTGATAATGCATTAACTTCATATCATTATTGAACTTATAATTAAACTTTTGTTAAAATAATGAATATATATTCTGCTACAGTAGTTTTAAAGCTATCTTTTAGTTGAGTACATTCGTGACAGTCCTCCTTAAACAGCTATGTAAGCCTCTTTGCATTATAAATCGTAAAATATATAAATTAAAGCAATACAGGATAACTAGAGATGCTCTGTGAGGTATTTAAAACAACCAACATTAGTATAGCTATATCACAATTTCACCTTTTCTGATCCTTGTTATTTAATGTAGTACTAAAATTTTAAGAATAAAACAATGGTATAATTTCGTTTATTTGAATTTATATGAACCGTGCTAAATGTTTATAGAGTTGAAAGGTTTTGACAAACGCGAAGGGTTACAAATAATGCGTTATAACAGGAAACAACAGACATGGAAGTTCCATTCACGGGGTTACCCTTTTTTAACCAAATTTAACTTGCCATGTATGCATACACATGCTTTATATATATTGTAACAAAGTGTTCATTAATTTTATTATTTTATTACCAGAGTGGTCATCTTTATGTTTATATTCTGCTACTCTGTAAATTTCCCTCGTGGCTTATCTTTGTTTACCATTCATAGTTTGTTCTTGCCTCAATAAATTGCTGTGTCATCCCGAAGTTGGTCTTCCCTAATTTTCCACGTGGTATTTTGGTGGAGATGCTGGGTAAGTTAGGGAAGACAAACTGAAGAGCGCCGAGAAGACCTTGAAGCCATGGGTGCTGTGATCTTCATTTTCGGAGACTGACTCCAGGATTCCACCGCCGTGCTAAAGCCAAGACTCCCTCCAAGATGACGATGTCCCTATAGACGATACGACGACAAAACCGCTCTTCACCCCGCAGAAAAAGGACGCAAAGGTACTAGGGACAAAGTTCCAAGACTTCGATGGAATCCTTGCAGAAGCACGTCAGATCCATGTCAGTATCTACAATAATTGCTAGCTGTGGGTTACAGCTCCCATAGGAAAGAAGCTATGTAACAAAGTGTTTATTAATTTTATTATTTTTATTAACAGAGTGGTCAGCTTTTTATGTTTATATTTTGCTACTTTTCAATATACCTCGTGGCTTATCTTTTGTTTACCATTCATAGTTTGTTCTTGCTTCAAATAAATTGCTGTGTCATCCCGAATTTGGTCTTCCCTAATTTTATACGTGGCAATATATTTATAATAAAAGCGAAAATTTAAAATCTCTTAATAAAATTGTGCGCATCACAACACAATGTTGAGTTACACGAGTCCTTCTAAAATTCCAACTACTACTCATAAATTAATTCAAAGCATAATACGCCATCTATATGAAATGAAATGAATTAAGCACGAATTTATTTTATACAAATATTTTTCATCGCGGTAAGGATAGTAGAGGTTTGTTTTGTGTATAAACGAAACATTCGTGCGCAAATGATTTCATTACCTATATTACTCCTCACTCCGGACCATATATACAGTTTCCCGGCCATCCTTGCAGCCCTCTATATGGCAGACATCAATCCAGAAGACATCCATACGAACAAGGCACTTTTGTTGGCTGGTATTGTGATAAGGGTGCACGGACCGATCTGATCTGTTTCATGGACAAGACACCCTCACCACCTCAGTTGGCCGGTATCGTGATCAGGGTGCACAGACCGATCTGATCTGCTCCATGGACAAGACACAACCACCACCTCAGTTGGCCGGTATCGTGATCAGGATGCACAGACCGATCTGATCTGTTCCATGAACAAGACACAACCACCACCTCAGTTGGCCGGTATCGTGATCAGGGTGCACAGACCGATCTGATCTGTTTCATGGACAAGACACAACCACCACCTCAGTTGGCTGGTATCGTGATCAGGGTGCACAGACCGATCTGATCTGTTTCATGGACAAGACACAACCACCACCTCAGTTGGCTGGTATCGTGATCAGATGCACAGACCGATCTGATCTGTTCCATGGACAAGACCGCATCACCTATATTACTCATACAGATGCAATCTTCACAAAAAAGGATCATTATTACCCAAATCTGCAGGCCACGATGTAATCTGTGCTAGATATGGCCGTTTTGAGATGGTTAACGGAAGAGCTGGTGGGGGGGCTGGCGTGGAGGGGGCCCAATAAACCAGAGTTATGATGGCGGTGGCGGTTTATGGCTCCAAGGCCGTAAAAGATCGCCTGGCCGGTATTAAATTTCGTCTGCTGCACCAACAGGGATTTCCGTGTTAGCGTCTGCCTTTCAGAAAGTCTTACAGTAACTGGCAGCTTTTATTACGGCACTACTGAATATCTTCATTGTTTTCTCTCTCTACACGATTGGAACTGAAGTTTCTTTTGGTGTTGTGAGGAGGCGGCATATCTCGGAACATATTCACCCAGAGGTTGGCTAGTCTTGAGGTTGTCTTTATGTGACTTATAGCATAGAGTGACAAGAATTGAGCATGCAGTATAGGATATTCATATATTGGAGTGTGGAGGGTTAAAGCGTATTGGAAATGTAGTCGGTAGGAAGAAAGAATTATGAGATCGAATACACTCAGGAACAAAACTTAAGAAAGTTCCTTTGAATCAAAGTCTTTGATGTGGCCTGTCATCTGTATTTTTAAGGAGACAGGCAATTTTTTTTCATACTTGGTTATCTCGTGTGTCTTCAATAAAGGGATCACTGTGTATCAAATATCCTTCAAAGTTATTGTCTGAATCCTGATATACATTCTAAAATGTACAACTTCTTCAAGTTTTGTCTATGAGTGTAGATAGAGCGCGAAATGAGGAATCTATAAAAGATGGAAGATCGAAATTTTAAATATATATTTCATATAAAGAAGTAAAAACAAGTTTTTTTATGTTGAAAATATTTTTATATATTCATTATGGCATATCAGGAAAAGATTAATTAAAATTATTTTTGTAATATCACTTATTCGAAGTAGAAAGAACAGAACTCTAACCTACCGGTATTTTCGATGCTACCTGAAAAATAATTCAAACTTTTTCATTTTTTCTCAATTTCAAAAAACGAATGTAACTATTTATATAGAAAATATCTTCAAGTATGCATTTATCTTGTTATGATAATTTCGAATCATTTTTGGCTAAAGCATTTGTTATTTTGAGAGAGCGGAGATATTCTTCATTGATACATCATGACCAAACTTTCATTTATTTATCACAAAACACACTCTATATCCTATTTGGATATTTGCGCGTAAATGTTTAAACTATTTTTGTACATAGCACAATAACGTATGGTTCAACAATCTGGTATCTATATAAAAACAAATTGGATTTTCACTACAGTATAATTTTCTTAAACTCTGTATACATGCTTATAATACAACATACTCGAATTGTACACATTTTTCGCAAGAATACCTAAATATACGAATTTGATTTTGTCAAACATACTTAAAACTCCTGGGGAATTGATAGCAGAAGATTTATATACTCTGCGACCTTTCTTTAGTTTGGAAGACCGGGTTCTCCAATCACAAGGTCAGGCCAATAACAAGCTAACACCGATATTACTAGTTATCCATATATAACGAATATTTTACCTACTGTAAAGCCATTAGGATTTATTATTCAACTATTGATTTTGTACATTTACAAAATTTCACAAATTTACTCTTTACTCAGACCTAACTCTAATTCCTGTTACATTTCCATCAAACTAGATCAGATATATCTTCCTAATAAGAAACTATGTATATAATATGAAATTTCAGATAGTGAGAACAAAAGGCATCTCCTGATCTGCAATTGAAAGTTGATGATGGCTTACGCCATTATCGTTCTTTTCTAATTATTCAAGAATATTAGCCAAATACAGCGATTGGTTGATATTTATTCCAACAGATTGAGCAAGCCAATCAGAAACGTTTAGTTGCACGATCAGGAGAAGCTTTTTTTTTAAATATGAATCATCTACCTGATCCCAATACAACATTTCATTTTCATACTGTTACTTACAAAAATAGAAATCATTTATTGAGGAACAATTATCAGACTTCCAGGGAAAGTTTCTTTCAAAATCTCTAATCTCTATCTTTCGGGTACGAGCGCCCTACTACAGGAGGACACACGGTATGATAATTCGCCAATATGACAAGAGTTAAAATATTATCAAATACTAATTAATATCAAATACTAATTTTATAAAATGCTGTAGATATAAAAATTTGATATTTAACTATTATACAAATGGAGACAATCTTTTAAAATATATATTGTCGCGTATATGAGCGTATATGGAGTACTAAATGGATTGATTGAAAGATGTATTGAACGGTGAGTTCTTTGTGTATATATAACACTAAAAACCGGAACCTATATCGGATTTTACCATGTACTAAGGTAGGATGGAGTACTAAAAGGATTGATTGAAGGATGCATTTAACGACCAGTTCAAGGAATCAGCCTCGTACCACATTGTGGACCAACTGAATAATCATTCGTTTATACACAAGAACAAGATTTTTAGCGCAGCTCCAGGGCCTTCAAGTTCCTGGAATCAGGGCGCGACAAGTCAACCGTCGAACCAAGGAGGAATAGTGAAGTTCATGATCATCGACGGAGAAGCTGTTATCAGAGGTTGTGATGGACTTTTGCCCATAGTGCCAGTGATGATTAAGGATCCAAAAGGAATCCGACGTGTATATGCGTTGTTGGACACTGGAAATGGAAACTATGGCTATATTTGATAGCTTCGGAAAATATAAGTTCAGAATCTTTGGTTTCCAATCGTTTTCAATGTCTATGATATTGAAATTTGGCATCCCATTGTGTTATATTTGTATCCTCTCAACAGGCCTTACAATCTAAAAACGCGGTGTTTCACCATAAAAATATAAAATATATAATTAAACTTCAATTATAGTAGCGCGACAAGAAACAGTGGTAGATTAAACTGTTGGTTCACTACTGATGAGTCAGGAACTTTCCAGTAGTTTTCTCTAGCGTTTGGTAGGTTGTGTAGAAATGTGTATTTTAAAGAATATAAAATTATAAAAATCCGAGTTGATTGGTAATATTTTGAATCTAAGGGCAATAGAGAAAGCTTACTTGAATATGAGTGAAAAAAGGCCAAAATATAAAAAGAAATTAGAAGGATTATGAAGGATTGTTTCCTTTTTCTCTGGATATTATTCTGTTTTTTACCTAATCAGTTCATATAGTAGTTAAACCTGAGGAAAACGAAACCTCAATTCTGAAATTTTGATGTTAGTCAATTTTGCTATTATAGAACTGACCTTGAATTTTTGGATGATTGGGAAATCAGTCAATATAATCAAGGAATGAAAAACAATGGAAAATGTGCACATAGAGTGAATATAAAATAATATTATTATAAGTAAAAAGGGCATATATTGGATTTAATAAAAGATTTTATCCGCCAATATTTCGGTTGATTGAACGCCAACCTTTATCGAGGCATAATAATACATATTATAAATATAAAATATTATCGTTCTTTTCTAATTATTCAAGAATATTAGCCAAATACAGCGATTGGTTGATATTTATTCCAACAGATTGAGCAAGCCAATCAGAAACGTTTAGTTGCACGATCAGGAGAAGCTTTTTTTTTAAATATGAATCATCTACCTGATCCCAATACAACATTTCATTTTCATACTGTTACTTACAAAAATAGAAATCATTTATTGAGGAACAATTATCAGACTTCCAGGGAAAGTTTCTTTCAAAATCTCTAATCTCTATCTTTCGGGTACGAGCGCCCTACTACAGGAGGACACACGGTATATAATTCGCCAATATGACAAGAGTTAAAATATTATCAAATACTAATTAATATCAAATACTAATTTTATAAAATGCTGTAGATATAAAAATTTGATATTTAACTATTATACAAATGGAGACAATATCTTTTAAAATATATATTGTCGCGTATATGAGCGTATATGGAGTACTAAATGGATTGATTGAAAGATGTATTGAACGGTGAGTTCTTTGTATATACACTAAAAACCGGAACCTATATCGGATTTTACCATGTACTAAGGTAGGATGGAGTACTAAAAGGATTGATTGAAGGATGCATTTAACGACCAGTTCAAGGGGTCAGCCTCGTACCACATTGTGGACCAACTGAATAATCATTCGTTTATAACACAAAACAAGATTTTAGCGCAGCTCCAGGGCCTTCAAGTTCCTGGAATCAGGGCGCGACAAGTCAACCGTCGAACCAAGGAGGAATAGTGAAGTTCATGATCATCGACGGAAGCTGTTATCAGAGGTTGTGATGGACCTTTGCCCATAGTGCCAGTAATGATATAAGGGTCCAAAAGGAATCCGACGTGTATATGCGTTGTTTGGACACTGGAAATGGAAACTATGGCTATATTTGATAGCTTCGGAAAATATAAGTTCAGAATATTTGGTTTCCAATCGTTTTCAATGTCTATGATATTGAAATTTGGCTTCCCATTGTGTTATATTTGTAATCCTCCTCAACAGGCCTTACAATCTAAAAACGCGGTGTTCCACCATAAAAATATAATATATATAATTAAACTTCAATTATAGTAGTGCGACAAGAAACAGTGGTAGATTAAACTGTAGGTTCACTACTGAGGAGTCAGGAACTTTCCAGTAGTTTTCTCTAGCGTTTGGTAGGCTGTGTAGAAATGTGTATTTTAAAGAATATAAAATGATAAAAATTCGAGTTGATTGGTAATAATTTGAATCTAAGGGCAATAGAGAAAGCTACTTGGATATGAGTGAAAAAAGGCCAAAGATAAAAATAAATTCGAAGGATTATGAAGGATTGTTTCCTTTTTCTCTGGATATTATTCTGTTTTACCTAATCAGTTCATATGGGTTGTTAAACCTGAGGAAAACGAAACCTCAATTCTGAAATTTTGATATTAGTCAATTTTGCTATTATAGAACTGACCTTGAATTTTGGATGATTGGGAAATCGGTCAATATAATCAAGGAATGAATAACAATGGAAAATGTGCACATAGAGTGAATATAAAATATAATTATTAGATAGTAAAAAAGGGCATATATTGGATTTAATAAAATATTTATCCGCCAATATTTCGGTTGATTGAACGCCAACCTTTATCGAGACATAATAATACATATTATAAATATTTTAAAAATCCTTTCACTTACACATAGTAAGTCTAGAAGGATCTCCCGTCGACCAAGAGTCCTCCTCCTCCACACTCCACAGTGGGGCCTCCCCACTCACCTCTCTAGATTTAAGAAATATTCATATAGGCATACAGACCTCGGCCGACAGGTAGATTGTGAGGGCGTCATCATCCAGGTTTTTTGAATTCTCCATATCTAAAAATCTACTTCAGCTATTGTTAAAACTTTCCGAGGAACTCTCCAGGCAGAATTAGCATGTGAAATGAAAGCCGTCCAAAGTAGAACCCGGCCATGATCGCTGAAGTCGTTTAAAACCACGTAGTAACCATCTGTACTTGAACCGATTGTGTTAACCGACCATTTTGTCTTGGTGACCTGAGTAGCTGTTTATGATAGGCTTAATGTTGTTAGATTAGCATCAAAGAGAATATGTTAATCCTCCATCTCAGACAACTTGGCAAAGACCTCCAGGAAGCACCAGTCCTCCTCGCTTTCAATTCCAGGTACGACCGTCCAATTTCTTTCCTCCTTAGGTCCTGTCAGGCGGAACAATGACAGCCTTATCTATCTCCCAGCGGTCGTCAGTTTCATTAGAAAACCAGACGTTCTTCTTTCCTGTCAGGAATTGTCTCTCTCTATATATATTTGTCTATTTAGTATTGTCCCCAGCGTGGTTAACCAGTGTCATTGACCACGTGGACATACCGAATATACTTGGAGAATCCTCAATTTGACACCTGACTCACTTTGTAGGCCTTTAATATAAAGGTCATTTACATCAGTTGAGAACCCCAGCTTTATAATTTTATAAAATACTCTTCATATAAGAGAATAGAAAATATTGCAGACAACACTATATAATTTGTGTTGTACTGTCTTAATGGGGGGGGGGGGGGGGTTCACAAAGAACTGGGCTGTATTTACCCAAAGGTTGCACGCGGTAGTCTACTGCAGTCTTAGTGTTCTTTACTGCTTCAATAACGCCCATGGCAATGTCTCTGTGGTGTACTCGGCAATCTGGTATATACAGCATTGCTCCAATGGTTCACAAGGTACTGTGATGCACTGCCCCAATGGTTCACAACGCACTGTGCTGCACTGCCCCAGTGCGAGAAGCGGAACGGCGCTGGACGACCGAATTAAGTGACCGCTTGGCCGACCGGAAGTCTTTTTTACGAGGCTCATTCAGTGATCTGAGTCGAAGTGTTGTCACGCCAGCGGTAGGCCCTATTAGCATGGCCGTTACTGGGACTTCAGCATTCCTAATTAATTGGATGGATTTGCATAGATGCATATACAAGGTCGGTCACAAGTGATATGCCTGAGATCACAATACCATATAAACTAAAGATCCAATGATATTCCAGTCCAATTGTCAAATATCGCCGTCACATCGAACGTACTAAGTAGGGCCACCGTCAAAGTAAGACAAATATTCCCGGACGTGATGAAGAGGTTTAGGTTAAATTCTCGGACTAATTTGAGGCTATTCCCAATTTTGCTTATTTCTTCTTAAATATGATTAATAAAAAGTTTTGTAATTTGATTAAAAAAGGGTCTACTAGTGACCTGAATCTGTAGGATATGAGATGTGACAGAGCTTATCCTTAAAGAAGAGTTTCTTGATTCCAAACTTGAGTCAAAACACCTTCCAGGTATTAGAGAAATAATTGTATTGGCGGTATCAGGACTCACTCTAGCCAGGTATTCGTAAGTTGCGTAAAACTTTACCATATGGTGTTTAGAAATGGAATATATATTCTAACTCAAGGCATTGCTTTTGTGCTGCGTTGATAACAATACGATACTCTCAAGTGACTACCTGCTATAGAAACGTTCTTAGAAATGTCCGAATTTGAATAGAGATAGATTTAATTACCAGAATGGCAGATTAGAGAAACCTATACTTCGCAATGACAATAGACTAGAAAGAGATTCAAATGGGTCCCATGGGGCGAAGAAAGTAAGATACTCCCTGAAGACAAGTCCCAAGTGGACGAACTCAAGCCTCATCACAGCAAAATTCTTACTTACAAAATTATATTTTTTCCAAATTTTTCCCAGTTGATATCATTACATCATAAGGATGATAAGGCACAATTTGGAGTATAGATTATAAACCCAAGGTAATAAGACCAAATCCAAATAAATTAATAGTGCGTGACGTTTGTTACACGTTTGTAACAGCGTTGTTACCATCAAGTACAATCAGTACTTTTGTCTGAAGATGGTAACAGCGCTGTTACCGAAACGTCACACACTATTTATTTGAATTTGGTCTTATTACCTTGTGATTACATCATAAGATATTCAGGAAATGTGATAAGAAATGCTACCCTACTAAAAAGATTAATTGAAGGACGCATTGAAGACGCCAGAGGACTCCCTCGTTCTACATTTAGGGACCAACACTAACGAGGGAAACCAAATAATGTCTTACCACCATTTTATAACTAGATTTATGGGTTGATCAACTGTCTTCAAATACTTATTATCTTCCACAAAATCTCTGACATTTTAAACCGTAAAACAAAATTCAAATTCACCATTATAAATACATCCCTCGGGTCTGAAGATCCTGTCAACAAATCAAAAGTGAGGAAAAGCCTATCAATTCTACAACAAATTTATTTTTTAATAGAATTTCACTGTTCAATTTTCCGATCTTCTTGAAGCCAGAAGATGGCATTTATGGCGTTATTTATAAAGGTATGCAAACTACTTCCTGTACGTATTGTTATTTATTGACATGGGGGCGGAAATACCTTTTTTTAATTATTAGTTATCGCAGTTTTCTCGTACATACCCTCACAAGGAAAAACAAATTATTACATAGCGGAGTTTAGAAATGGAATTAATATTTATATAATTACACAATAGCATACTTGAGTCAAAAAAGGCGATCCATTGGATATGTTCATATGAAAAAGAGCGTACGTGAGCGTATTTGTGAAAGAAAAACAATTTTTGATGATTTTTTTCTCTAACAGATACAGGTACGCCCTTTTTTATATATAAACAATTGCATATGATTCTTTATTGTTTATATGCTAACTTTTGAAGTTGTCCTTCCAAAGATCTATTTAAAAAAATTGTTTTTACAAATATGTCTGCGTGGAAGGACATGCCCTCCAAGATAGATTATATACAATAAAGGAGGTTTATTGTTAACCATTTATCGTTTTGTTTTATTAAAATATTTTAAAGCGATTTTAAGAGCCTATAACAACAAAATTTGTTTCTTTTCCCCTGGCTACTCGCGCAGTTTGCAAACCCACGGGTCTTTAGGCTGATATAATTCCAAGTTTTCACAGATTATAAGATTAAATTTATGCTATGTGAATATTTCAGCGATGATGTTTGTTCTTTAGGTTTTATACCTTCCAGAATGTGGAGGTTTCAAATTCTGGATCCGTACAGTAGTTAAAAGCACAAGGAAGTCATGTTATTCATCTGAGATCGATTTTTTTTATATTGTTACGTGAAATTAATAGCGCATTTCAGAATGGAATGTTTTCGGAGCGTTCTCGAATAATGTAGAACAAGCGGAGAATTTGCCGATTTAAATTAATTATGAAACTTTTAGTATTGTCTGCTTTCTGATTGGCTGACTAACCTTGAGCGTTCTGGAAAGATCTACTCCGGGATATATAGAAATGCAGAGCTCATATCGGGAAGAACTGCTGATTACCGCCGAGGCTGGTGTACTTCGAAGAAGATTCTAGAAGGTTATATACTAATTTCTGCCTTCTGGTCTGTTCCTGTTTTTCTTTCTATGCTGAAGTTGCGACTGGTGTATTGTTTTCCGTTGTTTTCTTTAACACTTTTCTGTAAATCTTTTTTAAATAAATAAAGTCCTAAAGATCTTCTATACCCACGGAAGTTGTATTTAGATTTCTCTTTAAATTTCTAATTCTGCGCGGGCATTATATTTTTATAACAAGTGAAAAAAAAAATTAAGTTCCGCTTGTAGATGGCTTTATCGTTAATTCTGGGAGAGTTTGAAATCAGATAGAAGGTCTCTAGAGAGTATCCAAGAGCTCTAAGGAAAAATCGAGTGTTGATATTCAGGGGAAGGAAGATATGTTAGCAGAGAATATATTCACTAATATATATCAAATATATCAACTTTATCAATGTGTTTTCACCTATAAAATATTTTACTCGCTGCCCCTCTTCTCTTTTCCCTAACAATAGTTGCTATTGTTTTCGTCAAAAACGCTCGATGTTTCTAAGCACCAATGCACTAAAAAAATGTACCGAACAGAGTAGGAAGTAAGAAAATTGAAACTCCCCATCGGGACTCTAAACATTACTAATGACATCTCCATCTATAAGAATAAATATCACCTAAACTTAATAACTTGTTAACTTGATATCTTAAACGTGTTTGGCTTTTGTTATATTTATATTCCATAATATTGTCCGAAAGTATATTGTCTTGATATAAATCAAGAAAAGCTAACCATTGTCCATATTAGCACGGTGCCACAAACACCACGCAATGTAGTCATAGAGGCTTTTTAATAAATCAATGGAAAAGTAAATTTGCACAAAAGAATTGTCCATCTTCATTTGCGCAATATATAAAGTTATTTTTTCTTAATATTCGGCTAAAATTTTAAAGAATCTAAGCATCGCAAAGATAATTTCTATACAAAATAATATCTTATTCTCCTCATTACCATACAAAGACCACGTAAAATTTGAATATTTCTAATAAAGAAATTAATAAAGTGTTATCTATCCAGATAGGTACTAGCACAGTATGCACAAACACAGTCCGGTGGTCTCAGGCCTTTGACTATCCCAGTTTTCAGAAATAAGTGTACAAGTCATCAAGGCATTCCAATATTGACAGACATAAAAGCAGCAAGATATCTCTAGTTTTGGTTGCCATCCAAGCGCCAGCGTGACCAGAAAAGAGTCCCTATGATCAACAGATATAAAAGTCCCAGGTAAATTCACAAGGAAGAGGACTTCACACACCATCTTGACGGCCAGGTCCATAGATCAACCCACTAATTGGCCAGGCGGCGGGTGAAATATTGAGAGGTCGTGCCCCTACTCGGGACTTATTAATGGACAAGGAAAGCCTTGTGTACATATGTTGTATTATACCTAAACATGCAGGATTGATGTACTACCCCCTTACTCCATTAGCCTCATCTAGATCTTCTAATGATGCTGGATCGAAGAAATTGCCCCCTCACATCTCTCTCCGTTACAAAATAATGGTCTACTATATCAAAGTTGTTTGATATTCAAATACAATGTTTAGTTTATTCATTTTTGATACATTCTTATAAAAACGACTGTAATCGTTTTAGTCACATATATACATTAGGAAATGGCGAAGGGTAGTTCTTTGTAATTTTGTTTTATCACACATATGGCAAGATATATTTATTTTTAAATTCTTGGTACTGAAAAGTTCATATTAGTCTAATGTGAATGGAAGAAAAATTTTAATTTCGTTATTTTTACATCTAAAAGTATTTTACAACAAGAGAATTAATATAATTTTCTTTCAAAAAAAAAAAAAACAACTATAAGGTGCGAATCATTTCTTGAATTCTTTCCCGGTTCTGTGCAACGACACTGTGTGGTTGGTAAGTTCATTCTTGAAGCAATAGAAACCATGAAGTACCATAAAGCAATAAACAAAAGTATACAGTTACCATCACAATACGTTCCCCATCTATCATAAAAACTTTAAAATACATATAAAGGAATATTTATTCCATATATTTCTCATTCACTAAATTCATTAACCTGTTCATAATTGATTCTTCAAATTTATTCAAATATGTAAATTTTTAAACTTTTTATGTACTATATTTACATAGATTCCTCTTTAAAAAATACTATATAATCACTCTCCATTGCCTTGTTTATACATTATAGTTAGCTAAAGAAGGGCTTTCCTGAAAGCTTCTTTTGGTCAGGTGAATAAAAAGAATTGCGTCGTTGTATGATTTTTTTTTAATCTTTCGAAATCTGCTATCCTGGTGTAATTAATTCCCTGTTGTTGTCCATCCTTGAAGTTTTCTGTCTCTCCCAATTCTTCTCTTACTTTCTATTTTATATTATAGTACATCAATGGCAATAGCTGGTGTACTTGTTGTCGTCTCTCTCTCAATTCTTCTCTTACTTTCTATTTTATATTATAGTACATCAATGGCAATAGCTGGTGTACTTGTTGTCGTGTCTCTCTCAAATCTTCTCTTACTTTCTATTTTATATTATAGTACATCAATGGCAATAGCTGGTGTACTTGTCGTCTCTCTCTCTCGCATGACTCAAATATTGATGTTTCCAATAACAATTAGTTCGATAAGTTTATCTTCTGTTTCTATTGCTGATGTTTTGAAAAAAAAAATACAAGGGAATTCATTTAAGGATAAATCTTACTCATTTGGAGGAGTAAGTGATGTTTTGTTTCAAAACCCCAAGATAAAATTATCCACGGATTATCCACCTGTATTTTTTTTAAATTTTATTAATCAACCAGGCGCGATATTGAAATATTTGCGCCTAATACAGAGGAAACAAAACATCACGCAAATTAGAACTTAGAATTAAATATTTCCAAATTATCCACCTGTATTGGAATAGTGTTTAAATGGCATTAGTGCTAAGCCTATACAGGAGTCAAAGCATGGACGTAGCTGTAAGCCAAGGACGTCGCTGATGTGTTACTGGAAACGTTGGCTGAAGATACTGTGAACTTCCACTGATACCGAGTTGTTCTCACTGGTTGTGGAAACAGATGAAATGTTGAGAAAACTGAGAACATTGTCTCGATTGTTTTGGGTGGATTTATTTAGGAGGTAAGAGTCAGTCTTAGGACTGATTGACCCGAGTATCTTATATTGGAGCACAGAACTGTTCTTCTATAAATCCACGAGACGGATGTTGGTGTCTCACCATATCACAAACTTCCGAAAACACTAAAAGGAAAACCTGAAAGTAAAATATTATTTATTATTCTTGATATATAATTTATAGATAGATTTTTTGTTAAAATTTAACGAAAGACCTCTCTTTAGCGGATTGCATTTTTGATTTAGTAGCGATGTCCGAGTTTTGCCTCTTTACATCAACCTCGAATAGGGTTGTAATTTCGATTTTACATTGTCTTTTGTTGATTCTGGAAGCTCAACTTTGTGTTATATATATCAATATATTTATTTATTTATAAAGTCACATCTTCCGGGAAAATGGAGGCTCTAATAACCGTCTCTGCAGACTGCTTTGGAAAATTCCCAACGCCTACCTGGAGACTTTGTTAGCTAAACATTTCTTTGGAAAATTCTAAAGATTTCACTTGATTCCTTGAGGATATCATGAAATCAAAGCCTGCCCTGGACTCACGAGAGCCATTAGCCCGAAACCATGGTCTACAGGTTAGCATTCTGAAATTTCCAATGCTAATTTTTCTCCTATAATTATTTTCTTCAGCACTAGAAGCTTATGTTTTGATACTTTCATTAAACACCTTGTATTCTTTAATAAATTCGTACTATAAAATAAATTAAAAGGACTTAAAAGCGCGAATGTTTCTTTTAAAACATAATACAAATTTCTACTGTCCTTACTGCGATGAAAAATATATTGGGAGGGCTTGGCTCATCAGTGGTGAACCCTCCAGCGGTTTCGCCAATTTAATCCACCAGACCGCTTCTCAGAGCTCTAATACTGTATTGGATCATTCTGCTTTTATATGCTACACTGAAGGATGGAATCTTAGAAATCGTTTTCAAGTAAACTATGGACATAAGCTTATAAGACAGTAGAATTACATTCAAATATTTGCTTCGAGCAATGCTCTTCAGCAAACAATAAACACAAGGCCAGTAAGGCATAAATTAACACAAAGCAATAACACGCCATCTATACATATAAAATAAAAGGACTTAAAAGCGCGAATGTTTTAAAAGAAACATTCGCGCTCTTAAGTCCTTTTATTTTATATGTATAGATGGCGCGTTATTGCTTTGTGTTAAATTCGTACTATATATATACAAGATAATCAGCCCAGTTCGATAGTATAGCGGTTTGAACGGGCGCTGGGAAGGTTCAATAACTAAGGATTCAGGCTTTCCCAACAAAATTCCCCGAATTGCAGTAAAGTTTGTAGAAACCGCGCTCCCTATTATCAAACATATATTCTATTTCATTTTCGATGTACATTCTTCTTAGGCTGGGGATCCCAATATGAAGTCAACAGCACTCTGTGCACATGAAGGATTTGTACTCTTAGAATGATTTGTGCTCTGAGTTAGTGGAATGAGCTCGCCGTTTTTAATTATCTCTCTCACTGCCCCCCATCCTGTAATACAGCTTAGAAATATAGGAATGGGCGTAGTCCAGACATGCTTCCTTCAGGAAAATCTGCCGGTAAACCCACTAGACCGCCATAAATCTCCCAAGGCTTCATGAGCCCATCTATAACGTGGGGAGGAGATCTGCTATCATGGTCATTACGTCACCGCATTCCTGACTCTACCTTCAGAACGACTCCACTATATCTTGGTGGCTTTCTACTGAGTTTAATGTTTTATTAGTATCAACGTTTTGTGATAATTTCTTTGTGGAGATTTCACATCTTTCCCATAGTCTGCAGTCAATTCTCGATGCAAGATCTACTGGAATTAAGAAACAACACCATTCGAAACAGAGATTTTTCCAGGTCCGGGTAGTGTTCCCGATACAATATTTTAAAGCATTAACTTTCATATGAAAATCCCTATTTGTATTAGCGCGTATTTAAAATATCATATTTAAATTTTTACGTGTATAAATTATACACTGGTACAAATAAGTAAAAAAAAAACACAAATGATTAAAATATTATTACATATATATAATATATATATTTTGAACAAATATTTATGAAATTTGATACATAAATAGTTGATTCTACGAGGAATCAATCTAGCCATATGGATATTACATATAAATATATAATAATTCTAAATAGACAAAATGAGGCAGTATATCGCCGAGAATGAGTATTAAATAAGCGTTTGATCACCTCCAACTCTCACTTCGAGTTCGATTGACAAGTTACAAAGATTTCCCTTCGAGTAATGTTCTATTAGGTGGTTTACGAGATCCAATGCGTCTCCTTAACACCTCCCCGACATGTTCTATTGACTTCAGGTCCTAAGATCAGGCTGGTCAATCCATCCTCTGGTTATCCTCACTCTCGAGGAAATCATCGACTCGTGCTACCTTGAAGATATTGGCTACATGGCCGGCATTCATTGTTCTTGAAGTAAGAGAGCCAGTAGGGATTTTAGAAATATAAAAGCCCTACTGGCCGAAGTATCTCTTACTTCAAGAATATAGTGATACCTTATTTTTACTATAGATTTATGAATGCCAAGATATTAGTGAGGAGAGAAGGACATTCTTTTCAATGGTAGACACCAGCCAACTTAGGTCAATCCAAATGATGTTAACCAGTGCCCAAACAAGCAGACTAGTTGCTCAGGCCCTATATAATTTTTACAAGGCAGTAGGTGTAAAGAGGGAGAAAAGAGAACTTGGAAGCTATTGTTCTTACACCTCAGAATGATGACGAAACATCGAGGGGCCATCGTGTTGGTCGACGATGAGATTGCGGAGCTGGTAATATGGATGGCTGTGCTGGAGTAAACCTCCTTTTTTGTGTCTGGATGCTATATTTATGGCGAACTAAATAACTTGGTCCCTATTTCTGCTCCGCGCTTATGGAATTGAAGACTTGAGGCGATAGCGTCGACCTTTCATATTAAATCTTACTTTTCCTTATTACTACTAATTGTATATAGTTGCGGAACTACTGGTTTCCTGTGCTGCTCTTTTCCTGATATTGCACCTTGTACGGAGAATCTGTATAAGACTAATGTCTTAATAAAGGCTTTGTTTGTGTGTGTGTGACTATAGAAATAATTTTAAAAAGCTTTATGTGTCGCATGCTTACATATTAATTAATTTGAATCTCCTGGACATTAATTAAACAAATAAAAAAATCCGGAGGTAAGTTTCTCTTTATTTTAAAACCGTCGCAAGCTTTCGGACATCTCTGTCCTTCTACAGGAGAACATATATAATGAATAAAACGCCACCTAATGCCAAACGTTGTTTAATTGTCTAATGCTTACATATTACTAGCTGAATATATGATCTATATGCGAAATTCTATTAATAATCTTTCTACAATATTTTGAAAAGAATTCTCATTCTATTTTTCGTTTCTTTACTTTTCACGCTAGTGTATATTGAAAATAAATATTTTTGAGAACATACTATTTGACTTTGTGTGAGTTTATTTTTCGAAATAAAATATTATTTTTTGTGCGTATATTGATTATTCTTCATTAAAATCAAATGTTAGATTCAAGAAAGTAGCAGTGCTTCTTATGTAATATCACGGTTTTTTTTTAATTAATGATAGTGGTGTTAGAACTTTTATATTTAATTATTACATCAGACTTGTCTGTTTATTTACATAGCGCGAATTCATATAATATGACTAAAAATACATTTATTGAAACCTTTATCGCAAAATATAGAGCTTTTCCTATGAATTTTATTGCGATCTCATCTTGGATGAATACCTTTATTGCTATCCTCCGATATTTCGACAAAACCATCCTTATCTTCTTCTAGAAACAGCAGGTCTCTGGAATAAGCTAGTGGTTAATAGATAGCAATAAAATATTTGATATGCCGATTATTAAACCTAATACAATAATACAAAAATGAACTCTTAACTTTATAACGCTGGTGGACATTTATCGCAGAAATTTGAGTCATCTTCAGATTGGTGATATTAAATGCTTTTTTGTTTTTGGCTTATACCTAGTACACGTGGTACAGGCCATTATAATCATGATGGTTAGTTAGCGACTGCTTTTACCTGAAGTGCACCACATGTCTACACATGTGAAAAACAGTTCGACTTTGCACTTAGACATGTGCCAGAGCCCCGTTTGGTTACTTGCACTCGCTGGTGGGGTTGCAAGAATTTTGCAAGAATCGGGGGCCATTGGAGCATTTTTTTATAAGAAAAAAGTGCTCAATGCGGGGAATCGAACCCGGGTCGTAGCGGTCGTAAACCAACGGTTTAGACCACCCTTCCACCGATCCCCCCCTAATATTATTAGATAAAGATATTAAATGCGAGTTGTAACAACGGTTTTGAATCTCTGTTGAATGTCAATTCCTATATCTCGAGTAAGAGTAAGTGTTTAATAATAATTTTATACCGCAGAACTTACTCGACAATTGACAATTCGAAATCTTTTGACACTTATAGTCAATTGTTACAAACTTTAATAGAAATTAAACTTACTCTTACTCGAGGTATAGGAATTGACATTCAACAGAGATTCCAAACCGTTGCACAACTCCCAGTAAATATCAACAAATTGAAGATGGATCAAAGTTCTGCGCTAAATGTCCACAAGACGTTATAAAGATGGGGGTTCATTTTTTGTATTGTTGTAAGAAAATACCATTAGATGGTTGGACAGTTTCCTGTATAAGGAATATGTTGCACTATCTACAAAATTCAACTTATTGTGGCCGTTTAAGCCATTTACTTCAACCATTGTCAAGGAAAGTGTATCGAAGCCAGGATTCCTGTATTCCCTTAATAGAGATGGAAGTGAGTCGCCCATACATGGGGCCCATACGTCGTTCCATACGTGGTTGGTGTGACAATATATTCATACTTAGGATTTTTTTGGTTGTCAGCATCACACTATAGATTTTATATAACTTTATGATTTATTTTTGAATTCCAAAGTCGCTATTTAGCGACACAAGTGTATCATGGCACAACCCATTGTAAGCACTATTCCAAGTGTGTCAAAGACGACCACTTGGTAAGTCTCCATATAGAGAAATCAAAAACTGAAATAATAGCTACATATTCTAGATAAACAAATTTGTATCGATTCTTTATTCAATTTTTCCAAAATATGCAAAAAGATCAGCCTGTATATTCCTTTGTTAGCTGAGTTCTCAGCCTGTCAAGAACATCACGGCCAAAAATTCGTGTTACATTTGATATAAAGCCACGCTTCACCTTTCAAATAGATACAATCCTAGAGAAGCATATGTCCACAGTTCTTTCAAAGCACCCATTTACTGTATTCAATAGCAAATGCAGGCTATATAAGAAATACAGTCCTAATGCAATAGTAGGACGGTCTGGAGATTAAAATGGTTAAACCGCTGGGAAGGTTTACCACTTATAAGTCATACCCTCCCCTTTTCAATATTTATTCATTGCAGTATGAGGGTTGTAGAAATAGCTTTTAATTATATATATATGTGGAAAAATAATAGAAATATGAATATCAGGGAACAGGATAAATCAACGTTTAGTTGATTTCTATTCCACTAGATGGCGCTCTGCCATCTGAAAAGCACATGTGCTCGTGGTCAGGATATGCCTTCTTTGTTTTTAATTATATATATAGGTAAAAAGAAAAGTGTGTAACGTTAAAATACTTACAATTTTCACCTTGTTCCTCAATGTATATATATATGAAAAAACAATAGATATATATATATTGCTTATCCCTAGTACACGTGGTACAGGCCATGATAATCATGGTGGGTAGAAGAAGGCGACTGCTTTTACTGTAAGTGCACCACATGGCTATACATGTAAAAAAGCAGTTCGACTTTACACTTACAAATGTTCCAGAGCCCCGTTTGGTTTACTTTGCACTCGCTGGTGGGGTTGGACTTTTGCAAGAATCGGGGACCATTGGAGCATTTATTTTTTCAAAATGTGTATTGTGAAGTAAAATGGTGATTGTCTGTCCAGGGCACGATGAAAGCTGGTTGGAGTCTTATTCCCCAGCTAGTCTTGGCTGTCCTGGCTATGGGTAAGTCCTGCCATGTTTATACATTCCTTGTTTAACGACATTGTTGAATTCAAATAATGAAACTGTTTCATAGAGATGTGTATCTTTTCATTTTATTATTGCATTCCCAAGTTTTCAGGCATTTCCGCCATTTTCCGCCAAAACGAACTGTTATTCGTTTTTTACCCCTGTAGAAGAGTAAAAATGCACGAAAACTTGAGAATATATATTAATAAAATGCAAATTTCATAAGTGTTGTTCGCTAAAAACTTTCGTTACAATGCATCAATTTCAACCAAATTTTCAACATATATAATTGCACAACGAATCACAAGTTTTACGAAGGAGCTTCTTTATTTATACTTG
Organism: Cordylochernes scorpioides; assembly: GCA_030710605.1. NCBI lineage: Eukaryota > Metazoa > Arthropoda > Arachnida > Pseudoscorpiones > Chernetidae > Cordylochernes > Cordylochernes scorpioides. The sequence continues at coordinate 54,519,582 of CP092872.1, forward strand.
AGCTAGCTTTCGAACCTTTCGGTTCTTCGACAGGCGTGGCTAGTATGACTATACTAACAGGGTATAAGCGCGCTTGAGCCATTATATACAACATATATTTACATGCGAAGTGATATTTCAAATATAATTAAAATAGAAATAAGAATTATGACTATGAAATATAATGTTTTATATTTCATAGTCATAATTCTTATTTCTATTTTAATTATATTTGAAATATCACTTCGCATGTAAATATATGTTGTATATAATGGCTCAAGCGCGCTTATACCCTGTTAGTATAGTCATACTAGCCACGCCTGTCGAAGAACCGAAAGGTTCGAAAGCTAGCTCAAGTATAAATAAAGAAGCTCCTTCGTAAAACTTGTGATTCGTTGTGCAATTGTAACAATTATACGGAGTTTACCTATAGAAATTTCAACATATATGTAAAACGAGATGGAGCAGGTTTTGCTTAACATCAAAATATATTTCCTAACATTAACATGCGTAACTTCGGTGTTATCGATTAAATACAAAAAAATTCAACAGAGTTAATTTTTTTACATACTAGCTAATAATCTCAATCTAAAAAATATTCAAAACAAGCAATTTTAAGATAACACCATATGTAAAACAGTCGGCCAAGAAAACAACAACGATATTACATCTTTCTCACATATTCACACACAATCTTGATTAATAATTAAAACTAATCTTTAACATTGTTTATTATACTTCATAATATATAATATTCGTTAGGCAAACTTTCACTCGGATAAAACCCGGGCGAAGCCGGGTACACATCCGCTAGTACAATATAAAATGAAAATAAACTCACATCTTCAGAAACTTGTGTTGCAATATTTGAATTTATATGCAAGAGATTTTCACACCTATTGTATTGTAAAATTGTGGTAACAAACCTTTTTGTGGGCTAAATTATTGAATCAATTATTAAAATTATTTCGAAATGAACCACCGTGTTTTTGCATATAAATCTGTAAATGTAAAAAAAATAATTAAAAATGAAATAATAAAAGGTCAGGTGTTGGTATTCAAATCAAAAAAGGTATATTCTGAACACGTTCCGTGAACCTTTTAGATGACAGAGCGCCATCTAAAAAGTTCATGTGAATGTATGTTCTATATATTTTTTATTTAAAACTAATCTAACTTTTATACAAACTCGCTTAAATATTTAGCATATTTTAACAGTATATAGAGATGTATTTTTAATTTAAAAGGCATATATTAGATCAAAATATCATTTATTTTACAAATATTTCAGTTGACTGAAGGCCAACCTTTATCAAGGTATTATAACATTTTAAAGTGTGTCAACAACAAACTCAGCGCCACATAACGTCAACAGAATTAAGTTTTAAAATATTTTGTTATATTTTCAATGGGGAGAAAAAATTTGATATATTTATTTTTAATTTTTTTTCTATTGTTTTTTCATAAATATATATTTAAAAAAAGCACATGTGCTCCTGGTCAGGATATGCCTACTTTGTTTTTAATATCAACACCTGACCCACTTATTATTTATTTTTTTTTCTATTGTTTTTTCATAGTGGACAAGGCACCTGCCCGGTAAGCAGAAGGGTGTGGGTTCGATTCCCGCCCCTGGACACTTTTTATTTTTCCGTTCTCCATTACTCTTCATGTTTCACCTTTCCATACCTCATCCTCAAAGTTAGAAATGTCGCTATTTCTCTTTGAAAATAAATTTCGATTTAAAAAAAAAAAAAAAAAAAAAAAAAGAAACATTCGCGGTATAATTTTAATTTTCGTTTTACAATCATCAGCCGCGTTATATTGTATTTTAATATATATATATCAATTTTTTTCTCTCCATTGAATATAACAAAATATTTTTAAAACTTAATTATGTTGTTATGTGGCGCTGAGTTTGTTGTTGACACACATTAAAATGTTATAACACCTTGATAAAGGTTGACGTTCAGCCAACTGAAATATTGGTAAAATAAATGATATTTCGATCCAATATATGCCTTTTTAATTAAAGATTTATTTATGGATTGTTCTATTTTCAAAATAGAGATGTATGTGTATATATATTTACCGACTTAAAAGTTAATCATTCAGTGTCTTGCTATCATCTTTCATAAATCGATGTAAATCGAAGAGATTTTTCAAAAGCTTTCCTTTTTTTCATTTACAAGCAGCAAAAAATATATATAATTTGGGGTGATCATATAAACTATATATTTTCTGTAAATAGAGCAATCCATAAATAGATCTTTATTTAAAAAGGCATATATTGGATCAACATATAATATCGGTAAATAAATTATATTTTGATCCAATATATGCATTTTGAAATAAATAGAAACAATACGTCTTCAATTTCAGATTTATAAAGTAATATTCCGGAGTATTTAATCCATTGAGTATATTTCATGCACCGAAGCCCGTCATAAGATGACGTTGTCTGAGACCTACGGTATGGAGTACTGCCCACCATGTATTTCTATGGGCTATCCAATAGGAATACCCCCTGAACCTGTATTGAAACCTAACCTGTGCTATCCACCTAAGTGGATGTCTAAATCATGTTCAACTGCAAGGCCTCAATAATTCAGTGGAGTTGCGCTGTATCGTCAGCAGAGATAGTTTTGAATTCTAAATGTCTTTAATGGGCAGATTTACTCGATCTCTCTAGTAAATATGTAAATATATGTATTATATTATACATCAAGCTATTATTCAAAATCTAGCTATATATTTATTATTTTTTATTCAATTCACCATTGACTGATATATCATCTCTAGAGAAACGATTGCCTTCTTTTATTATAATTCTTTCACTATAATTGAAATAGAATATATTCCAAGATTCCTAGTAAGCATCGTGCCAATTTGTAATTTATCCCTTCCATAATAGCTAGAAGGAATTGTTGGGAATATTTTATGGTTTAGACGATGAAACAATAAATAATAAGTTTACTTACAGCTGAAATGGTTTTAAAGAATTAGGCGATTTTACCTTTTAAGAAAGTATTTTAAATTTACTATTTTCAAAGATAGAGAGAGAGAGAGAGAAAAAAACATTTAACAATTATATATACTTACTAATTATATAAACAAAAATCACTCGTTCTTTCTTCTTTTTATATTACAGTGTTGTCAGCCTAAAAGTATTTTAAGATCATTGATTTATTATTTTAAAACATTTTCCTTATTTTTTTCCAACAGGAATATCTGTTAAATCTGAAATGGTTTGAAGGTCAGGCTATCTTAACGACCACATTGTGAATTTTCAAGGTTCTCATCCCAGCAGCAACTGTAAGCACCAGATGACCCTAGGACCATTGTCAATTAAGCTATTGACCAGAACGAAGCGCCATCTAATCTCCTGGAGGAGAGATAAGAGTTGCATGAGGCCAGCGGGTCATCCCACTAACTATTGTTCAGAGATCTAGCTGATTGAACTGTGATGCACCAATGATTTCATAAATTGGAATCCAGTTTCGACTAGTACAAATACAATTAACGGAGCTGCGTGATGCCAATTTGCATAAGTAGAGTAAGCGGACAATCAGGAGGTCCGGAAGGATCAGAAGACACGCGATATAACGGAATGATGTCATTAACAGGATGGATCAGTAGTTGTAAGTCTTTGTTTGAGCGGAATGTCTCCGAGTTATTCTCATTCTTTAGGTCGCCTCCATTCGCCATTTCCTCCTAGAACTATTTTATCCGATATATCGTATGAGAATGTTCCTTCATGTTGCAGAAGGATCTTTATAGGCAGCATCAATAAAAGCCAGCCTGATATGGACAATCATTGTTTGAGAATAACCTATTTGAGTTACGCTTATTATGTATCTAGTTCTTTACGGCGCCTGTACTCGCCCATTTCCTTCTAGATCTATTTTCCCCTGATAAATCTGGAATTCCCGTTCATGTTGCAGAAGTATCTTCCAGCATAATCAATAATAGCCAGCCTGATATGGACAATCATTGTTTGAGAAGAACCTCTTTGAGTTACGTTCATTCTATATCTAGTGATTTACGGCGCCTGTACTTGCCATTATCTTCTAGATATATTTTCTCTGATAAATCTGTCATTTTCCTTCAAGTTGCAAAAGGATATTTCACCAGCATCAACAGAAGTCACTGTCATTATGTGCAGTGGTATTTCAAGCAGAACCAGAGAGTTACGATTATTCTGTCGCCAGTTATTTAGTACATTTGCAATTGTCACGGGCATTTCGCCTTGGATCTATATGTGAGATACTGATATATCTGAACCATAGTTGAAGCAATAGGATCTTTGTAAAGATGGGTGTGGTCGCGAAGGGAAAATAATTTGCATAAATTGATTAATTGCATAACTCTTTATGCATTTTTTAAAATTGATATATAATTCTATGCCTGTTTAGGTTTTGTCTATTGGATGCCGATCACAACCACTTTCATCTACTCCTCGCTCTGTGCAGCATTCGTTCTAGTTTGATCCGGCTATCTTTTGCTTTGTTAGTCTTTTAAGATTGTATTGGATTATATATTCTAAGAGCGTGAGGAAATTTAGTAATTATACCAGTGTGTGAGTCCAATAGTCTTTTAGCTTGTATAAATAAGAGATGGAATGGTAAATGGGGGCGTTAAGAAGTTAATATTGCATGGTTTTTACAATTATTATTATCAGTAAAAGACATAGTAATGCATCAGTATTTTAAACATTTTGTCAAATATATTTTTATCTTCAAGATGTTAGTTAGCTACGCTGCGACACGATATCAAATGTATATGTTTTGCTTTTTCCATAAAAAAAAAAGAGTTGCTCTTATGAAACAACTTCCTTTCGCAGAATCACAATGTATTTCTGCGCAAAAAAAAAGGCGCTAAAACTTTGCCAAGGCTTTAAAAATCCTTTCTTAGGTTGTCACGAATGCGATACTGATGAGGGCTATAGCTCCCGATGCTATGGTGAACAGCTAATTGTACCAACAGTCTGATACGGTTCACTTTTCTTGATTTACCGAGAAAATGCTTTTAGCCTCCAATATTATGAATTAAAAACAAATATATATTTTTAGTTGTATTATTTTTTCCGAAAAAGCTCGTTCAAGATATCAACAACGCTCAGTTACATGATCAGGAATAGGTTTATTCTGCCAACATTAATCCGGTGCGTTCTTACTTTTCCACAGTAAAATGGTGGAGTTTGAGCAGCAATACATATGTTTGGGTAGACGGTCTGTGATCGAACGTTGCCAGGCTGGGCGCAGCACTTCCGCATTGAACCTATCTCCATCAGAGAGAGAGAGGGTAGGATGTTATTAGGGTGGGTGGGGCATTACACCCAGGGTGCCACGTTCCCTTTGTGACTCTGCCTCGCTTATCACCAACCTTTTCCCTAAATAGAAAATTGGTCCGTGGGAACACAACAATGTTGGAACAACTCCAGGTACTGTACCTCAATCATCTTCTCAACTCCCTTGTTCCGTCATGTTCGTGGGATTGCGGGTTGGTGCATCAGCTTCTCCATCTCTTCTTCTTATTTTCTCTTCTTAGAGAATGTTCCGAATTTTATACCATTTATTTTTCATCCCAAGTATCTTATTTTCTCTTGGAGAAATAACGAGGATTGCTCGATTTCTTCTTCTATCTCTTCTTAGAGAATGTTCCAGAATTGTTCTATTTCTTCTTATTTTCTTTTGGAGAACATACCAGAATTGCTCGTTTTCTTTTTTTTTTTAATCCTATGTATATATTCTTATTTTCTTTTAGAAGACTTACCAGAATTGCTAATTTAATTTTCTTATCCCATGTTTCTTATTATTTTATTTTGTAGAATTTACCAGAATCGTTCGTTTTCTATTTTATTCCGTATATATTTTTATTTTCTCTTGGAGAACTTACCAGAATTGTTTGTAATCTATTTTATTCCATATATCTTATTTTCTCTTGGAGAACTTACCAGAATTGTCCGTTTTCTATTTTATTCTATATATCTTCTTATTTTCTCTTGGAGAACTTACCAGAATTGTTCGTTTTCTATTTTATTCCATACTAGCGGATGTACCCGGCTTCGCCCAGATTTTTCTCGAGGGAATGTTTGTAGTCTAGTAATAAGAAAATATACTACACCTAAAAACTATCAGACAAAAGAGAAACCACGGAAGGTGAACAGAAAAATGCTTACAATGGATGTTATGTTTACGATATCACAAGTTAAATAAAAACAAAGATAAAATTTGCATATGTTGGTCACTATAAATTTGTATATTTGTTAGGAAAAATTAGAAACATGATAAAAACAATTGGGTATTTAAAAACAAATGTAGAAATAAAAGTTGAAGTATAATAAACAATGTTAAAGATTAGTTTTAATTATTAATCAAGATTGTGTGTGAATATGTGAGAAAGATGTGATATCGTTGTTGTTTTCTTGGCCGACTGTTTTACATATCTTAAAATTGCTTGTTTTGAAAATTTTTTAGATTGAGATTATTAGCTAGTATGTAAAAAAATTAACTCTGTTGATTTTTTTTTTGTTATTTAATCGATAACAGCGAAGTTACGCATGTTAATGTTAGGAAATATATTTTGATGTTAAGCAAAACCTGCTCCATCTCGTTTTACATAAATGTTGAAAATTTGGTTGAAATTGATGCATTGTAACGAAAGTTTTTAGTGATGTCCACTTATGAAATTTCCATTTTATTAATATAGATATCTTCTTATTTTCTTTTGGAGAACTTACCAGAATTGTTCGTTTTCTATTTTATTCCATATATCTTCTTATTTTATTTTGGAGAACTTACCAGAATTGTTCGTTTTCTATTTTATTCCATATATCTTCTTATTTTATTTTGGAGAACTTACCAGAATTGTTCGTTTTCTATTTTATTCCATATATCTTCTTATTTTATTTTGGAGAACTTACCAGAATTGTTCGTTTTCTATTTTATTCCATATATCTTCTTATTTTCTTTTGGAGAACTTACCATAATTGTTCGTTTTCTATTTTATTCCATATATCTTCTTATTTTAATCTGGGAAAGCTCACCAAAATTGTTCGTTTTCTTCTCCCATCTCTTGATATTCGCTCTCATTGTTCGTATATTCTCTCTTGTTCCCTTTTAAAGAACTCACCGAAATTCTCCTCGTTCTCTTTTCTCCCATATTTATTCCCTATAAAACGTTTCTTTCTGAATAGTAATCCACCACATTCTCTCCCTTTATATAAAAATTATTATATATGATTTTGAGAGATTAAATGATATAACGATAGCAATATAATTATTTAATATACAAGGCTAGAATTCGGGCATTTACTGTCTGAGAACAGCGAGTTTTCCTTTGCCAAGCTAAGCAATTCTATTTAGCCCATAAGATAGGATAGTTTCTCTTGAATATTGGGATAAAAAGATAATTGCGTTATATTCAACATCGCGAAAACCTATATATTCTTAATTTTTATTTTTATTTGATATATCGGACGCGATATCCCAGCTTGGGATATTTGCGCCTAAATACATTTTAGCAGCTTATTTACAATTCAATAAACAAGACTATAAAAACAAAATTAAAACTGAAAGGTTGGTTTTCTCAAACAGAAAAGAAAGTCTGAAATGAATTTACAAAAATTATTGAATTTTACATAGGTGTCTTTGTTATATACAAATTCGCACATTTCTTCGATGGGATAAAAATGATTACTTCTGTAGCTGTGAAAGAATGGACATTTTATCAATAAATATATTGAGTTAGGAATAGAGAGGCTGCTGCTGGACAAGTTGAATCGATAGCCTGAAATGACTCTCAGAAATGGAACAATCCAAAGCCGGAAAAATACTCAGATTTAGCTTTAGAATACTTAGGAACAGCTCATAACCGACTCACAGAAGTATTTATATGCTATTTAAATCGTACTGGGATAAATTGTAGCAACACACTGCCACCGAATATAAGTTTATTGTTTTATTTAAACAATACTCAAGTTTTCAGGTATTCTAAACCCTTTTACAGGAGCATATATATATAACGAAATGAATCCTAATCTTTAACAATTTCGTTGTATAATCCTGTAGAAAGGTTTGTAATATGCGAAATATAGAGAGCGTTTAAATAAAATAAGAAACGTATCCTTGGTGACAGTGTATTGTTCCAATTTATATTTCAGAGGATTATATCTTTCGATAGTACTGGGATCGTTTGTTAAAGAGCACCAAGCTGGTTTGTCAGAATTGACCAGATGGCTAACAGCGTTGTATTGAGGGGAATGGAGAAGCCAACGTAAGTTATCCCATTAATATGTTAACGTATAGCTTATCCAGTACTCACAGTGGGTAGTACGCATATCTAGTTGTTAGATTTTGGAAAAGGGCATTAGCAAGTTGAGTTTGTGAATGCTCTTTTGTACAATCTATGGTAACCAAAATTAAGTGAACAAAGTCAAATGTTATTTTTAAAAGCAAATACCTTATTGAAAGTATGTGAAATTTAGTATAAATAGTCCGTTTTTGGTAAATAATCTAGCCCAAAGAATAAGAATATATATATGTCACATTCTGCTTATAAACTATTAATATATGTAAATTTTTACGCTGTTAGGAATTATGTAAATATTTGTAACTATATAAAAGGCGCGTGATTGAAATAAATTGAGTCAGACGGTTGATTGTTCTCTCTTTCTTTACGCAAAACAATATCATCTGCATATTGGCGTGTACAGGTCATCATAGAAACGTTACATATATATATATATATATATATATATATATATATAAATACATGCTCATGTGAGCGGTCAGGATTTGCCTTTTGTGTTCTATATATGAATAATATAGAGTCGGTAGGGATGCTAACAGCTATGCAACTTTTATATTCGTATGTAGATTATGGATAGTGAATTAATGTTACTCATCTGTGAGAAAGAGTAGGGAAAATAGTTCCCTCGACTTTATGAGTTACAAGAATAAACAGGTATGTAGTGAGTACGAATGGCCAAAAGTCCCCGATGTGTACAAACGGGTCACTAAAGTCGATGAATAAATGAAATCAGAGTCAATAGAGATTCTACCAAGAAATTTGACAAAAAAAAAAAGAGTTATTCCTCTCAATCAAATTCATAATTTTTCAATCTGAGAAGTTAGTAACGTATTGATATTCAAAAACGCGACACATTAGGAATTCTTAAAACAACAAAAAAATCAACGGAGAATGCGGAAATAAAGTTCAGAAAGACATAGTCTAGCATGAAGGTCCTTAATGCCTTCTCCGGAGCTGTGGATTCATAACTCATGTCCGTCCATTCAGCCAGGATTTCTTTGCTGATATACGGCCTGCCATACGTCTTCTCCCGCTACCAACATCCCTCTCTTTTCGAATCACAATGCCAGACCTTACCCATTCTGTACATCCGGCGCCTCTGCTCGAGAGTCCAACATCGCCCGTAGTACTACCGACCTGTCGTTGGGTCACCAGTATTGATCCTGCAGGTTCGTCAAGTCTCTTTTCCTGGAGGCCTTTAATATCATCCAGACATCATCCGACCTACAGATTTGGCTTTCCGTTTAAGACGTCTATCTACTGATTCTTCCTGAGCATCGAGATGCCTGATTGTCTGGAGGAGTTTGAGTCTTGATATGACCTTCAATTTCGAATCAAATTACCTTTAAGGTATTCTTTGGGGGAAAATTAATCTTTTTATATACTCTTAAAATAATACCAGAATAATGTTGCAGTAACACCTTATATAGTTGTACAATAAAATTATCTCTGAATGCATTATGCATTTTATTAAAAACGTTATATATACAGCACATCTGATGAGAAACTCTTTCCCTGAATAACTATATTTAACTAACTTATCTAAAATTATTTTGCATGCAATCTCTAATGTGAGAGAATTTTTTAGATAAACCGAGATTACCACATATGTGCTTTAGCAAGGTTATACCATAGAACGGTATTACCGCATTATCCATCAAGAAATTAATGACCCACAATAAAATTTTCCAGATATTCCAGAAAATTCACGGGGATCTAGCAGAATCAAGAAAGGCGTAGAGAATTAAGGGGAAAAATCAAGCCTACCACATATGTTCTTTAGCGAGGTTCTACCATAGAACGGTCTTGCTGCATTATCCGTCAGGAAATTAATGGAGCACAAGCAAAATTTCCAGGAATTCCATAAACTTCACAGGAAGTTATCAGAATCAAGAAAGGCGTAGAGAATTAATGAGAGAAACCAAGACGACCACATATATTCTTTAGTAAGGTTCTACCACAGAACGGTCGTACTGCATTATCCATCAAGAAATTAATGGACCCAAAGCAGAATTTCCAGAAATTTTTTTTTTTCCAGAAAATTCACGGAGAGCTAGCAGAATCAAGAAAGACGTAGATAATTAATGAGAGAAACCAAGATTATCACATATGTGCTTTAATAAGGTTTTACTACAGAACGATCTTACTGCATTATACATCAAGAAATTGATGGACCACAAGTAAAATTTCAATGAATTCCAGAAACTTCACAGCAGAATTAAGAAAGGCGTAGAGAATTAACAGAAGAAACCAAGACTACCACATATATGCTTTAACAAGGTTCTACCATAGAACGGTCTTACTGCATTATCCATCAAGAAATTAATGGACCGCAAGCTAAATTTCCAGGAATTCCAGAAACTTCACGGGAAGCTAACATAATCAAGAAAGGCGTAGTGAATTAACGGTAGAAACCAAGATTACCACATATGTGCTTTAGCAAGGTTCAACCACAGAACGGTCTTACTGCATTATCCATCAAGAAATTAATGGACCACGAGCAAAAATACCAGGAATTTCAGAAACTTCACGGGAAGCTAACAGGATCATGAAAGGCGTAGAGAATTAACGCGAGAAACCAAGACTACTACATGTGTGCTTTAACAAGGCTCTACCATAGAACGGTCTTGCTGCATTATCCATCAAGAAATTAATGGACCACGAGCAAAATTTCCAGAAATTCCAGAAACTTCACGGGAAGCTAACAGGATCAAGAAAGGCGTGAATGGAAACGTTGAAACGGAAGAATAGGTAGGGTGAATGACTTGAGAACATATTTGACAGTGTACATGCAGCCGCCATGTCGACACTATGTTCCTCGGTGTACATGACGCTCGTTATCCCACGCTACAATGTATGCTTATGTAAATTATGTCTTTTTGGAGTCTTCCCCGCACACATTCACTCGAGAGTGAACGACCTCACAGAAAGTCTCTCATAAACTTAGGTGCTTGCTAAGAAATGTAATCTCACCTTGGTACACAAATCTATTGCCATACACTTTCCATTGGGTTTCTTAAATAATATTTTAGCTGAAAAGGTTTTTCTTTCGAAAAATACTTTCTATGCATATTTTCTACACGTTTACAAAATCGTCATTTTTACAGTTCAGCCCAAAATATCGTTAAACCATGACAAAGAAGAAGAGTTTAAGACGTATTGGTTGTCTCACCATATATAACTTCTCCTCTTCTTCTTTCTTATCTCTACTCAATCATATCAGGGTATCAAGCTTATAGAGCTTGAGACTTTGATGGTGTCTGCTGGGGATGAGTAGAGCTCATCAATGGATGAGTCAATACAGTCAATAACGTTTTTTGGGGTTTCAGGTTGAGAATTGCACAGTATATAACTGATTACCTATTTGGTTATTGATTCTCTAAGCATTGTTTGTTTTTCTCTTGTACCAGTGAGTAATATAACGAGATGACTTAATAAATGCTGTTGTTGCTGTCATGATTACAAGATCTACAATTAAAGTACGAATACCAAGTGACTTTAGACATTGCAAAAGAAGGATAACAATAGGGAAAGTTGTTATATTTAAATAATTTTTATGTGAGAAATTGTGTGCAAATTTTCTGAACTGAAATTTGATTTGCTAATTGAAATTGAATCAGTTTTTCAGTTTACGCACAGAATTCTTTATTCCTATGACAACGACTCTGTAGTAGTCATCCTAGGTTGTGTGCCTCTGTAGGTCTGTGGGGAACATCCTGGAAAATACTGCCTGTGGGATTTCTGAACAATCTCAGACAAAGACTGCTGCTGGAAACTTTCAATTGGTATAGGGTATGGTTTTATTTCCGCTGATTTGTTCTTATTCTGAAAAAATAACTAGCGCTAAAATAGAATGACAATTTTTATCTATAATTTTTAAAAGGCGAACTTTCCGATCGAACCCCTTGTCCTTCCAGAGGTAGGCCTGTAAAAGAATGATTGGTGTCGGAAAGGTATTCTAGTTTATCGCCTGTTTTTCGAAAGAGAAGCCTTTAACAATTTCAAGTATTTTGTTCCTTTCAATTTGACATACCAAACAGACATTCCGAAAAGGTTTGGCAAATGGGTGTTCTGGGACCATCAATCCTTCTTAGAGGTTTATTGTACATTTTCCTTTGGTGTGAGATATTTTCGCTAATTTGTTCCTAGGGTGTTAAAAAGTGCTCATTATAGAGACATTCTGAAATGTCTGGAAGTTTAGCAATAGGTGCCCTGTGACCATCTGAAGGCGGCTGTAAATTCTCCATTGGTGTAGGAATGGTGTTATTATCGTTGTCTCGCCATGAAGACATTGTCCGTGTGTGCAGGCCAACAGCCCCAGCAGGTGACATTCGACAAGCTCACCCACCAGGACTTCCCCGGCACGGTGTACTACACCATCAGGAACGTGTCGTTGTACGAATGCCAGGGCTGGTGCCGCGAGGAGTCGCAGTGCGTGGCCGCGGCCTTCAGGTTCGTGGTCAACCCGCTGGCGCCCGTGCAGGACACCTCGTGCCAGCTCCACAACACCTCGCACGCCCTGAAGCCCGGCGCCCTGCCGCAGCGGGCCGTCAACACCTACTTCCTCACCAAGGTTCACATCCGGGGAGGTGAGAACATTACCTTTCTTCATCACCATGCGGCCAGCATGGAACGTTGCCATTTCATCCTGCTCGGAGGAATTCCAGGCCATTCTTTTAGTTTATCGAACCAACCTCTCCCTTTGTTCTTCAAGGTGTTTTTGTTGTTGTTACCGTGTACAATAAAGAGCCTCAGATGTCTCCGTGCATCTGTGTCACAGCAGTCGCAATGTTCTCTATCATGGGTGTGTAAAGTTTCTATTCTTGGTCTATATAAATTTTCTGCAAAGCTACGGCCATTGCTGGACATTAGAAAATGTGGGTAGGTGTTATTTTCACACCAGGACACTTGTTGCATGCCTTATAGGTTCTTGTGCTATCTGGATGTATCGCCATTCCTTTGGTGCTGTTTCATTCTGAGTCATGTGATTGTTTTTATTATTCTTCATTCAGTTTTCATGTCGGATATTTGACCATTCCTTATATTTTTTTAGATTATCTTGGATTTTGCCCGAAAAATTCATCAGCATCAAATACTGACATTTTTCTTTCTTTTGTCTCAACTTCCTAGTTTCATTTGCTAGTTCATCCGCCATCTCATTACCCTCGATCCCAACATGGCAGGAATCCGTTGTAGAATGTAGTTCTTGCCCAATAGTTCCAGTTGGGTAAGTAACGAGTGTATGTTTTACGTGATTTGTTGTATGGCCTTTCTGAATGGATTCTAGTGCAGATCTAGAGTCACTGTAAATTATAAATCCTTCTGCTTGATGCAGGAATGGTTGATTAAGGCATACTTCTAGCGCTCTTTCTAGATATACTCGTATGTCAGTTTACAAGTGAAGTTTGACGAAATATTTCTTGCTCCTTCTTTGATGTATGTTCCATCTTGTAATGTCATTTTAATTCCAGCCCCTCCATTACTCAGGGTAAGGTCTGATGTGATCCACATATCTGTATAGTTTATTAAATAATTTCTCTGATTGTTTATATCAATTGTCTCATGTCCTTTCTTTTTAAGTATACTTTTGCTTTCTTTTTTATTGAAGGGTTCATTCAGATTAAGCTTTTACTTTACTTTACATTTGATGGCAATGGGGTAGAAAATATTGGTTCTACTTGTATTGGAAAGTCCTCGTGTTTCATATCCACGTGTTCTATAATATTGTTGTCGTATTGAAGTGTTGAAAATATTTTGAGTCTTTCTTTTTGTCTCCAGTTTAAGTAGGTTTATGAGATATATGTACGATTTCTTTATATTCTATTGTTTTAATTTTCTACTATTTACAAGTAGTTCTAGATCATATCCTCTGATTTTTTTATTGCTGGTGGATGAAACAGCACCAGTAATTATTTTGGCAGCTTTTGCTTGGACACTGTCCAGTCTTCCTTTTAGCGATGAACTCGAGGAAGCCCAGACAGGTGTTGTATATTCATTATTTGCCTTATTAAGGTGGTATAGGTTGTTCTGAGGGTTTCAGTGTTTTCTCCTCAATTTGTTCTACACAGCCTTCTGTGGCAACAAATTGTGGTTCATTCTTTATCACTACTTCTGAGATTTTACTGGGCTAATGAATGCATTGTTCTAATGCATATATAAAGAGGGGGGGCTTCTTTAGTACATATATATATTTCTAAGTAGTTTATATATATATATATATATACCTATTAAATCAAAAGAGGCATATTCTGACCAGACTCACATGAGCGTTCCAGATGTCAGAGCGCCATCTAGTGGAACAAAATAAACTAAGCGTTTATTTAACTTGTTCCGTGATATTTGGCAAACCCAATTTCTCGATAAATCAAGAAAAGTCAACCACGAACGCGTTTCGGGCTATTGGCCCTCGTCAGCGTAGTGCAAATTGTACCTCTATGACCAAAGGTTTGGTCCCAGAAGCTTCCCGAGATAACAAGAAATGGGTATTTAATATATAGAATGCCGGATCTTTATTTGGCTCTAATTCAACTTTCTGGATGGTTATTACTTGCACAGTATGGGAGATACATATTTCAACAGCACAGAACCAAACCTCCATCAAACCAAGGTACTGGAAGACGACAGACCAACCAGCTTTGACAATAGCAATAAAAGTTGAACTTTATTTTAATGTTCTCAAAGTGATAAACTTTGTGTTCCTTTTACACAAAGGGCTTGGATTTCTATTCAATTCTTTGGCACAAAAAGCTTTTCTTTCAAGTTAGCATTTCCCGGTCGCAGGCCATTCTACCAAAGACTAATAGAAGCTTTTGTGGCCGCCACCACATTCCTGGAGCTACAAAGGGCTTCAGTTTGGCGTGTAAACAACCACTGCGGTCCGCTCTCTCCGCAGTGTTCTTTCTCCTCGCTTCTTTGTACCACACGAATCTCGGCCGAACACACCATATTCTCTTTCATCCAGACATTCTTTTACCCTTGGGATTTGTTAAATTTCTCACTTTGGTCGTCTGGTTTTATAAACTGTCGTTTTCGGTGCCACAACCAAGAATACAAACCTGATTTAGACGCTTGTAATTTTTATTGATAATATTTTCAATAGCAACGATTCTTTTCCTGGTAAATCAGTACCCAGAACCTTTTTATATCTACGGCTTAGTTCGATATCTATCTATACTCTGATAATACCCGAAATATAGGAGTTCAAACACACACACACATATATATATTGCATTTCTCTAGTACACGTGGTATAGGCCATGATATCCATGGTGGGTAGAAGTAGGCGACTGCTTTTACTGTAAGGGCGCCACATGTCTACACATGCGAAAAGCAGTTCGACTTTGCACTTACAAATATGCCAGAGCCCCGTTTGGTTACTTGCACTCGCTGGTGGGGTTGGACTTTTGCAAGAATCGGGGGCCATTAGAACAATGTTTTTTTTATCAGAAAAAAAAGTGCCAATGCGGGAATCGAACCCGGGTCGTAGCTGTCGAAAACCAACGGTTTAGACTATCTTTCCACCGACCCCCTTACTTATCCCAAATGGTGGTAAAGACAATGATATTCATGGTGGGGGTAGTTACTACCTTTTACTCTAAGATGTACTTTTACACTTACAAGGTACTATAAGAGCCCAGTTTGGTAATTGCACTCATTGGCGGGGTTGTACGCGTGACAGGGGCCATTGAAGCTAAAGAAGTGTTTGGGATTCGATCCTGGATCGTGGTAGTCGATGTGTGTCCTTCCTCCACAAACCCTCATATACAAAATAAATAAGTTTAATCGTTAATGTTATTGATAGACATAATAATATTATATAGAATTTTAATTAATGGGACATTTTTGATATCTGTTTCACATTGTAAATGGTGCAGTACAGCTAGAATAGCACACCGCGGCCCATTGATTACGGAACATTGGTCTGAACTTTCACTTCAGCAATAAGGTTTGCTGAAACCCTAAATGAAACCGTTTAGGCCCTTGAACAAGCCAATCCGCACCAGTAAGCACAAATAACTCAACGGAATCTTGGCACGTAAATTAAACTGTTTCTATTATAAACATGCGGTGCACTTACACAATATAAGTAGTTGCGAACTCACATGATTATTATGGCTCAATGCTATGAATACTTGGGATACATCATCTTATATGGACTCATGCAGAAAATTGAAGAGCCAAGATAAAATGGAGGAATTCCCTTTATATGAATTCCTTCTATTTTAGCGGTACTTTGAAAACGAAGACACATCCCCAGCCGTTGGTTTCGAATTCACTACAAAGTCCTCACAGGTCTTCAGATGCGGCGTTATCTTAGCTACACACCCAATCTTGGAGATTTTATCCTTATCATATTTGGTATTTCAGAGAGGATAAATCCTTTCATCTCTACATAAGAGGGATTTGTTATCAAAGATAAATAGCACTGACTTGGTTACCGTTATTCCTATATAGAGAGTGCTTACTACTGATATCTCTACATTGACATATCATCTACCATTTACAATGTCTGAATTGTAATAGAAGCTAGTGGCCAAGAGCTCTTTGAGGACGACACGTATAATAGTATTTACATATTGCATTCAAATTTTAATTGTTCTTTTCTTTTAGTTCTCCCATCTCATACATGCAAATTCTAAATCATAAATTGATTTTATTCCTTTCAGTTTTCTACAGATATATTATGTAAATATTGTCCCCTTTATTATGGCTCAATGTTAGGTTATACTCGTTAGTATTACCACTATCCATGCCTGTAGAAGGACGTCTAGTCGAAAGCTTGCGCATTAAAATTTATAAAAGAAGCTCCTCTTATCGTTTTATTTTTATTCGTATAAACCAGTTATTAAGAGTTGCTAATCGTTTAATTTTGTATAAACTGTTGGTATGTGGTATATTCTGTGATTTATCATTTGTGCACATTCTAATGATTTAGTGTTTTTCTTTTCTCTCTAAGAGAGTTGACCAAATTCATTACTTGGGAATAACAAACTCTGATAATTTGATGGTTGTGCATCTATTAAATGTATATTTATGCTATAAGAGCTTGCGTTCTCTATTCATTATACTGTACAAGTCCTTCTTGCAACTTCTATGTCGAGAACAGCAGCGTAATTGCAATCTGAAGCTCTTTTCTTGGTCCCTCTTTATCACAGTGAGAACTTTGGACATTCAGCTGACCGTTCAGCATTCGTATTGTTATAAAGTTAATTCAAGATGAAACATCACGCAAAGATCTACTGCAAATAGTATTTTATACTAAAAAAGAGCTATTGTAAACAACAAATTAAATATGTTCGAATGTCATTAATCAAATACAGAGTTTTCACATATTTATATTTCATATCATACATATCATCAAAACACTACTTATCATCCCAAGCTAAGATAGAAAGACTTGAGTCAGTCAGCCAGCTAGGCTCCGGTGTAACGTGTGGTACGGCGGCAGAGAACGTGTGCCCGCGCCTGTGGTCCTTCGAGCGCGTGCCCAACCGCCAGATCCGCGGCCTGGACAACGCCGTCATCTTCACTTCCAACAAGGCCGCGTGCCTGGCCGCATGCCTCAACGAGGTACGGTTCGTGTGCCGCTCCGTGGAGTTCCACTACGTCGCGCTGGAGTGCCGCCTGTCTGAGTTCGACCGCCGCGGGCCCGGGCTCCGCATCGCCCTGGCCGATGCTCCCGGCGTGGACTACTTCGAGAACGCCTGTCTGCAACGTGAGTGGTGGCCGTTACTCCTGTCTAGATTACTTGTATTGTACTTGCTTCAATACACTCTTACAACGAAGTGTGTAATATAGGTTATATATATAAACGAATGGAATCATTAAGACGCGAATGTTTCTTTTTACAAATAAATAAAACTTCTACTGCCCTTACTGCGATGGAAAAAATATTGGGAGGGCTTGGCTCATCAGTGGTGAATCCTCCCAGTAAGCCAAAAGCCCCCCCAATATTTTTCCATCGCAGTAAGGACAGTAGAAATTTTATTTATTTGTAAAAAGAAGCATTCGCGTCTTAATGTTTTCATTCGTTATATATAGATGGCGTGATATTGCTTTGTATTAATAGGTAATATATGTTTAAGAGCAAGTATGTATATCTGCAACGTACAAAATAGAGTCAAACCTTCCGATAGCGAACACCAATTGGACTGAACTTCTGGTTCACTCTTTAGCCGTGTGTATCACTATATATGGTTGATAATTATATTATAAACTTTTCAGGGTCATTATAAGAGAAGTTTCATTATATTGTATTGTTTTACTATTTATATAAATAACCCGCCCAAAAGTAACGTATTAAACTTTACTTTTATGCAATGAAGTATTTTTACATTTTGGCTTAGTGGTACAATTCTTCTATAGAGTGAGTTACTTCATATTGCTTCTCGAGGTTCAGTAAGGTTATACCTAGGGCCTCCAATCCCGGGATACCGTTTCCCGGGATCCCGGAGCCAAATAATGATCCCGAAATCCCGGGATTCTGCTCGAAAAAATCCCGGGATTACTGGTTTGTGCATGAAAACCAGCGCAAACATATATTTTTATTATCTAGCATTTTGGTAATCAACAGATGATGGGATAGCACAATTTTGACGTTTTGTTTATACAGCTGCATTCCAGGTCTTTTTTTTTTCTGAGAGATTTGAAATTATTTTCATGCACTAATAACGAAGGGTTATTCTGCAAGATCTTTCCAAATGGCAGCCTCTAGAATGAGAGTATGAAGCAGTATACATGGAGGGGGCCCCAGTTTTTGTTGACATGCAAATAGTGGCTTCTTAGATAGTAGCGGCATCCCTTTATTTTTGTGGCGGACCTGCGTGTAACATGGACCCGCCACTAACCTCTTATCTGGACTGAACTACATGCGGCAAGATAATCGCATTTCCACCAGTATGTGTCTCATTCTCGACTGCAGAACGCGCTGGGATAGTTTATTGAACATGTAGGAGAGACTTCTCAGTGTGAAGTCAGCGATTCAGAAGGCGCTAATAGATGTGAATGCAAATGTCCGTCTAACTGATGAAGATTTTTGATATCATGAAGCAAGTAATTTCCGCACTGAAACCATTTCGGGCAGCTGTGGCGGCTATCTGTAGACGCGACGCTACGCTTTTGACCTGCAGAAGCAACAGTAAAGTTTCTTCTAGAGAAGCTGCAAGCACAATCTCATTCTCTCAGCAAAGATCTGCAAAAACCTTTCAAAAGAGAATTTAGAAGAGCGATGCAATAAAACATCTTTATTCCTCCAAATCTGCACACTCCGCAAGCCACAGTTAGAAAAAAAAAAGAAGATGGTCAAAGACTTTAGCGTGAAATGCTTTTTGCGTCTTAAACCGCTACAGGCCGAAGTAAGAATTCAGGCTGATAATTCGCAACTTCCTCAGAGTTTACAAGAACGCCATGAGCCATCACAATCGAATGACCATCTTACAATAGAGCGCCGATTGCAAGAAGCTATTGAGGCTGCCTCTTCAACTTCAATTGCAACACCTACACCATACTCCGCATCCTACTCAACTATGATTTGTCTTCTTTCTAAACATTAATGCATAGTTGGGCAAAATGCAATAATGATTACATTTTCTATAATCACAATTGCAAAATGTGGGGTCGGTGGAAGGCTGGTTAAAACCGTTTGGTTTACGACCACTACGACCCGGGTTCGAACCCCGCATTGGACACTTTTTTCTGTTAAAAATAAAATACTCCAATGACCCCCCGATTCTTGCAAAAGTCCAACCCCACCAGCGAGTGCAAGTAACCAAACGGGGCTCTGGCACATTTGTAAGTGCAAAGTCGAACTGCTTTCACATGTGTAGACATGTGGTGCGCTTACAGTAAAAAGCAGTCGCTAACTACCCACCATGATTATCATGGCCTGTACCACGTGTACTAGGGATAAGCAAAAAAAAAAAAAAAAAAAACAATTGCAATAATCATGATTACATTTGCTATAATTACATTTACAAGTAATTTTAATCACAATTGCTATCATTATATAAAGAATTACGAGTAATTATGTTTACATTCTAATGCAATTAATTTTTTTTGCAAAGTAATACATTGCAAAGTAATCGTAATTACAAGGTAATGTATTACTTTGAATGGATTACTGCCCAACACTGCATTAAGAGATGTGGTCTAATAGTTCCAAGAACAGTAATTTTTTTCCAGATGTGTGTATAGTAATTGACAGATAATTTCAAACTGTAACCCAAAAGAAATTATTTAGTTCATAAGCAGGCGCAAAATATATGGCTTTCAGGTTGTTTTCATCGAAGTAAGTGCCACGACATTGGCACTATATAAAAGAAAAAATTAAAAATATAACGAACGAAACGATATACCTCTTGGCGTAGAAAGACGAAAATGTTTTTCAATCCCGGGATATCCCGGGATCCGGGATTGAGAAAAAGCAATCCCGAATCCCGGGATTGAAAATATGTACCGGATTGGAAGCCCTAGTTATACCATATTCACGTAATTCCTGAATATCAGCTGTTAATCTCTTGAGAAGAAAATGTTCCTTCCAATTTACCGCCCCTTCTGGACAATGGCGAAACATGGCATAGCTCATTGACATTGTTAACCTACCAGGGGGGAGAAAAAACTCTATTTCTCTAAATAAACGAAGCAATACTCGACTTTATTCACTATCAAGTAATCATTTAGGGCCCCCCACAATACAATATTAACTTCCATTATTTTCATTTTACATGCCCTTTGATATTGTGTTCGTTCACCATGTTGTCGGCATTTTGCTTGATATGAATCTTGAAATATCCACAGAATTGTTTAAACATAAATATTACAAATACACGATTGTGTACGAATATGTTTTTATTCATGATATAAATATAACTTTGGATTAGTTCTTTCTTTAGCTCAAAAATTACGCTCTAATAGAATATTAAAATGGCGTACGCGAGGATATTGAAACGAAGAAGTGTCTTGTTGGAGGAAGATATCTTGAAGAATGATGGGATAGCTTGAATCACCATGAAAACGTTACGCGAGGATTTCTGTTAGGTTGGAAGTTGAATTTGAAAGAATTAAGAGGTGTAAGCCAAGAAAGATATGTTTCCGCAATCTCAATATATGGTCTGGAATTAGGAGTCACGAAGAAGTGAAAGATTTACGCAAAGAGGGTGAATCCCATCCAGGGCAGGCAGTACCGAGACAGTATCCCACCCAAGGCAGGTAGTACCGAGACAGTATCCCACCAGGGAAGGTAGTACCGAGACAGTATTCCGCCCAGGGCAGGCAGTACCGGGACATATCCCACCCAGGGCAGGCCGTACCGGGACAGTATCCCACCCAGGGCAGGCAGAGTACCGGGACATATCCCACCCAAGGCAGGTAGCACCGGGACAATATCCCACCCAGGGCAGGTAGTACCGGGACAGTATTCCACCCAGGGCAGGCAGTACCGGGACATATCCCACCCAGGGCAGGCAGTACCGAGACAGTATCCCGCCCAGGACAGGTAGTACCGAGACAGTATCCCGCCCAGGACAGGTAGTACCGGGACATATCCCACCCAGGGCAGGTAGTACCGAGACAGTATCCCGCTCAGGGCAGGTAGTACCGGAACATATCCCACCCAGGGCAGGCAGTAGTACCGGGACATATCCCACCCAAGGCAGGTTGTACCGGGACAGTATCCCACCCAGGGCAGGTAGTACCGGGACAGTATTCCGCCCAGGGCAGGCAGTACCGGGACAGTATCCCACCCAGGGCAGGTAGTGCCGAGACAGTATCCCGCCCAGGGCAGGTAGTACCGGGACAGTATCCCGCCCAGGGCAGGTAGTACCGGGACAGTATCCCCGCCCAGGACAGGTAGTACCGGGGACATATCCCACCCGGGGCAGGTAGTACCGAAACAGTATCCCGCTCAGGGCAGTTAGTACCGGGACAGTATCCCACCCAGGGCAGGCAGTACCGGGACAGTATCCCACCCAGGGCAGGTAGTGCCGAGACAGTATCCCGCCCAGGGCAGGTAGTACCGGGACAGTATCCCGCCCAGGGCAGGTAGTACCGGGACAGTATCCCACCCAGGGCAGGTAGTACCGAGACAGTATCCCGCCCAGGACAGGTAGTACCGGGACAGTATCCCACCCAGGGCAGGTAGTACCGGGACAGTATCCCGCCCAGTACTCGGCGACCGCCGGGGCGAGGTGCACGGAGCGTATCGGAGCGTTACTCGGGGGCACGCAGATTAAAACTTCCGCCCCCATAACTTCTCCACGTTGTCATCGGCGCTACCGTCCGCTACAATGTTGCCGGCTCGGTACATGAGGGAAACGGTTGTTTCTTTACCGTTGTTCCAGTCCTTGGAGGCCGCGTGTTGGTATTCACTTAAGGCAGGATTTATCACCGCATGCTGATATAAACACACACTTAGCAAAGGCATAAAGCAATTTATTTTTATACTAGAGGGAGGTAAAAGTTTGTTACTCTTATATATACTATTATATGTATATATACTGTGTGTTTACTCTATATACTATATACATACTTCATTTAACTTTACTTAATTTATGAGAGAGATATATTTATATATGCAAATTGGTCAATTTCATAACGCTTCCTCTGATATATTTGTATAAAATCCTAACACCCCTGAATTGATGAGGCCCAGCACCCAGGTATACCATTTTGTTTCTGCTCGAATATTCAAAATTATCTTTTATACCATATTTCACATTTCTCAATCTATGGATGCATCGATTTAAAGTATTTCAAAGGGAGAGGTGCTCATATACATATATATCCTCATATACATATTTTTAATAAATTAATTTACTATTGTTATACAATATAAATTCCGGCCAAGCAACCTTTATCTTCAAGAAAATCTAAAATGTATATAAACACTGTATGTTAAAAAATAATAATAATTAAAATAATTAAAAAAAAGGTCAGGTGTTGGTATTAAAATCAAAAAAGGCATATCCTGACCACGAGCATATGAGCTTTTTAGATAGCAGAGTGCCATCTAGTGGAACAGAAACCAATTAAACGTTGATTTAGCCTGTCCCCTGATATTTGGCCAACCCATTTTCTTGATAAATCAGAGAAAGGCCATCCACAAATGTAGTATGTAGTGTGATCAGTGAATGTATAGTATGATATAGTATGTATAGTATGATCTACAACAAGGCGCGATGTGACACAGCGGACAAGATCTGCCCGGGCTCCCGGAACTTCGGCTACACCCAGGTGGGGCTGTCCCAGGCCTCCCTCACCCACTTTGTCGACCTCAACTACTACCTCGACAAACAGATTATGGTGAGCCACTGTTTCTCTATAACTAACTATCTCTACATACCCCTGTAGCGATTGAAAATGGGTGAGCATTGTTTAACAATTCTGACTCTTAACCTAAAAGAACCGTGAGATAGCAGTGATTATGTAACCTCACCAACACACACAACGACAGATGAGCCATGCCCTCCATTATCAAATTTTATCATTCCAGTAAGTCTGTAGAAATAATGTAATTTGTTTAAAGATCTTTTCTTTTTTAGGAGCGTCGCCTTTTTGTAAACAAATAATGTTTCCGAATTCAAAATGAAATGTCTAATCATTCTTTAAATAAATGAGATGTATTTTATTCAACAAAATGATAGTTTAACTCACTAAGAACAACGAATATTGCTATAATATTGTTTTAACTCGAATAACCCTCTTGTGATACTCGATTTACATATATTTTGGATTTATATTTTTTGGTCTAAAGAGTTGTGCTTATTGACTTAAAATCCAGACAGACAGACATGGAGGCAAGTTAAAATAAAAACCTTTAAAATAAGAGACACTTCAGCCAGAGAACGGTTTTTACCTTCGGATAGGTCACTAGCTAGCGCATTTATAAGAGAATGGCATTGACCTTCCAGATAAATTTCTTCAGAGAATGTTCCAAAGTGATCTTCTTTCACTTCCTAAGACTTGCAGCGATATGTGACCAGTAAGGGATCCTGTAATCACTGACTTAACGGTGAAAGAGCGGTTCGAGAAAATTGCAGAAAGTGAAATGTCAGAAGTAACATAAAGGGTTAGATTTTTGGATATGCACTCTTC
The DNA here is from genome assembly GCA_030710605.1 of Cordylochernes scorpioides. Classification (NCBI taxonomy): domain Eukaryota; kingdom Metazoa; phylum Arthropoda; class Arachnida; order Pseudoscorpiones; family Chernetidae; genus Cordylochernes; species Cordylochernes scorpioides. Next base: position 54,543,963 of record CP092872.1, read on the forward strand.
ATTACTTTCTGATCAAACGTTGGAAACAGATAAAATATTTAAGAAACGAGGTGAGACTAAGGGAACAAGGGAATGAGCTATACAGTTGGCAAAGGTTCCTGTATGTCCTTTGTCTCAGAAGATAGAAATAGCATAACCTATACTCTGGTTGCATAGAAGAGTTTGTCAGGAGTGCACTGAAATGAGGCGAAACTTAAAAAGAGAATGCAGAAAGAAGTGATTGTCTGTTATAAAGGAAATTCTGTAAAATCTAGAAAAGGTCAATTTCTGTAGAGCTTCTAAATAAGTAAAGGCTTCAATTTGGAAGTTGTTACGAAGTTGATACGTTGAGGGGAGAAGTACGGACAATCCATGCTCCTGAACCATGTTTGGTTTTGGAGCTATTGTTCAACATTCTGGGATCTCAGAGAGAACTAAGAGTGAGAAAAAAAGAAGGGAAGGATCATAGTTCAATAGGAAATAATCCAATCTAAGTTTCAATGAACGACCATCTTCCAGGAGAAACAAGAAGTTTCCAAAACTCTAATCGAAAGGTTCTTCAATAGATATTCTAAATAGCCTAATAAATATTTAAACCTCATTCTGTATGAGTAAAAAGTGACATTTCGAGCATGAACATAAAGAACGTGTTAAATATCCATTTGGCTCTAATCCCCGGGCTGAAGGTGTGCAATCAACTTGTCAACCCGAGCCCCCTGTCATACATCCTCACCAGCTAATCGCCACAGAGCAATTACCTAAATACTTTGACCTGGAGCCAACGAGAAAGGAGTCAAAGGGTTAAAAAAAAAGGTAAGAAGTCATCCCGCCCGCCCATGCCGCATCGTTAGCGGCAAGGCACGAAGTTCCTTCCAACTCAACTTATAATTTCCTCAAGTTTTCCTTATGTCTCTTTCTCTCTGGTTGTTTAGTTTGATTGGGCATCATCTTTGTCTTTTCCCGACATGGCACGTTTCTTGAGATTGGATGGGCAACAATTGCGGCCCTTCACGTAGAACAGTTGCTCTGGTAATTTATCTATTCCCACACAACATGGATTCCTTCACTTTACCTATCTGAAGGTATGTGTGAATGGTATGTGTATAAATCGCTCTCCAATAGTTTTCAATAATCGATATCAGAATTTTTCATAAATGGCGAATAAACACGCGAAAATGAAAATGTATACCCAGAAGGAAGTGGTGGTATAGAATGAATGTAATAATCAATATATACACCGAAGGATATAAAAATGAATTGGAATGTATCAAATTTTAGAAGTATCATTCCATGTTTAACCTTATTTATTACACACCACAAGAAGTTTAATATGAGTTAATTTGAGAACTAAAAGTGAAAAATATTTGGGAAGGGTAACTCATCAATGGTATAACTTCCAGATTTCGCCAATTTTTTTCCAGACTGCTACAACTATTGTATAGTTTATTCTGCTGTTATATAAATATTTATCTTTTGATATTGTTTTTAACGAAACTATGGAAAGAGGCTTTTCTATAATTTTAGAAACTCACAAATATTATTCAGCAATAAAGATGTGTTATATGACAGTTATTATTTAGCCATGTAAAGTACAATCAATCAATTGATAGAATTCCTTAGAAGACAGAGCTCATTCCAACCGGCAAAATACCATTTTGAAACGCTAGGTTCTGCCCACTGCTTTGGCTGCTGGCGCATGTACTAATATATCAATCTTTCATATCAGGTATAAATGGACGCCAAATGTACTGCGGATTATGAGTATGTATAGCTAAACACATCTTGGAAATGTCTGTCGGCTATTTTTTCGAAAATGCTGAGTCATCGGGTAACTTTCGAAGTAAAATAGATTATTTATCTTTCGTATATCGCACAAGACCCCTATTACTTCTTCTGTGTGGCCAGCACCATGAAGGTGTATAACAACTTGAGTTAAAGTTTGACCAAGTTTAAATTCATTAATCCAAAATAAATACGGCTGAATGGTAACTTAGAGTCTCCATAAGTAGTTCACTCCATAGCTCAATTCATAACTTCCTCTTAATCTACAAAGATCTGTTTAATGATTTAAATAAAATGTTATATTCACTGTAAAAGCAGTTATTCCTTTTATATTTTGACAGAGATCGTTACAGAGATAGTTTCAATGGTTATCAAAGTTCACTAACGCCTGCAGTAAGGGTATTGATAGCGTCATGCGAAGGATTATTTACAGACAGTCTAGAAGAGGATTGAATTCTGGCGCACTGTTCTATAAACGATCTAAGAAGACCCCTCCTTGTCTGGAGGAGAACTCTCTCAAGGTGGGGAAGCCTCCCTTGCTGAAGAAATTTGTACACATACACAACTATTACCCTACATTTTATATTCCCTTTATTTACTCCTTTATTTGATCTTAATTTTTCTTTCTGTAACAATAGATTAGAAGAATGAATAAATTGTTTAAATTGTCAATTGTCTATAAGCGGTCCACCCACGTAAGGTGTAGCTGGGCACAAACTGCCACAAGTCCTAGCGCCGCCACCACAGACAGTAGCACAGCAGGAGGTCAAGCGGACCAAACGACCAAAGGTCAGCAGTCGATTGTCTTCACTCCATCTGGGCCGGATAATTAGCTGCAGTAATTAAACCCTCTGACCTTCTTCTGGAGCTTCCATCCTGTGAAGACTTCACAGAGCATACCGTAGTGATAGATGGCTTCATTTTACGTCTAGGGCAGGGGTCGGTAAACTTTTGAGTAGGAAGAGTCAAAAATTACAATTTACAAAATTTCAAAGTTTTTAAAGAGCCACAATTTTTTTTCCGCCACTAATATATAGTACCCGCATAAATAATATTTTTGTATGGAACTATATAAAGAGCCGCATGTGGCTCGTGAGCTGCAGTTTGCCGACCTCTGGTCTAGGGGAAGAACACTTCCTTGATTGCTTGATCCTGGTTCCAGAATTCTTTGAATTGATTGCTTTTTATCTCCCTCGTTGGTATTTTTATAAAAACCATTTTGAAATTCTAATCCAAAATATCGGAATAAAGCCGCATCTCACCTATTTTAAGATAAACAACTTTGTATTCTCGCGACTAAAGGAAACATTCACCTCTCTATTACGAAATTATTTGTGTTAGCCATTTATTTAACGGTTGAGAATATGTTACAAAATAATTTAAAAGATGTTCGACAAGTTTTACCGCAAATGTTTCTTTTGAACAAAAAATCGTAATTTATTTAAGGAGAAATAACGACTATTTCTATCCTTAGGGATGATTAAAATAAATTACGATTTTTCGTTCAAAAGAAACATTAGCGGTAAAACTTGTCAAACTCGTTTTACAATCATAAGCCGCATTATATTGTATTATAAAATAATTCAAAATAAAATAATAATAAGAAAGAATATATGGTTATTGAATAAGCATGGTATGTAAGTTAGATGTGTGAAGATGATTAAAGTTATAGAAATTTGACGATATAGGGAGAATAGAAAAAATGAGAACGTTGCATTTGAAATAGATAACGATAATGAGCAAGTTGATAAATGAAGTTGTGATTGTTGGAAGAATTTAACACTCAGAATTCCGTGGCCTACATAAGGTACTATTAATGATATAGATTATATAAACACAGATGGGGTATAATTCTCGCTTTGGGTGCGAGAGGTCCCGGGTTCATATCCCGGACGAGCCCTCTTTTTCAGCGAGTTCAAGTAACCAAACGGGGCTCTGGCACATTTTTAAGTGCAAAGTCGAACTGTTTTTCACATGTGTAGACATGTGGTGCATTTAGGGTAAAAGCAGTCGCCTTCTTCTACCCACCATGATTATCATGGCCTGTACCACGTGTACAAGGGATAAACACAGATACCGGATTTTTATTTCATTTTTAAACCTGGATGTTCTAAAACCGGCAATATATATATTGCTTCTATTTTATCTACTCTTAATTATTATTTAGTCTCAAATTACACCACATTTGGGGGATCAAGCATCAAATTTCCATTAAGGTTTTTAAAATATATAAAAGTGTGAAGATTTATAAAATTTTTTTTTTTTAAATCCCAAAGTATGTTATACACATTCCTCCTACTCGGATAGCTTTGCGCAGAGGCGATATCGTAGCCCATGAGGATCTTCCGAGGCGCGATTATTGCTAGTTGAAAACTTTACCCAATACTCGGATATGCCGCACCATTGTATTATAAAATGATTAATCTATAAAAACATCCCATCCCTAGCAGAAAAATAAGTACTTTCCCTTTTCCATATCTAGAAAAGAGAGAAATATCTCAATATAATTTTTATAAAATTGAAGTTTCGATAAAGTAGATAAACTAGGAATCGTGCAGATAGGATCATCATATCTTAAAAGAGTTTCCGGAACCTACAGATATTGTGGTTTCTACTAAAATATACGAAATAAACCACACAGTTATCTCCTGCTTCTATACCCGTGTCCCAGCACAACCAATGTCATAGCTGCGTTCAACACAGACCAATACTATAAACTCTTACTATATAAGCAGAAACAAAACTCCAATAGTTGTCTGGTACATTAAATAGACCAATTTGCTGAGAATGCTCATCATTGGAGACTCCAGCATTGCTAGAGGTTTGTCCTTTTCAGTTTATTAATTGGAGAAATATATTTTGGAACTCTATAGGGCAAAAAAATTCCTTTGGAATAAGAAACGTAGAAAACAAACTTTTAAAACTCGAATGTAGCTCTACATAGAATCTGGACTTCCTGGCGATCCTAGTTGCGTGTATTAGAGAGCAGCTTGTGTCCTGTATCGCCATGTCCCATAACAACCATGTTCTGAATGAACCGCGGTTGCAGGTGAGCTCCAGACAAGAATGCCTGCGCCACTGCGCCCTGGAGAAAGAGTTCCTGTGCCATTCCATCCTGTACCGGCCGAGCACCAGCGGCGGTGCCGTGTGCAAGCTCTACCACGTCGATCACCTGTCCTTCCCTGACGGCGCGGAGACCTTCGCCACCCCCAACCCACTGCCGCTGCTGGACTCCGGGGAGTCTTCGGGGACCTACCTAGAGAACGTATGCGGCAGTAAGTCTCCCATCTCAGTTCGGTGCCTTCGTTCAAGTCATGGTTCGATACGGCTGAACCTCAATATTTTCCAAATCAATTTATTGTTATCAGTCAACAGGAACAAAGGCTACCACTAACTTAGAGTGTCGGCTTTTTAAAATGAAATTTAAAAACAATAAAGATACCCACACATCTATATAACAAGGTTATGTACAACTGCATCTACAGTAGAGGAGACAGCGATGAAGAGTGATTCTCCAAACTTTGATGGAAACTTGAGGAACGGCTGGCAGGTTACCTTACATCCGAGGTAGACGCGGCGCAGTTACACTCACCAACACAGAACTTACCCATCTATACACTGTAGATATTGGGGAGATGTTCATTGAAGAAGGTTGTTCTTTCACGACAAACTTGGCCAAATATCATGAAACAAACCTAAATCAATGTTTATTTGATTTTTTCCCACTAGAATGCCTATATATGCGGTCAGAATTTTTTGTTTTAAAATATATTTCTCTCTTAGCGGAATATATCAAGCGATCAATATTAATTTCATTGATAGCGGAAAATAAACTATTTTTGATTCAAAATAAAGCTTCACCTTATATATATTTCATTCTTTATACAAAAAGTATCTCAGAACATTTTCCCCCAATTTTAAAAAGCGCTAGTGCTAAAAAAAACCATGTTATTTGGATGCGGTAACATGGAGGGCCTTAATTGACTCGTGAGACGTTAGTGACATTAAGTGACATGTAGGGACATTAATGGACATGTTTGGACACTCTGCGGCAGATTTACGAACGCGATGCCGGCAAGGTCGTCCCCATCAAACTTCGGGGTTGTAAATCGCTTGCCCCACTTTATGTCACCAACTTCCGGCCCTGACATAACTCCCCCATATCAACAACACCGGGACCTTCTTCCGCACGGCCTTTTCCTTCAGCGTCAGTTACATACTGATTGACCTTCCGTGTAGCCTTGCTACCGATTGTGTGTGTGTGCAACCCACTGAAAATATATGGAACTGTAACGGAATATTTGCGCCAAGGTTCCGTTTACAATGGGGGGATGGTCATAGAGCATTCTTTGCCACAAACGCTTTGTCCACGCGCTATATCCACTTCAACTTCGTTATATCAATTGATTTAAATCTCCTGGATATTAATTAAACAAATACTACAGGTTTCTGGAGATGTGTTTCTTTATCTTTTATTAAACGTAATCTTGAGCTTTAGGGCATCTATGCCCTTCTACAAGAATACATAGAAACATATGAACATATATACTTTATATGTTTCTATGTACTCCTGTAGACGGGCAGAGATGCCCGAAAGCTCGAGGTTACGTTTAATAAAAGATAAAGAAACTCAAATTCAGAAACCTGTAGCATTTGCTTCAACTTTGTTATCAACCAGGCTATTATGTGGGAGTTCTGGGTAAAAGTGCGCAAGAAGCGGAATAGCTATATATACGGGAAATCAGCAAAAGGATTTTTGGAACGGGATCAATGAAAAATAACGTGATATAAACGATATGGCGCAATAGCGAAGTTCATTCAAGTTAATTCTGGGCCAAGATATTGTTCATATATCATGATTAGATGGAGTGAAGCTGACCCGTGTGCCTAGATGACACCGAGCCCCCTGCAGCCCCTTCACAGCAGGTCCAGACCAAGGAACAGCCCCCACCGCTCCCCCTGCCCCCTGTCCCCAAGCCCTCCATCCAGAAGCTGCCCGCCGCCACCAGTGACATCGTCAGGGACCCCTCATGTGACGCCTACGGAGTTTGTTACGATGGTGAGTGCATGTTTCACTTACTTCCACCAGGAGACGAAGCCTTCTTTCCTGCCGCAGTGTGAGGCAGTACTTTCATCCACCAGCCCATCAGGTCAAATTACACAATCTATATAGATACACATTATTGGGCTTCTATCTTAATTCCTCTAAACACACGGTAAGGTAGTAGTCTCTATTTTATAAGCTCCATGTTCTCAATCCCCCATTCACTTCATTTCCAACCTTACTCCATTCACCCCACCAATCCACATAAAGGTCTTCTATTTCTATAAGAGACCACCGACGTATTCTGGAAACCTTTTTTACATATCCTGTTGTTTTTCACTCGAATAGTGCGAGATGTGAAGCTAGGATTGATTCCATTAGAGTCATTCTTTCATGGCTCATCTATCGCAGCGATTCTCTAATTTAACGAGCCTTCAGCATGTTCTGTTAATTGTTCTAACATCCAGATACAAGGTCATTTTCCTCTGACTACTTGAGGGTTGAATGAGGCAGGTGACCTGAAGGCAGGATGTGAATCAGTGATGAGTACGTCGGCAGTGAGTTTACGACGTCGTCTATCCATGACCCATATCAGTCAGCAGATTTCATGTTTTTTGTTCCTTCTGGGTGAACCACCTTCTATTTCCACTAGTTTATAATATTCTTATGAATAACCGAAAGGATGATAATATAAATCTTCAGTGTGTGTTTTTCTATAATTATACAAGGAAGAGAAAGGCTCCACACTTAAATGTACATTTATGATCTAACAAACACGCACCTACTTAAACTTCGTTGATAGATGTTTTCACCAGATTGAGAATGACTCTCGAACACACAAGCATTAGCCAACCTTGAAACAGTGTTCGGTAGAATATAAAGGGATAAAACCGCTGGAAAGTTTACACGTGTTCTAACAAAAATGTCAAATTATTTGTATCTTAAATTTTACATAGTGTTTTCAATTTCAAATCATCGATCTAATGTGATAATTGACGATTTGGTCAGAATGAGTAGATCAGA
>CP092872.1:54551890-54621864 GCA_030710605.1 Cordylochernes scorpioides
TTATATATTGCAAATATATTGGCCCACTAAGCGCTAACAGCCTCTACAATGTCACACATACTTGAGATAGCAACAACTCAGAAGACTAAGGAGTTGTCAGACCTAAGTCTGTTAAAGTGCTGTTTGGCTTGAAAACTCGCGTCCAATTTTATTGTAAGAATAAAATATTCGCTTTAGTTGCTATTTGATCTCGTGGTTTCAAATACAACCAGTGATTTATTAGAACGAAAAAAGGTTTTGTAACTAAATACAGTAGAGGGTTTCACATACAAGCAGAGAGAGTGAAATAAGAAACCTCAGAATGACCAAGAATTCCGGAAAACATTCACATTTTGAAACCTTATTCGGTTTAAAATAGTCATTTTTCAAAGAGGAAACCCATTGACTTTCCCTATTGGATAGCTTTTCCGCAGTAAAAAGGAAAAAAAGCAGCGAAACTATTAATATTCCAATGCAACGATACTTTCAACGCCACGTTTCCTCGAACAGTAGTTCCTGACTCATCTGCATATTCTTAGGGCCGCCGTGCGGTGGCCCGTGCAAATCAATATGCCGAGCGGCGTGACGGAAGCCACGCGGTGCCATTCTTCGGATGGCATTAGTTCCTTCCCACAACTTCTGTGACAGAAACTCTCTCTATTTAGCTAAGTGAAGTCCACACACGAGAGCCTTATCGCCTCATAAATTTGGATAATGGTCCCTTATCCAGATTTATTTTTATATTATGTAGAGATTGTAGAATATTCTGAAAAATTGGTATTGCTAATGACTTCTTGGACGACTGATTAGGTTAAAACTCTATGGCCAAACTGAGATTGGTGTCAATTAGCGTAACCTTTGAAAATTGCCACAAAAATAATTGGTTTTATTAGAAAAGAAGACATAGGAAAACCATACTAGTGAAGAAAGCAATTTGGAAGTTGAAATTTGATCACAGCCTGGAAACAAGAAGGGAAGGTTAGACGGGGATATTATAAAGACGGACATTTTGCTTGAACGAGATCCACACAAAAAGAACAGTACTCTATGGTTCGAATTGTGAGTAATGAAGTCTTAAGAATCCATTTGGCTATTAAAGAATTAGGTTGGGCTTACATTACTCAAATTTAGAATAATAAACAGCTCCTCTTTTTTGGCACAAGTAGATAGTCAAAATGCTTGTTGGTTGACCATCGTACTGTAAACGGACAGAGACGATTTTCTAACATTACCTTTACTGTGTTGTCAATATTTGAAAAATGAAATAGAGTGAGAGAAAATTGAAAATTAAAAATTATTTACATCAGAAGAATCCCACTGAGGATCGTCTGGTTCGATGTCACATTCCGCCCTGAAGTCGGACAGACGTAGATCGGACTTCTCCCCGACTATTGCCATGTCGAGAAATTGCTTCAGAGTGGACCTTTGCCCGGGCGAGAGAGAGAATTATGTTTCATACTTCTAGGACACTTAAGTTATTATCTATTAATTGCGTTAGAAGTAGTTCAGAATCGTCAGTGCGAACTATAGATTCTGATTCAAGGCAATAGATGTTGCTGTCTTGTCAAATGAAGAGTCAGATGTCTCAGCGTGCATCTCTATCACAGCAATGCTCTCTATCTTGGGTGTGTAAAGCTGCTGTTCTTTTTCCATTACTCTTCTTGGAAAATAGGTGCCCTTACCACGTTAGTCACCTTGGAAACGGACCATAATTTGTTCGAATATTCCAAGGGTCCAGGGGGCAGGCGCAGGTTGGTTGGACTTCTCCCCCAGAATATTAGATGTATTAAGAGAATCAGAAAAATATTAAATAACCATGAGCCAACATTGAGCTCGATCACTTGCCCCATGTTTTACGAGAGACAATAGTTAAAATCATGGTTTTCATGAATGATAAGTCTCTGTATGGCAGAATATTTTTGCGAGATCTACATTCTTATCAGCCAAGTTCCACAAGTGAAACGTTACTATGCGATATATATGTTGCAGTTATAAATATTGATGTTTTTGTACAATTTAATTATTATTATAAGATATCAAAAGATGATGTGTGTAGATGGATATGACATGTTAGTGACACAAACACCCACATACACACATCCAAGTGTTGACAAACAACCTTATAATGGACTATATGATTGAACGTGAAAGAACGTATTGAGAAGAATCTTGATTGTTAGAAGACATGTAGAAGATCCAGGAAGATATGGAAAGTTTGAATAATATCTCTACCCGAACGAGATTCCCAGGTGAGAAAGCGAAGGCTGAGGTCACCACGGAAGTCCATTGTGACGCCCGCCAGTCTCACGCTCTCAATTTGCATATGCCACAATTTTCGCCAACTTTCCGGCCATAACATCTTCATATGGCCCCTGAGATAGCGGATTGGATAGCCCCGCTCCATTCAGGAATCTTGAGCCTAGAATTTGTCTTTCCCTTAAGTCTTGATATCACTACGGAATTGTGACTCTTAGTATGCTTCCTCCTTTTACTGGTCAATACCACCGACTGAAATCTACATACGGCGTTTTCTTTTGCCTCAAGACTTGCTTTCAGTCTAATATAAAACTTTCTTACTACCCTCTCTGCTTCCTCCTCTTTGAATTAGATGTCACCGTCTTGAATGTTGGATCTACATATTGTCCACTTCTTTATCGTCCACATTGAATATTAATATCAGCATATTAGGAGGGATTCTTATAAACCTATCTTCCTCCTTATTTTGGTATATAACTTTGATAGGAATACTGGGTCTATATGCTATGCATATTTTGGTCTTTTGCATCAAGGAATATCAATTCTTAATATCTTCTTTGTTTCCACCCTATTCTAATTATTTTAAACTGATGGAATGTCAGCGCCCTTCTTTGTCCTATCCTTCAAACTTGGCTTTTGGTGTAGGGTAGGAATCTTCACGATTCTAGTTGCTACAGCAATAGTTCCTATTTTGATATTTCTTGAGAATGTGAACAAGATTGATGCTCTGTCTCATAGTATTGGAGCAGTTGAATTTTGCCATTTCTTACTGAAGTCTATCTTTCACAAAACAATCAACACATTGTATAAAACTCTGGACTTTCAATTAAAAAATAATATAGGTAAGTAAACGACTCATCATGGGAATGAAATTTAGACATACGTCGCGACTTTACTTAATATTAATGAAGTCAATAATGAATCAGATGGAAAAATTTCTTTGACTGAATAAATACTATGTATTGACATCTGATTTTAGAGATGCCTCATCGTAAATTGTATCATAATCTATATATTATAGAATGTGTTTATTTGAAATGTTTTCCAGAAATGTCGTTGCTCTTTTGACTGGGATAAATTTCATGACAAATTCGACAGTCATATTGCTGCTTTACTAGCCTAACATTGTAGGTATTCTATAATTAATGAGACAAATGTAGATCACGCTATCCTATAAGGATGTATAAGTTAACGCTTCTTTACGGCATTTTCGGACCATAAATTCGAAACCCATAATATTGTGAATATATATAAATACAATATTCAAATGAACTTGCTACGACTAATATCATTTATTTAATTATCGCTTCAATACAGTCGTTTTTCTTGTATTAGTGTGCTAACTTCTTATCTTCTGTCTTTAAACTAAAGGACAATGAGCCAGAGGGGAATCAATTCAACCTGTCACTTGCTCTCATGTTCCCAATATGGAATAGGTTGATACTTATAAGATATCAAAGGCTAGCATTTTCATTGAATTTTAGATATTTTATCTTCTACATAAAATTTCTAAACCCAAAATGTTTATACATCACATATTCTATCCACCATGATTATCATGGCCTGTACCAAGTTGGCGACTGTTTTTTACTGTGAGTGCACCACATGTCTACACACGTGAAAAGCAGTTATACTCTTGTGTTGTTTTAAATATATATATTTTTTGTGAAAGAAAATAATATTATTTCAATGTCTATAATCTCATATCGAAGAGTGAATTTCCCAAAATGATATCTTCACCTAGCGCGTTGAACAAATTTTCTGTTTATACGAGCTTATATCAAAATATATTGAAAGGATTAGATGCTAGAATAAAATCTGCATGCTTATCCTCAGCACAATTAGAATTTGTGGGAATCCTTGCAGAACTTGGCGAATTCTACGGTGCTCTTTCTTCCCTTCACATAGCAGTCTTTTGCTGTTGTATTCATATAATTCTTTCTGACTCGTGTCCTTAGATGTAGCTTTATGTATAGTTTTCACAGTACAACATTTTAACTCTTGTCAAATAATCTTTATTTATGTCATAACCTTTCTTTATTTTGTAGGTTTTATGCTCTTTCACTCATTGTTGACACCCAACAACTTTTGATCAGGTCAAAAGAGTGTTTGTAAAAAATCTGATTCGAATATATTTTCGTCTATTGACGAAATAGCTAATAGATCTACACAACAAGCAGCTATTGCACAGCTGTGTCGGAAAGAATACACAGTGCACTGCGACGTCTAACGGACGCACCATTCTGTGACGGGGGCACGTTTACGCTAGAACGGTTTAGCCCCTTAAAGCTGGAGCGCTCAGGCAAGCACAACCAAAGGCCGCTTTTTTAACATCCCCCTCGTCATCATCGGCTAACAAAACCAGAAGAATAGACCGAGCAAGCAAGCACCTAACAAATAAGCATCATTATCTTGATAATGCTCCATTTTTTCTTCAACGACGCTTTTGTGTAAGAATTTTCGTTGGCGATATTTTTGCCTGGTCAAAATGCAATTGGCTCCGATCTGATTAATGTCAGGGTTGGGTGTAGGAACAATGGTTCGGACATCCCTGCGTGCGTAATTGTCCTGCGTTCTGGATGTATTGGTTGTTCCGTTAAGTGAGCTAGTTCCGTAGGGGAAAAACAAAGGCGAAGAGAAGGATGTAGTTTGTTTGGATGGAAGAACCACCTTTTGTTCCTTTCTCTCCTATGTGTGATTATTTTCATATTTCTTTGTTTGTTTCGTGGCAGAAAGTAGGGACCTATTTAGTTGTCACGTGTAGAGGCGTTTGGTCGTAGGAACTAATTTGTTCCTGAAATTGGAATGAAACCACCCGAACTATTGTGTAAGTTCGGATCAACAATATGATTGGTCTTCATTGTGCTTGAAATGACAAGGACAAACGGAAAACTACTTCCTCATCTTCAATCTAAGAAGCATTCTTTCGAATCGATGCAAAATAATTTGTTGAACCGTTCTCCTTGAAGATTATTTCTACATCAGTATGATTCAAAGGCACTGTAGTTCTGATTGCTTTCAGAATCTTAATACCCCCTTCTATTTTAAAGAATCCCAAATGTAAAGTTTTATTACTGTATACTGTCTCTTTATCTTATTGATCTCTCTTATAAAAACACGAAATTGGAATTTATTGTTAAATTTTCCCCCTCTCCCCTATCTTACAAAGAATCCCGAATGTAAAGATCCATTGATCATGTTGCTACTTCACATTCCCCTAGAAACAAAACTATAGGTTATTCTTAAATGTCTTATCTCGAAGAATCCTAAATGTAAATATTCGTGAGTGCAGCTACTTCATTTCCTTATAGAAATCAAATTATAAGTAATTCTTAAATGCCCTAACTCAAAGAATCCTGAATGTAAAGTCTTGCACTGAGTCTCCTCTTCTTCTATTTTTCTGACACATTATATATATTGAATATATGTGAATATAAATAATGAAACCTAGTGTAAATAACATTTACAATTCAGAGAATTGTTAACGAATGAGCTGCCATATTGCTAAATAAAACAAGTGCAAAATGACCAAAATATATTGTAGAGAGCTTGACACTATGTGTCCTGCTTTTAGAAGAACAATAGAGAGGCAATAATGTTTACATCTTCATTTATTTGACAACTATATGCAAAGTAGGGAAGCTATATAAAATCTCTATAAATCTGGTCAAGACAAAAATTGTTCTTCCAACTTTCTTTATCCACCGCCAATCTTGAGGATAACTGCGGGTGATAGATTTTGGGATGTAAGTTCTGGATGATGCATTGCCAATATTGGACTATAAATCATCATTATCTATGTACATTATTGGACTATTTCCTTTCCTATTTGACAAGTGCCAAATGAAAAAGAAATTGAATCACATGCTTGGTTCGTATGTTTTAAAACCGTCAACAATTAAATGAAAATCAGCCTTCCCTTCCTTAAGAGGCTAAAAACAGAAATTGAAATACAGGCTAGCCACACTTTAAAAAGGTTTGGAAACAGAATCGATTAATGCATATTTACACTTCAAATATTTAAGGGGCTTTAATAACCAACAAAATAGCGTGTATGGAAAATAATTTCTCAGCTAAAAGCCCAGTCTATATAGGTTATAGTCTATAGAACCATTTTACTTTTTAAATGAAATTATCTTCCTGGTATTAACACGATGTCAATTTTGCGGGAACAGAACAGTTTGGTGAAATAAATTGGTAAATGAATTTATTTTGAATATATTTTAGCAGTCAAAATAATAAGCCGCTAGAAGAATGAAAAGGTTATTTTTATTTAGTAAAATTAGAATTAGCAAATCAATAAGTTAATGAATAAATAAGAAATAAATACGTTTAAATACCTATACATAAGCAAATATATAATAAAGATTCTTCCTTGCTTTTACATTTTGACACAATCATTAAGAAATTTAGGGTTTGGTTTCTTTTCTCATTTCTTTTATTTCTCGAGCTCTGGGCTAACATTCTCTTCAGCACGGAGATCCAGAAGTACAATTTCTCCGATGTTGAAGGTTATGTTAGCCCGAAAGCTCGAGAAATAAAATAAATGTGAAAAGAAACCAAACCCTTGTTTCCTTATACACTGTTTCATCAAAAAGAAAATTGAAAACAAAACAAATATATATATGTTATGAATATTTTTTGTTGTTGTTAGATAAGGCTTGATAAGACAAAGGATCGATAAGATAAAGGGTTGAGGTGCAGTCGTGATAAAAAAAAAGATAATTATTTACCGTCAAGTAGCTTTTATTTTCAATTACTTGAGGAAAGATTACACATTAGTTATTTTCACATTATATAAAATTTATAAAGTTAATCCTATATTAGTGATTTAAAAGGATAGATATGTTAACTACGCATATTTACAACAAAAAACTATATAACTAAACTGAAAGTCTTTCTAAAAACGATGATAATAAAAGCAAAATTATCAATGAATAAAATATATACATATATATAAACATTTAAAAATATAGATGGACATTTTGCTGTAAGGAAATCGATCTATAGAAGCAAAGGTCGCCTCTCCCGTCAAAAATTGTGCCTAAAAATAGAATTAGGTATGTCTTTGTTTACTGGAGGCCTTTTTTTCTGTCGGCGTTGGCACGTGATCACCAGTGTAGCCATTTTCTTTTTTATATATCGGCGCTACAATATATTGAGTGTGTGTAGGCCAAAATACCAACACACACGATTGCCATCTTACCTCTACTAGGGTCTCTCAGTCCTACTTTTATCTACTTGTGTCTACTTATTCCTTGCCACTACAGTGCCAGAACTCTCTCCATGACTGTCACAACCAGCTAATGTTCTGTACTAAACCGCGTTATATCTTATATAATCATATGTACCTATAGAGGCAGCTCTCCCTTTAATTTTACATCAGAACGATGCCTTATGTTCATCACCGCTAGTAAATGAACTTTACTTATATCTTATATATACATATGTACCTAGAGAGGCAGCTCTCCCTTTAATTTTACATCAGAACGATGCCTTATGTTCATCACCGCTAGTAAATGAACTTTACTTATATCTTATATATACATATGTACCTAGAGAGGCAGCTCTCCCTTTAATTTTACATCAGAACGATGCCTTATGTTCATCACCGCTAGTAAATGAACTTTACTTATATCTTATATATACATATGTACCTAGAGAGGCAGCTCTCCCTTTAATTTTACATCAGAACGATGCCTTATGTTCATCACCGCTAGTAAATGAACTTTACTTATATCTTATATATACATATGTACCTAAAAAGGCAGCTCTCCCTTTAATTTTACATCAGAACGATGCCTTATGTTCATCACCGCTAGTAAATGAACTTTACTAGCGGTAATGAAGAATGATCCACAACACCAATTTTGCCAAATTCATACAGAAGCCAGCCTGTCTACAATGGTTACGGGCTATGGCTCTCATCATTACATCATCATAACATAATAGATTCAGAACTTGAGACATGTATAAATGTGTTATTAATATCATTAGCGCACGACCATACAGACAAATATCACAACCTAATATGCAACTATTTTATGTGGCGCGTTATTGCTATGTATTAATTTATGCCTAACTGGCCTTGTCCTTATTGTTTGCGGAAGAGTATTTCTCGATACAAATATTATATGTAATTCTACTGTCCTAAAAGCTTATGTCCATAGTTTGCTTAATTACCATTTCTAAGATTCCACCCTTCAGTGTTGAATATAAAATCAGAACGATATATATATCCAATACAGTATTATAGCTCTAAAAGAAGCGGTCTGGTAGATTAAATTGGCGAAACCGCTGGGAGGGTTCACCACTGATGAGCCAAGCCCTCCCAATATTTTTTCATCGCAGTATGGACAGTAGAAGTTTGAATTATTTGTAAAAAGAAACATTCGCGTCTTGGTGTTTTCATTTGTAAGTATATTATGCATATAGAATTCACATTTATCTGAAATATAAACAAAATAATAAAACTTTTCAAATTTTCTACGAATTCTAAATAACTAACTGGGTCATTCATAAAACTATAAAAACAAGAGAGTAGAAAGAATAAGCGATAAATTGTATTCACAATAAACCCCACCGCTATATATTTCTTTCAGTCGATATAAAAAAAGAAAGATTTATTATCTTAGAAGGGCAGTGGAGAAGAAGGAAGAAGAGCAATCGACCACCGTGGTGCCAGGCACGATGCTAATCCAGAGTCACAGATAAAATGATAAAATGGGCTCAGACGAACAAGGAACCATTTAGCCGTAGCAAATTAAATTTGCTCTTTATCAACCATAAATTTTCTGCAACATTTTATCTCCTGAAAAAGGTCTAAGCTCTCTAAAGCATTTATATTTTTAACGGGATTAGACACATAATTATTCATGAGATAACTCGCTGATATTCCAAAATGGCTGGCCCCATTAACATCGTTGAGATTGTATCATAGATCATTAGGTTAGGTGGTATAAAATTGCCAATTAGGTTTTCTCCAAAAGGTGATAAAAGCATTTTTTCCATCAGATTATTTTTTAATAAATTATTATCTTATATATATATGTTCAATTTAATATTTTATAATACAGTATATAAATATTTTATTAAATTTGACCAAAAAACAAAAACTTTTTAATTATTATTTTTGTTCGGTTGAATATAGTTTTTTTTTTCTTTTGGATTTGTTAAATGTGTTTTTTTTTAATAAACTCATTTGCCAAAAATATATTATATAGTTAAGTTTGCTTAAAATAAAATTTGTTAATAATTGATATTTCATTCTTCTTTTTTTTTGTAAGCAAAATATGCATTCGACAATCTAAACATTTACTTAATAATTTATTACTTTTTTCATTCTCTCCACTCGGAATATAAGATATATATAATAGCTAAAAATAGAGCAAAAAGTAGTAACATTGAAATATTATGTCATAACTTTATTCTATAACGTAATTACCTAAGGCAACGTAATTGCCCAAGTAATTTTAAATTAAAAAAATTAAATGAATATTTTTCAGAAAACTCGGAAAATATTGGAAAAGTCAAAATAAAATTAATATTCAATGATATAAAAGCAGTCATTTCTTTCTATAGGCTTTATTCGAATTGAATTATTTTGAAGATTATGTTATATATTTTAAAGAAAAAAAATCTCAATTAATCAAAACGAAATTAAAATCCAGTAATGTGTACAGCAGCCATATATCTTACTATATTCAGTATGAATTAAGTGGGGGGAACTATATATGTATTTTAATGTAGTTAAATTTATAGGGAAAAGGTTAAATATTGCTTTAGAGTGAAGAATTACTGAAAAAAAGTATGTTATACGAGCAGCAACTATTTTCTGAAAATATTCCAACTATAGTAGATGAATTGCATAATTTGTAAGAATTAAATTTTAAAGTAAAAATATCAAGGTAAATATTTCTTCAGTGAAAAAATGAATAAAAGTTTACAATATAAACACTATTTATTCTTGTAGACCGTTTAGATATAGCGCGGAACTGGATAATTCATGAAAAAATACACTTAGAAAGAAAAATCAAAGGAAATATTACTTTATCCAAAATAAAGTTCTGTGATATGAGCAGCAGCCATTTCTTCCTGTAGACTGTCCAACTATAGCGAAATTGCATTTCAAAAGAAAATTTAAGGGAAATATTATTTTAGTCAAAATAAATAAAATTTTGTGATATAGGCAGTAACCATTTCTTCCTGTAGACTGTCCAACTATAGCGAAATATAATAATTCTGAGTAATTGGATTACAAAAGAAAATTTAAGGAAAATATTATTTTAGTCAAAATAAATAAAAATTCTGTGATATGAGCAGCAGCCATTTCTTCCTGTAGACGGTCCAGCTATAGCGGAACTGGATAATTTGGAAGAGTTGGCGTCTATTAAACGGTCCCTTGGGCAGGAGCTATTTCCGGAATGGAGGAAGGAAAGAAGATGGCGGAGTGGAGGAATATGGTAATCGTTTGATAGGCGCTCATTGTTCAGCTCATCGTCTGTGATACCAAAATTGGATCCTTTTTTTCCCCCCCTCCCAAGACCTTCTATTAACCTGGTTTCTCCATTGTTAGAGGCGTTGTTTGGAGACGTGCTTTTTTATATTCTTCATACTGTGGTTGATTAATTATTCCTTCTATTCCGTTTATCTTTTTTTTTTTCGACCTCGACTCCCTAACCTTCTAATCGAAATTCGAGATTCAACGTTTTTTTCTCTCTCAATACTTACAGACCCAATTTATCAACTGATTCTATCAAAAATCATTTCATTTATCACTTTTGGGAAAAATTATAGATTCATAGAAGAAAAAGAAGACTGATAATTACCAAGATGCTTTATTACCTAAAGATATTTATAAACAATAAGGAAGGAAAAAAGATTATAAGAAATTTAACTTGATAAAATTATGTACACACTAGTAGCCCTATTCAATAACCGCTAGCTCACAAACCAATCCAACGAAGCTTCGTTATATAAGCAGAGATGAAAATTAGCATAGACAATACTACAACAATAGACAAATTACAACAGAGTATATTATATCACTGAAATATTCCAGAATTGTCACTTTTAATAATCACCTCAGAAGATAAATTTTATTGTCAGGAGAGATATTTGTTTAGACAAGAAAGAGACACTTACGGAAAAAAAAAACTCAAGAAATCTTTAAGATGCTTTTATGTTTTACTCAAAAGGAATGCACAAACTTGGGTCGTAAATTAAATTGATAAACAGTTTGGTGTTTGGATTTGGATTGCAAACTATGGAAGTGATTGTTTTAAAATTATTTATGAAAATATTTTTAGTAATGTTCTTCCCTAAATTGTAACTATCTTTATGAAGCATTAAATTAATTTATAAGAATGTTTTTTAGTAGCTCAAATTACAAAAAGAAAATCTCCCATTAAAAGAACCAAATTCATTATCATTTTTAAAACCTCTATACGTATATTGGTGGAATCATATAATTGATTTTCTCCAACTATACGAAAGAGCCCAATTGTATTATTTGTTTTCGAGGAAGGGCCTTTTTTAGTACTGTAACAGCTTCAATGTATTAAAACCCTAGTAAGTATAAAATTGAGTGTCATATTTTATTAAAGTTACTAACATTCCAAATATTCTTGTGGAAATTTATAGAGCGTATACATTTATTACAGGAAACGCGTGTTGGATTTAAGACCTAGAACTGTATTTCATTTACGGTTTTTTGACGAGAGAACTTGTAGTTATCAAGACGATAAAGCCTTGCGGTACAGCTCTTCGTAATACAGTAGAACCTCTCTGTAAAGGATACCTTGTTGTAGAACTAAAGTGTCCTTTATGAAGAGATGTCCTCTTAACAGAGAGTTGATAAATAGTAAAAATGACAATTTTGAAAACTAAAACTGTTCTTTGTAGAGAGGTGTTCTCTAGCATGAGTGTCCTCTCATAGAGGTTCTACTGTAGGTATAAAATCAAAAATGTGTTTCTTGTAATAGTAATATATTCCTGTTTTTATTATTTACTCAGATTTAATAAAATTATCAGGTCCTTCTTTTCACACAAACAGGAGCCTAGAATTACCTTGCGAGTGTTTAACTTGACTTATTTCGTTCACGTACGCTATTCGTTCCATGCGAAATTCATCGCCAGTTTGTATAGATTCTGTTTCTGTTCCAAAATAATTTTATTAAATGCCGCTCAAAAGAGCAACCTATTTTATGTTATGTACAATGAATAATGTTAAAAATAATGAAAGCATATTCTGACTAGGAGCACATGTGCTTTTTAGATGGCAGAGCGCCATATAGTGGAACAGAAATCAACTAAACATTGATATAACCTGTTCCCTGATATTTGGCCAACCCAATTTCTTGATAAATCAAGAAAAGCCATCCACGAATGCGTTTCGCGCTGTTGGCGCTCGTCAGCGTGGAGCAGGCTGTACCACTGCGACCAAAATTTTTGGTCCCAGAGGCTTCTTGAGAAACCAAGAAATGGGTATAATAATAATATGTACAGGTTCTTCAATAATAAAAAAAGTGTCCAATGCGGGATTCGATCCCGGTTCATGGCTGTCGGGAATTGAGAGTTTATACCGTTTGTCCATCAATAGTTTGTATGGATACTGTCTGGCAGAAAATGATAGAAAACAAAACTATGGATAAAATTGCAATTTATTTTCTTCTAAACCATCACAAGTTATTCAAAATAAACGAACAAAGAGATAATTAGAGAAAATAGCCAAGTAACAACATATTGGAATATTGATTATCCTTTATCAAAAGGAGAACAAAATCGTGAGGGAAAGAGTTTCTTTCACAAGATTCTTTTGTTTTGATAATGCATTATCTTCATATCATTATTGAACTTATAATTAAACTTTTGTTAAATTAATGAATATATATTCTGCTACAGTAGTTTTAAAGCTATCTTTTAGTTGAGTACATTCGTGACAGTCCTCCTTAAACAGCTATGAAAACCTCTTTGCATTAATAATCGTAAAAATATATAAATTAAAGCAATACAGGATAACTAGAGATGCTCTGTGAGGGATTTAAAACAACCAAAATTAGTATAGCCATATCACAATTTCACCTTTTCTGATCCGTGTTATTTAATGTAGTACTAAATTTTTAAGAATAAAACAATGGTATAATTTCGTTTATTTGAATTTATATGAACCGTGCTAAAGGTTTATAGAGTTGAAAAGTATTAACAAACGCGAAGGGTTACAAATAATGCGTTATAACAGGAAACAACAGACATGGAAGTTCCATTCACGGGGTTATCCGTTTTTAACCAAATTTAACCTGCCATGTATGCACACACATGCTTTATATATATTGTAACAAAGTGTTCATTAATTTTATTATTTTTATTACCAGAGTGGCCATCTTTATGTTTATATTCTGCTACTCTGTAAATTTCCCTCGTGGCTTATCTTTTGTTTACCATTCATAGTTTGTTCTTGCCTCAAATAAATTGCTGTGTTATCCTGAAGTTGGTCTTCCCTAATTTTTCACGTGGTATTTTGGTGGAGATGCTGGGTAAGTTAGGGAAGACAAAGTGAAGAGCGCCGAGAAGACCTTGAAGCCATGGGTGCTGTGATCTTCATTTTCGGAGACTGACTCCAGGATTCCACCGCCGTGCTAAAGCCAAGACTCCCCTCCAAGATGACGATGTCCCTATAGACGATTCGACGACAAAGCCGCTCTTCACCCCGCAAGAAAAAGGACGCAAAGGCACTAGGGACAAAGTTCCAAGACTTCGATGGAATCCTTGGCAGAAGCACGTTAGATCAATGTCAGTATCTACAATAATTGCTAGCTGTGGGTCACAGCTCCCATAGGAAAGAAGCTATGTAATAAAGTGTTTATTAATTTTATTATTTTTATTAACACAGTGGTCAGCTTTATGTTTATATTTTGCTACTTTTTAAATTTCCCTCGTGGCTTATCTTTTGTTTACCATTCATAGTTTGTTCTTGCTTCAAATAAATTGCTGTGTCATTTGGTCTTCCCTAATTTTCTACGTGGTAATATATTTATAATAAAACCGAAATTTTAAAATCTATTAATAAAATTGTGCGCATCACAACACAATGTTGAATTACACGAGTCCTTCTAAAATTCCAACTACTACTCATGAATTAATTCAAAGCATAATACGCCATCTATATATATGAAATGAATTAAGCACGAATTTATTTTATACAAATATTTTTTATCGCGGTAAGGATAGTAGAGGTTTGTTTTGTGTATAAAAGAAACATTCGTGCGCAAATGATTTCATTACCTATATTACTCCTCACTCCGGGCCATATATACAGTTTCCCGGCCATCCTTGCAGCCCTCTATATGGCAGACATCAATCCAGAAGAGGACATCCACTTTGTTGGCTGGTATTGTGATCAGGGTGCACGGACCGATCTGATCTGTTTCATGGACAAGACACCCTCACCACCTCAGTTGGCCGGTATCGTTATCATGGTGCACAGACCGATCTGATCTGTTCCATGGACAAGACACAACCACCACCTCAGTTGGCCGGTATCGTGATCAGGGTGCACAGACCGATCTGATCTGTTCCATGGACAAGACACAACCACCACCTCAGTTGGCCGGTATCGTGATCAGGGTGCACAGACCGATCTGATCTATTCCATGGACAAGACACAACCACCACCTCAGTTGGCTGGTATCGTTATCAGGGTGCACAGACCAATCTGATCTGTTCCATGGACAAGACACAACCACCACCTCAGTTGGCTGGTATCGTTATCAGGGTGCACAGACCGATCTGATCTGTTCCATGGACAAGACACAACCACCACCTCAGTTGGCTGGTATCGTTATCAGGGTGCACAGACCGATCTGATCTGTTCCATGGACAAGACACAACCACCACCTCAGTTGGCTGGTATCGTTATCAGGGTGCACAGACCGATCTGATCTGTTCCATGAACAAGACACAACCACCACCTCAGTTGGCCGGTATCGTGATCAGGGTGCACAGACCGATCTGATCTGTTCCATGGACAAGACACAACCACCACCTCAGTTGGCTGGTATCGTGATCAGGGTGCACAGACCGAACTGATCTGTTCCATGGACAAGACACAACCACCACCTCAGTTGGCTGGTATCGTGATCAGGATGCACAGACCGATCTGATCTGTTCCATGGACAAGACACAACCACCACCTCAGTTGGCTGGTATCGTGATCAGGATGCACAGACCGATCTGATCTGTTCCACGGACAAGACCGCACCACCTATATTACTCATACAGATGCAATATTCACAAAAAAGGATCATTATTACCCAAATCTGCAGGCCACGATATAATCTGTGCTAGATATGGCCGTTTTGAGATGGTTAACGGAAGAGCTGGTGGGGGGGCTGGCGTGGGAGGGGGCCCAATAAACCAGAGTTATGATGGCGGTGGCGGTTTATGGCTCCAGGGCCGTAAAAGATCGCCTGGCCGGTATTAAATTTCGTCTGCTGCACCAACAGGGATTTCCGTGTTAGCGTCTGCCTTTCAGAAAGTCTTACAGTAACTGGCAGCTTTTATTACGGCACTACTGAATATCTTCATTGTTTTCTCTCTCTACACGATTGGAACTGAAGATTCTTTTGGTGTTGAGGAGGCGGCATATCTCGGAACATATTCACCCAGAAGTTGGCTAGTCTTGAGGTTGTCTTTTTATGTGACTTATAACATAGAGTGACAAGAATGCAGTATAGGATATTCATATATTGGACTGTGGAGGGTTAAAGCGTATTGAAAATGTAGTCGGTAAGAAGAAAGAATTATGAGATCGAATACACTCAGGAACAAAACTTAAGAAAGTGCCTTTGAATCAAAGTCTTTGATGTGGCCTGTCATCTGTATTTTTAAGGAGACAGGCAATTTTTGTTCACACTTGGTTATCTCGTGTGTCTTCAATAAAGGGATCACTGTAATAGCCTTCAAAGTTATTGTCTGAATCCTGATATACATTCTGAAATGTTGAATCAATAATCCCTTCACTAACTTTAATAACGGACTACTTGATGAGGGAAGAGTATCTTTTAATATATAATATCAGATCACAAGCTTTCGGGCATAACCGCCCATCCACAGGTGTAAAACGAGTTTTTACACCTGTGGATGGGCGGTTATGCCCGAAAGCTTGTGATCTGATATTATATATTAAAAGATACTCTTCCCTCATCAAGTAGTCCGTTATTAATTCTAAAATGTACAACTTCTTCAAGTTTTGTCTATGAGTGTAGATAGAGCGCGAAATGAAGAATCTATAAAAGATGGAAGATAGAAATTTTAAATATATATTTCATATAAAGAAGTAAAAACAAGTTTTTTTTTTATGTTGAAAATATTTTTTATATATTCATTATGGCATATCAGGAAAAGATGAATTAAAATTATTTTTGTAATATCACTTATTCGAAGTGGAAAGAACAGAACTCTAACCTACCGTTATATTCGATGCTACCTGAAAAATAATTCAAACTTTTTCATTTTTCTTAATTTCAAAAAACGAATGTAACTATTTATATAGAAAATATCTTCAAGTATGCATTTGCCTTGTTATGATAATTTCGAATCCTTTTTGGCTAAAGCATTTGTTATTTTGAGAGAGGGGAGATATTCTTCATTGATACATCATGACCAAACTTTCATTTATTTATCACAAACACACTCTATATCCTATTTGGATATTTGCGCGTAAATGTTTAAACTATTTTTGTACATAGCACAATAACTTATGGTTCAACAATCTGGTATCTACGAGGGCCATCCAATAAATAAGTTTCCCTATTTTTTTTCTGCGAACGAAACGTTGTAAAAATTAGTTAGTATAGAAGAAATGGTCACTAGGATGCGTTGGAAGCTGGTGACCTTCAAAATCACGCTACTCGTACGCGCAAGTCCGTAGCGCTTCAGTTTCCATGGAGCTACCACTGGTGAACTGTCCACTTGCGAACTCCGTTCTGTAATTCGTTTTTTCACGGCGAAAAATTAAACTGCGGTCAATATTCATCGCAATTCAGTGTCAGTGTATGGTAAAGAATGTATGAGCATCCAAATGGTTCGCCGATGGCGTTCATGGTTCTTAGAAGGACGGCAAAACGTGCATGATGACGAGCGAAGCGGCAGCCCCGTTACTGCTACGGACAATGCAGCCGTTGCTGCTGTTCGGAATGTGGTGGAAGCAGATCGCCGATTCACCATTGACGAAATAATGATTCGACTGCCTCCTGGAATCGAAATTAGACGCTCTTCGATTGGAACAATCATGTCAAATGTTTGAATTTTCGCAAAGTCTGCACAAGATGGGTCCCGCGTTTGCTCTTGGAAAATCACAAGCAACAACGGATGGAGGCAGCCCGAGCTTTCCTGGAAATGCATCAAAGAGATGGAGATCAACTGTTTTCCCGTATTGTCACTGGAGATGAAAGCTGGGTGCATCATTCAACTCCAGAAACAAAACGACAAAGCATGGTGTGGAAGAAGCCTGAGGAAAGTGCACCAAAAAAGGCGAAGGTCACAATCTCTGCAGGCAAAGTTATGGCTATGGAAAACTTCAAATGGGAAATTTTCACACATCCACCTTATTCTCCGGAACTTGCCCCAAGCGACTTCCATCTTTATCCAGCACTCAAGTGGCACCTTGGAGGCAAGCACTTTGCGAATGATGACGAAGTGCAGGCGGAGGCGAACCACTGGCTACGAAGACAGGACACGGCTTGGTACAACAGTGGTATCTAAAAATTGCTACAACGGTACCAAAAATGTTTGGACAGAAATATTGATTATTTAGAGAAGTTGTCTATGAGTTGTATAATGAAAATAAAATAACTGCATAATTGTAAATAATGTCGTTTATTTGTTAAAAAATAGGGAAACTTATTTATTGGATGGCCCTCGTATATATAAACAAGAAATCTATAAAAACAAATTGGATTCACTACAGTATAAAATTCTTAAACTCTGTATACATGCTTATAATACAACATACTCGAATTGTACACATGTTTTCGCAAGAATACCTAAAAATACGGATTTGATTTTGTCAAACATACTTAAAACTCCTGGGGAATTGATAGCAGAAGATTTATATACTCTGCGACCTTTCTTTAGTTTGGAAGGCCGGGTTCCAATCACATTGATTTGTATAGTTACAAAATTTCACAAATTTACTCTATACTCAGACCTAACTCTAATTCCTGTTACATTTCCATCAAACTAGATCAGATATATCTCCCTAATAAGAAACTATGTATATATATATGAAATTTCAGATAGTGAGAACAAAAGGCATCTCCTGATCTTGCAATTGAAAGTTGATGATGGCTTACGCCATCATCGTTCTTTTTTAATTATTCAAGAATGTTAGCCAAATACAGCGATTGGTTGATATTTATTCCAACAGATTGAGCAGGCCAATCAGAAACGTTTAGTTGCACGATCAGGAGATGCTTTAAATATGAATCATCTACTTGATCCCAGTACAACATTTCATTTTTATACTGTTACTTACAAAAATAGAAATCCTTTATTGAGTAACAATTATCAGACTTCCAGGGAAAGTTTCTTTCAAAATCTTTAATCTCTATCTTTCGGGTACGAACGCCCTACTACAGGAGGAAACACGGTATAATGATTCGCCAATATGACAAGAGTTAAAATATTATCAAATACTTATTAATATCAAATACTAATTTTATAAAATGCTGTAGATATAAAAATTTGATATTTAACTATTATACAAATGGAGACAATATCTTTTAAAATATATATTGTCGCGTATATGAGCGTATATGGAGTACTAAATGGATTGATTGAAAGATGTATTGAACGGCAAGTTCTTTGTATAACACTAAAAACCGGAACCTATATCGGATTTTACCATGTACTAAGGTAGGATGGAGTACTAAAAGGATTGATTGAAGGATGCATTTAACGATCAGTTCAAGGGGTCAGCCTCGTACCACATTGTGGACCAACTGAATAATCATCCGTTTATATACAAGAACAAGAGTTTTAGCTCAGCTCCAGAGCCTTCAAGTTCCTGGAATCAGGGCGCGACAAGTCAACCGTCGAACCAAGGAGGAATAGTGAAGTTCATGGTCATCGACGGGGAAGCTGTTATCAGGGGTTGTGATGGACCTTTGCCCATAGTGCCAGTGATGATTAAGGGTCCAAAAGGAATCCGACGTGTATATGCGTTGTTGGACACTGTAAATGGAAACTATGGCTATATTTGATAGCTTCGGAAAATATATGTTCAGAATCTTTGGTTTCGAATCGTTTTCAATGTCTATGATATTGAAATTTGGCATCCCATTGTGCTATATTTGTATCCTCTCAACAGGCCTTACAATCTAAAAACGCGGTGTTCCACCATAAAAATATAAAATATATAATTAAACTTCAATTATAGTAGCGACAAGAAACAGTGGTAGATTAAATTGTTGGTTTACTACTGATGAGTCAGGAACTTTCCAGTAGTTTTCTCTAGCGTTTGGTAGGCTGTGTAGAAATGTGTATTTTAAAGAATATAAAATGATAAAAATCCGAGTTGATTGGTAATATTTTGAATCTAAGGGCAATAGAGAAAGCTTACTTGGATATGAGTGAAAAGAGGCCAAAAGATAAAAGAAATTCGAAGGATTATGAAGGATTGTTTTCTTTTTCTCTGGATATTATTCTGTTTTACCTAATCAGTTCATATGGGTTGTTAAACCTGAGGAAAACGAAACCTCAATTCTGAAATTTTGATATTAGTCAATTTTGCTATCATAGAACTGACCTTGAATTTTGGATGATTGGGAAATCGGTCAATATAATCAAGGAATGAATAACAATGGAAAATGTGCACACAGAGTGAATATAAAATAATATTATTAGATAGTAAAAAGGGCATATATTGGATTTAATAAAAGATTTATCCGCCAATATTTCGGTTGATTGAACGCCAACCTTTATCGATGCATAATAATACATATTATAAATATTTAAAAAATCTTTTCACTTACACATAGTAAGCCTTGAAGGATCTCCCGTCGACCAAGAGTCCTCCTCCTCCACACTCCACAGTGGGGTCTCCCCACTCACTTCTCTAGATTTAAGAAATATTCATATAGACATACAGACCTCGGCCGACAGGTAGATTGTGATGGCGTCATCATCCAGGTTTTTTTTAATTCTCCATATCTAAAATCTACTTCAGCTATTGTTAAAGCTTTCCGAGGAACTCTCCAGGCAGAATTAGCATGTTGAAATGAAAGCCGTCCAAAGTAGATCCCTGCCATGATCGCTGAAGTCGTTTAAAACCACGTAGTTACCATCTGTACTTGAACCGATTGTGTTAACCGACCATTTTGTCTTGGTGCCCTGAGTAGCTGTTTATGATAGGCTTAATGTTGTTAGATTAGCATCAAAGATAATATGTTAATCCTCCATCTCAGACAACTTGGCAAAGACCTCCAGGAAGCACCAGTCCTCCTCGCTTTCAATTCCAGGTACGACCGTCCAATTTCTTTCCTCCTTAGGTCCTGTCAGGCGGAACAATGACAGCCTTATCTATCTCCCAGCGGTCGTCAGTTTCATTAGAAAACCAGACGTTCTTCTTTCCTGTCAGGAATTGTCTCTCTCTATATATTTGTCTATTTAGTATTGTCCCCAGCGTGGTTAACCAGTGTCATTGACCACGTGGACATACCGAATATACTTGGAGAATCCTCAATTTGACACCTGACTCACTTTGTAGGCCTTTAATATAAAGGTCATTTACATCAGTTGAGAACCCCAGCTTTATAATTTTAAAATACTCTTCATATAAGATAATAGAAAATATTGGAAACAACACTATATAATTTGTGTTGAACTGTCTTAATGTGTGTGTGTGTTCACAAAGAACTGGGCTGTATTTACCCAAAGGTTGCACGCGGTAGTCTACTGTAGTCTTAGTGTTCTTTACTGCTTCAATAATGCCCATGGCAATGTCTCTGTGGTGTACACGGCAATCTGGTATATACAGCATTGCTCCAATGGTTCACAAGGTACTGTGATGCACTGCCCCAATGGTTCACAACGCACTGTGCTGCACTGCCCCAGTGCGAGAAGCGGAACGGCGCTGGACGACCGAATTAAGTGACCGCTTGGCCGACCGGAAGTCTTTTTTACGAGGCTCATTCAGTGATCTGAGTCGAAGTGTTGTCACGCCAGCGGTAGGCCCTATTAGCATGGCCGTTACTGGGACTTCAGCATTCCTAATTAATTGGATGGATTTGCATAGATGCATATACAAGGTCGGTCACAAGTGATATGCCTGAGATCACAATACCATATAAACTAAAGATCCAATGATATTCCAGTCCAATTGTCAAATATCGCCACCGTCAAAGTAAGACGAATATTCCCGGACGTGATGAAGAGGTTTAGGTTAAATTCTCGGACTAATTTGAAGCTATTCACAATTTTGCTTATTTCTTCTTAAATATGATTAATAAAAAGCTTTGTAATTTGATTAAAAAAGGGTCTACTAGTGACCTGAATCTGTAGGATATGAGATGTAACAGAGCTTATCCTTAAAGAAGAGTTTCTTGATTCCAAACTTGAGTCAAAACACCTTCCAGGTATTAGAGAAATAATTTTATTGGTGGTATCAGGACTCTCTCTTGCCAAATTTTCTAATTGGTATTCGTAAGTTGCGTAAAACTTTACCATTTGGTGTTTAGAAATGAAATATATATTCTAACTCAAGGCATTGCTTTTGTGCTGCGTTGATAACAATACGATACTCTCAGGTGACTACCTGCTATAGAAACGTTCTTAGAAATGTCTGAATTTAAATAGAGATAGATTCAATTACCAGAATGGCAGATTAGAGAAACCTATACTTCGCAATGACAATAGACTAGAAAGAGATTCAAATGGGTCCCATGGGGCGAAGGAAGTTAAGATACTCCCTGTAGACAAGTCCCAAGTGGACGAACTCAAGCCTCATCACAGCAAAATTCTTACTTACAAAATTATATTTTTCCAATTTTTCCCAAGTTGATATCATTACATCATAAGGATGATAAGGCACAATTTGGATTATAGAAATTTAAACCCAAGGTAATAAGACCAAATCCAAATAAATAAATAGTGCGTGACGTTTCGGTAACAGCGTTGTTACCATCAAGTACAATCAGTACTTTTGTCTGAAGATGGTAACAACGCTGTTACCGAAACGTCACACACTATTTATTTGAATTTGGTCTTATTACCTTGTGATTACATCATAAGATATTCAGGAAATGTGATAAGAAATGCTACCCTACTAAAAAGATGAATTGAAGGACGCATTGAAAACACCAGAGGACTCCCTCGTTCTACATTTAGGGATCAACACTAACGAGGGAAACCAAAGATAATGTCTTACCACCATTTCATAACTATATTTATGGGTTGATCAAATGTCTTCAAATATTTATCATCTTCCACAAAATCTCTGACATTTTAAACCGTAAAACAAAATTCAAATTCACCGTTATAAATACATCCCTCGGGTCTGAAGATCCTGTCAACAAATTAAAAGTGAGGAAAAGCCTATCAATTCTACAACAAATTTATTTTTTAATAGAATTTCACTGTTCAATTTTTCGATCTTCTTGAAGCCAGAAGATGGCGTTTATCGCGTTATTTATAAAGGTATGCAAACTACTTCCTGTACGTATTGTTATTTATTGACATGGGGGCGGAAATACCTTTTTTTTTATTATTATTAGTTACCGCAGTTTTCTCGTACATACCCTCACAAGGAAAAACAAATTATTACATAGCGGAGTTTAGAAATGGAATTAATATTTACATAATTACACAATAGCATACTTGCGTCAAAAAAAAGGCGATCCATTGAATATGTTCATATGAAAAAGAGCGTACCTGAGCGTATCTGTGAAAGAAAAACAATTTTTGATGATTTTTTTCTCTAACAGATACAGGTACGCCCTTTTTTTATATATATAAACAATAGCATATGATTCTTTATTGTTTATATGCTAACTTTTGAAGTTGTCCTTCCAAAGATCTATTTAAAAAATTGTTTTTACAGATATGTCTGCGTGGAAGGACATGTCCTCCAAGATAGATTATATACAATAAAGGAGGATTATTGTTAACCATTTATCGTTTTGTTTTATTAAAATATTTTAAAGCGATTTTAAGAGGCTATAACAACAGAATTTGTTTCTTTTCCCTTGGCTACTCGCGCAGTTTGCAAACCCACGGGTCTTTAGGCTGATATAATTCCAAGTTTTCACAGATTATAAGATTAAATTTATGCTATGTGAATATTTCAGCGTTGATATTTGTTCTTCAGGTTTTATACCTTCCAGAATGTGGAGGTTTCAAATTCTGGATCCGTACAGTAGTTAAAAGCACAAGGAAGACATGTTATTAATCTGAGATCGATTTTTCATATTGTTACGTGAAATGAATAGCGCATTCCAGAATGGAATGTTTTCGGAGCGTTCTCGAATAATGTAGAACAATCGGAGAATTTGCCGATTTAAATTAATTATGAAACTTTTAGTATTGGCTGCTTTCTGATTGGCTGATTGACCTTGAGCGTTCTGGAAAGATCTACTCCGGGATATATAGAAACTAGCCGAATGACCCGGGCAACGCCCGGGTTTTACCCGATTAAATGCTTTTATTCAAATACTATTCGTTACAATTATAAATTTGCGCCGTGGATGTCATTCTTGTATAATATATAAATGAGTTTTAAAAATTGTAAAAATAAAAAAAAAAATGCATCGGCCGGGAATCGAACCCGGGCCGCCCGCGTGGCAGGCGAGCATTCTACCACTGAACCACCGATGGTTATGAGAAATGGCCATATTTGGGTATTTATTCCATTCACAAGGCAAACGG
Organism: Cordylochernes scorpioides; assembly: GCA_030710605.1. Taxonomy (NCBI): domain Eukaryota; kingdom Metazoa; phylum Arthropoda; class Arachnida; order Pseudoscorpiones; family Chernetidae; genus Cordylochernes; species Cordylochernes scorpioides. The sequence continues at coordinate 54,576,047 of CP092872.1, forward strand.
TGACAGAATTGATTAAGAAATAATTGATTATGACGCTGATAACTGTATATTTTAATGCGGAGCTCATATCGGGGAGAACTGCTGCTTACCGCCGAGGCTGGTGTACTTCGAAGAAGATTCTAGAAGGTTATATACTAATTTCTGCCTTCTGTTCTGTTCCTGTTTTCCTTTACATGCTGAAGTTGCGACTGATGTATTGTTTTCCGTTGTTTTCTTCAACACTTTTCTGTAAATCTTTTTTTAATAAATAAAGTCCTAAAGATCCTCTATACCCATGGAAGTTGTATTTAGATTTCTCTTTAAATTTCTAATTCTGCGCGGGCATTATATTTTTATAACAAGTGAAAAAAAAATGAATTCCGCTTGTAGATGGCTTTATCGTTAATTCTGGGAGAGTTTGAAATCAGTTAGAAGGTCTCTAGAGAGTATCCAAGAGCTCTAAGGATAAATCGAGTGTTGATATTCAGGGGAAGGAAGATATGTTAGCAGAGAATATATTCACTAATATATATCAAATATATCAACTTTATCAATGTGTTTTCACCTATAAAATATTTTACTCGCTGCCCCTCTTCTCTTTTGCCTAACAATAGTTGCTATTGTTTTCGTCAAAAACGCTCGATGTTTCTAAGCACCAATGCACTAATAAAATGTACCGAACAGAGTGGGAAGTAAGAAAATTGAAACTCCCCATCGGGACTCTAAACATTACTAATGACTTCTCTATCTATAGGAATAAATATCACCTAAACTTAATAACTTTTCAGCTTGATAACTTAAACGTGTTTGGCTCTTGTTATATTTATATTCTATAATATTGTCCGAAAATATATTGTCTTGATATAAATCAAGAAAAGCTAACCATTGTTTGTCCATATTAGCACGGTGCCACAAAACACCACGCAATGTAGTCATAGAGGCTTTTTAATAAATCAATGGAAAAGTAAATTTGCACAAAAGAATTGTCCATCTTCATTTGCGCAATATATAAAGTTATTTTTTCTTAATATTCGGCTAAAATTTTAAAGAATCTAAGCTTCTCAAAGATAATTTCTATACAAAATAATCTCTTATTTTCTTCATTACCATACAAAGACCACGTAATGTTTGAATATTTCTAATAAAGAAATTAATAAAGTGTTATCTATCCAGACAGGTACTAGCACAGTATGCACAAACACAGTCCGGTGGTCTCAGGCCTTTGAACTATCCCAGTTTTCAGAAATAATTGTACAAGTCATCAAGGCATTCCAATATTGACAGACATAAAAGCAGCAAGAGATCTCTAGTTTTGGTTGCCATCCAAGCGCCAGCGTGGCCAAAAAAAGAGTCCCTATGCTCAACAGATATAAAAGTCCCAGGTAAATCCACAAGGAAGAGGACTTCACACACCATCTTGACGGCCAGGTCCATAGATCAACCCACTAATTGGCCAGGCGGCGGGTGAAATATTGAGAGGTCGTGCCCCTACTCGGGACTTATTAATGGACAAGGAAAGCCTTGTGTACATATGTTGTATTATACCTAAACATGCAGGATTGATGTACTACCCCCTTACTCCATTAGCCTCATCTAGATCTTCTAATGATGCTGGATCGAAGAAATTGCCCTCTCACATCTCTCTCCGTTACAGAATAATGGTCTACTATCAAAGTTGTTTGATATTCAAATACAATGTTTAGTTTATTCATTTTTGATACATTCTTATAAAAACTACTGTAATCATTTTAGTCACATATATACAATAGGAAATGGCGAAGGGTAGCTCTTTGTAATTTTGTTTTATCACAGATATGGCAAGATATATTTATTTTTAAATTCTTGGTACTGAAAAGTTCATATTTGTCTAATGTGAATGGAAGAAAAATTTTAATTTCGTTATTTTTACATCTAAAAGTATTTTACAACAAGAGAATTAATTTTTTTTTTTCAAAATTTTATATTTTTCTTCTTAAAAAAAAAAAAAAAAACAAGTATAAGGTGCGAATCATTTCTTGAATTCTTCCCGGTTCTGTGCAAAGACACTGTGTGGTTGGTAAGTTCATCTTGAAGCAATAGAAACCATGAAGTACCATAAAGCAATAAACAAAAGTATACAGTTACCATTACAATACGTTCCCCATCTATCATAAAAACTTTAAAATACATATAAAATAATATTTATACCATATATTTCTCATTCACTAAATTCATTAACCTGTTCACATAGTTGATTCTTCAAATTTATTCAATTATGTAATTTCTTAATATTTAATATATTTCTTAATATATTTACATAGATTCCTCTTTAAAAATACTATATAATCACTCTCCATTGCCTTGTTTATACATTATAGTTAGCTAAAGAAGGGCTTTCCTGAAAGCTTCCTTTGGTCAGGTGAATAAAAAGAATTGCGGCGTTGTATGATTTTTTTAAATTATTCTTTCGAAAGTCGCTATCCTGGTGTAATTAATTCCCTGTTGTTGTCCATCCTTGAAGTTTTCTGTCTCTCTCAAATATCTTCTCTTACTTTCTATTTTATATTATAGTATATCAATGGCAGTAGCTGGTGTACTTGTTGTCGTCTCTCTCTCTGCGCATGACTCAAATATTGATGTTTCCAATAATAATTATTTCGATAAGTTTATCTTCCGTTTCTATTCGTTCTATGATCATTGTAAGACAAATTTTAGAAATATTTTGCTGATGTGTTTTGAAAAAAAAAAATACAAGGGAATTCATTTAAGGATAAATCTTACTCATTTGGAGGAGTAAGTGATGTTTTGTTTCAAAGCCCCAAGATAAAATTATCCACGGATTATCCACCTGTATTTTTTTAAAATTTTATTAATCAACCAGGCGCGAAATTGAAATATTTGCGCCTAATACAGAGGAAACAAAACATCATGCAAATTAGAACTTAGAATTAAATATTTCCAAATTATCCACCTGTATTGGAAGAGTGTTTAAATGGCATTAGTGCTAAGCCTATACAGGAGGCAAAGCATGGGCGTAGCTGTAAGTTACTGGAAACTTTGGCTGAAGATACTGTGAACTTCCACAGATACCGAGGTCTTCTCACTGGTTGTGGAAACAGATGAAATGTTAAGAAAACTGAGAACATTGTCTCGATTGTTTTGGGTGGATTTATTTAGGAGGTAAGAGTCAGTCTTAGGACTGATTGACCCGAGTATCTTATATTGGAGCACACAACTGTTCTTCTATAAATCCACGAGACGGATGTTGGTGTCCCACCCTATCACAAACTTCCGTAAACACTAAAAGGAAAACCTGAAAGTAAAATATTATTTATTATTCTTGATATATAATTTATAGAAAGATTTTTTGTTAAAATTTAACGAAAGACCTCTCTTTAGCGGATTGCATTTTTGATTTAGTAGCGATGTCCGAGTTTTGCCTCTTTACATCAATCTCGAATAGGGTTGTAATTTCTATTTTATATTGTCTTTTATTGATTCTGGAAGCTCAACTTTGTGTTATATATATCAATATTTAGACGACAAGACGAAATATAGTCGTTATCGCTAATATATCAATATATTTATTTATATATAAAGTCACATCTTCCGGGAAAATGGAGGCTCTAATAACCGTCTCTGCAAACTGCTTTGGAAAATTCCGAGCGCCTACCTGGAGACTTTGTTAGCTAAACATTTCTTTGGAAAATTCTAAAGATTTCACTTGATTCCTTGAGGATATCATGAAATAAAAGCCTGCCCTGGACTCACGAGAGCATTAGCCCGAAACCATGGTCTACAGGTTAGCATTCTGAAATTTCCAATGCTAATTTTTCTCCTATAATTATTTTCTTCAGCACTAGAAGCTTATGTTTTGATACTTTCATTAAACACCTTGTATTCTTTAATAAAATCGTACTATATACAAGATAATCAGCCCATTTCAAATGTATAGCGGTTTGAACGGGCGCTGGGAAGGTTCAATAACTAAGGATTCAGGCTTTCCCAACAAAATTTCCCGAATTGCAGTAAAGTTTGTAGAAACCGAGTTCCCTATTATCAAATATATATTCTATTTCATTTTCAATGTACATTCTTCTTAGGCTGGGATCCCAATATGAAGTCAACAGCACGCTGTGCACATGAAGGATTTGTACTCTAGAATGATTTGTGCTCTGAGTTAGTGGAATGAGCTCGCCGTTTTTAATTATCTCTCTCACTGCTCCATGAAACATCCTGTAATACAGCTTAGAAATATAGGAATGGGCGTAGTCCAGACATGCTTCCTTCAGGAAAATCTGCCGGTAAACCCACTAGACCGCCATAAATCTCCCAAGGCCTTCATGCGCCCATCTATAACGTGGGGAGGAGATCTGCTATCATGGTCATTACGTCACCGCATTCCTGACTCTACCTTCAGAACGACTCCACTACATCTTGGTGGCTTTCTACTGAGTTTAATGTTTTATTAGTATCAACGTATTGTGATAATTCTTTTGTGGAGATTTCACATCTTTCCCATAGTCTGCAGTCAATTCTCGATGCAAGATCTACTGGAATTAAGAAACAACACCATTCGAAACAGAGATTTTTCCAGGTCCGGGTAGTGTTCCCGATACAATATTTTAAAGCATTAACTTTCATATAAAAAATCCCTATTTGTATTAGCGCGTATTTAAAATATCATGTTTACATTTTTACGTGTATAAATTATACACTGGTGTCCACACACAACACACACAAATAAGTAAAAAAAAACACAAATGATTAAAATATTATTACATATATATATATTTTGAACAAATATTTATGAAATTTGATACATAAATAGTTGATTCTACGAGGAATCAATCTAGCCATATGGATATTAACACAAAGCAATAACGCGCCATCTATACATATAAAATAAAAGGATTTAAAAGCGCGAATGTTTCTTTTATACATAAAACGAACTTCTACTGTCCTTACTGCGATGAAAATATATATTGGGAGGGCTTGGCTCATCAGTGGTGAACCCTCCCAGCGGTTTCGCCAATTTAATCCACCAGACCGCTTCTCAGAGCTCTAATATGTATTGGATCATTCTGCTTTTATATGCTACACTGAAGGATGGAATCTTGGAAATGGTTTTCAAGTAAACTATGGACATAAGCTTATAGGACAGTAGAATTACATTCAAATATTTGCTTCGAGCAATGCTCTTCAGCAAACTATAAAGACAAGGCCATTAGGAATAAATTAACACAAAGCAATAACGCGCCATCTATACATATAAAATAAAAGGATTTAAAAGCGCGAATGTTTCTTTTATACATAAAACGAACTTCTACTGTCCTTACTGCGATGAAAATATATATTGGGAGGGCTTGGCTCATCAGTGGTGAACCCTCCAGCGGTTTCGCCAATTTAATCCACCAGACCGCTTCTCAGAGCTCTAATACTGTATTGGATCATTCTGCTTTTATATGCTACACTGAAGGATGGAATCTTAGAAATGGTTTTCAAGTAAACTATGGACATAAGCTTATAGGACAGTAGAATTACATTCAAATATTTGCTTCGAGCAATGCTCTTCAGCAAACTATAAAGACAAGGCCATTAGGAATAAATTAACACAAAGCAATAACGCGCCCATCTATACATATAAAATAAAAGGATTTAAAAGCGCGAATGTTTCTTTTATACATAAAACGAACTTCTACTGTCCTTACTGCGATGAAAATATATATTGGGAGGGCTTGGCTCATCAGTGGTGAACCCTCCCAGCGGTTTCGCCAATTTAATCCACCAGACCGCTTCTCAGAGCTCTAATACTGTATTGGATCATTCTGCTTTTATATGCTACACTGAAGGATGGAATCTTAGAAATGGTTTTCAAGTAAACTATGGACATAAGCTTATAGGACAGTAGAATTACATTCAAATATTTGCTTCGAGCAATGCTCTTCAGCAAACTATAAAGACAAGGCCATTAGGAATAAATTAACACAAGCAATAATATCAATAAGCAATAATATTGCTTTGTGTTAATTTATTCCTAATGGCCTTGTCTTTATAGTTTGCTGAAGAGCATTGCTCGAAGCAAATATTTGAATGTAATTCTACTGTCCTATAAGCTTATGTCCATAGTTTACTTGAAAACCATTTCTAAGATTCCATCCTTCAGTGTAGCATATAAAAGCAGAATGATCCAATACAGTATTAGAGCTCTGAGAAGCGGTCTGGTGGATTAAATTGGCGAAAACCGCTGGAGGGTTCACCACTGATGAGCCAAGCCCTCCCAATATATATTTTCATCGCAGTAAGGACAGTAGAAGTTCGTTTTATGTATAAAGAAACATTCGCGCTTTTAAATCCTTTTATTTTATACATATGGATATTACATATAAATATAAAATAATTCTAAATAGACAAAATGAGGCAGCATATCGTCGAGAATGAGTATTAAATAAGCGTTTGATCATCTCCAACTCTCACTTCTAGTTCGATTGACAAGTTACAAAGATTTCCCTTCGAGGAATGTTCTATTAGGTGGTTGACGAGATCCAATGAGTCTCCTTAACACCTGCCCGACATGTTCTATTGACTTCAGGTCCTAAGATTAGGCTGGTCAATCCATCCTCTGGTTATCCTCACTCTTGAGGAAATCATCAACTAGTGCCACATTGAAGATATTGGCTACATGGCCGGCATTCATTGTTCTTGAAGTAAGAGATACTTCGGCCAGTAGGGATTTTAGAAATATAAAATCCCTACTGGCCGAAGTATCTTTTACTTCAAGAATATAGTGATACTTTATTTTGACTACAGAAATAATTTTAAAAAGCTTTATGTGTCGCATGCTTACATATTAATTAATTTGAAACTCCTGGACATTAATTAAACAAATAAAAAAATCCGGAGATGAGTTTCTCTTTATTTAAAACCATCTCAAGATTTCGGACATCTCTGTCCTACAGGAGAACATATATAATGAATAAAACGCCACCTAATGCCAAACTTTGTTTAATTGTCTATAATGCTTACATATTACTAGCCCAATATATGATATATATGCGAAATTCTATTAATAATATTTCTACAATATTTTGAAAAGAATTCTCATTCTATTTTTCGTTTCTTTACTTTTCACGCTAGTGTATATTGAAAATAAATATTTATGAGAACAGAAATTGAAAAGACAAATTGACTTTTTGCTTTACATAGAAGATGTTATCAAGGATAACATAAATACTATTTGACTTTGTGTGAGTTTATTTTTTGAAATAAAATATTATTTTTTTCGTATTGATTATTCTTCATTAAAATCAAATGTTAGATTTAAGAAAGTAGCAGTGCTTCTTATGTAATATCACGGTTTTTTTATTAATGATAGTGGTGTTCGAACTTTTATATTTAATTATTACATCAGACTTGTCTGTTTATTTACATAACGCGAATTCATATAATATGACTAAAAATACATTTATTGAAACCTTTATCGTAAAATATAGAGCTTTTCCTATGAATTTTATTGCGATCTCATCTTGGATGAATACCTTTATTGCTATCCTCCGATATTTCGACAAAACCATCCTTATCTTCTTCTAGAAACAGCAGGTCTCTGGAATAAGCTAGTGGTTAATAGATAGCAATAAAATATTTGATATGCCGATTATTAAACCTAATACAATAATACAAAAATGAACTCTTAACTTTATAACGCTGGTGGACATTTATTGCAGAAATTTGAGTCATCTTCAGATTGGTGATATTAAATGCTTTTTTGTTTTTGGCTTATACCTAGTACACGTGGTACAGGCCATTATAATCATGATGGTTAGTTAGCGACTGCTTTTACCTGAAGTGCACCACATGTCTACACATGTGAAAAACAGTTCGACTTTGCACTTAGACATGTGCCAGAGCCCCCGTTTGGTTACTTGCACTCGCTGGTGGGGTTGCAAGAATTTTGCAAGAATCGGGGGCCATTGGAGCATTTTTTATAAGAAAAAGTGCTCAATGCGGGAATCGAACCCGGGTCGTAGCGGTCGTAAACCAACGGTTTAGACCACCCTTCCACCGATCCCCCCCCCTAATATTATTAGATAAAGATATTAAATGCGAGTTGTAACAACGGTTTTGAATCTCTGTTGAATGTCAATTCCTATATCTCGAGTAAGAGTAAGTGTTTAATAATAATTTTATACCGCAGAACTTACTCGACAATTGACAATTCGAAATCTTTTGACACTTATAGTCAATTGTTACAAACTTTAATAGAAATTAAATTACTCTTACTCGAGGTATAGGAATTGACATTCAACAGAGATTCCAAACCGTTGCACAACTCCCAGTAAATATCAACAAATTGAAGATGGATCAAAGTTCTGCGCTAAATGTCCACAAGACGTTATAAAGATGGGGGTTCATTTTTTGTATTGTTGTAAGAAAATACCATTAGATGGTTGGACAGTTTCCTGTATAAGGAATATGTTGCACTATCTACAAAATTCAACTTATTGTGGCCGTTTAAGCCATTTACTTCAACCATTGTCAAGGAAAGTGTATCGAAGCCAGGATTCCTGTATTCCCTTAATAGAGATGGAAGTGAGTCGCCCATACATGGGGCCCATACGTCGTTCCATACGTGGTTGGTGTGACAATATATTCATACTTAGGATTTTTTTGGTTGTCAGCATCACACTATAGATTTTATATAACTTTATGATTTATTTTTGAATTCCAAAGTCGCAATTTAGCGACACAAGTGTATCATGGCACAACCCATTGTAAGCACTATTCCAAGTGTGTCAAAGACGACCACTTGGTAAGTCTCCATATAGAGAAATCAAAAACTGAAATAATAGCTACATATTCTAGATAAACAAATTTGTATCGATTCTTTATTCAATTTTTCCAAAATATGCAAAAATATCAGCCTGTATATCCCTTTAAATTTTATTGCCATTTGATGATATTTAAAAGAAACACATTGCCAGTAAATTTATTTGTGTACAATTTTGTATATCCCTTTGTTAGCTGAGTTCTCAGCCTGTCAAGAACATCACGGCCAAAAGTTCGTGTTACATTTGATATAAAGCCACACTTCACCTTCCAAATAGATACAATCCTAGAGAAGCATATGTCCACAGTTCTTTCAAAAGCACCCATTTACTGTATTCAATAGCAAATGCAGGCTATATAAGAAATACAGTCCTAATGCAATAGTAGGACGGTCTGGAGATTAAAATGGTTAAACCGCTGGGAGGGTTTACCACTTATAAGTCATACCCTCCCCTTTTCAATATTTATTCATTACAGTATGAGAGTTGTAGAAATAGCTTTTAATTATATATATGTGGAAAATAATAGAAATATGAATATCAGGGAACAGGCTAAATCAACGTTTAATTGATTTCTGTTCCACTAGATGGCGCTCTGCCATCTAAAAAGCACATGTGCTCGTGGTCAGGATATGCCTTCTTTGATTTTAATTATATATGTGAAAATAATAAAATTCTCATATGAGCGTGGTCAATATATGCTTTTTTTTTTGTTTTTAATTATATATATAGGTAAAAATAAAAGTGTGTAACGTTAAAAATGCTTACAATTTTCACCTTGTTCCTCAATGTATATATATATATTTTGCTTATCCCTAGTACACGTGGTACAGGCCATGATAATCATGGTGGGTAGAAGAAGGCGACTGCTTTTACTGTTAAGTGCACCACATGGCTATACAAGTAAAAAGCAGTTCGACTTTACACTTACAAATGTTCCAGAGCCCCTTTGGTTTACTTGCACTCGCTGGTGGGGTTGGACTTTTGCAAGAATTGGGGACCATTGGAGCATTTTTTTTTCAAAATGTGTATTGTGAAGTAAAATTATGATTGTCTGTCCAGGGCACGATGAAAGCTGGTTGGAGTCTTATTCCCCAGCTAGTCTTGGCTGTCCTGGCTATGGGTAAGTCCTGCCATACATTCCTTGTTTAACGACATTGTGAAATTGTTGAATTCAAATAATGAAACAGTTTCATAGAGGTGTGTATCTTTTCATTTTATTATTGCATTCCCAAGTTTTCAGACATTTCCGCCATTTTCCGCCAAAACGAATTGTTATTCGTTTTTTTACTCCTGTAGAAGAGTAAAAATGCACGAAAAACTTGAGAATAAATTAATAAATGAAAATAAACTCACATATTCAGAAACCTGTTGCAATATTTGAATTTATATCCAAGAGATTTTCACACCTATTGTATTGTAAAATTGTGGTAACAAACCTTTTTGTGGGCTAAATTATTGAATCAATTATTAAAATTATTTCGAAATGAACCACCGTGTTTTTGCATATAAATCTGTAAATGTAAAAAAATGATTAAAAAATGAAATAATAAAAAGGTCAGGTGTTGGTTTTTCAATCAAAAAGGTATATTCTGAACACGTTCCGTGAACTTTTTAGATGACAGAGCGCCATCTAAAAAGTTCATGTGAATGTATGTTCTATATATTTTTTTATTTAAAACTAATCTAACTTTTATACAAACTCGCTTAAATATTTAGCATATTTTAACAGTATATAGAGATGTATTTTTTTATTAAAAATGCATATATTGGATCAAAATATCATTTATTTTACCAATATTTCAGTTGACTGAAGTCTAACCTTTATCAAGGTATTATAACATTTTAAAGTTGTGTCAACAACAAACTCAGCGCCACATAACGTCAACAGAATTAAGTTTTAAAAATATTTTGTTATATTCAATGGGGAGAAAAGATTTGATATATATATTTATATTATGGACAAAATAAATATATTTTTAATATATATATTTATTTTTATATTTTTTTCTATTGTTTTTTTTCATAAATACACTGCGTGACATTGAAATGGAACACCAAGAAATAGTGGCCAGAAAGTGATGAAACTCGGCAGACAGAGAGAGACAGGGACGAACAATAAGTGATCTTTATTTCAAAATGATAGTCATAATACAGAGCGAGAACGGCGTCGGCTTAGTAGCAAGTAGGACCACCGCGGACGGCGATGCACGCAGGAACACGTCTAGGTAGAGAGTCAATCAGAGTACGGATGGCGTCCTGAGGGATGGCTCTCCATTCCCTCTCAACCATTTGCCACAGTTCGTCTTCTGAACGCGGCTGTGGCAAGGCATGCAAACGGCGTCCAATGATGTCCCAGACGTGCTCGATTGGTGAGAGATCAGGAGAGTACGGTGGCCAGGGAAGCATCTGTACATCTTGCAGAGCTTGTTGGCAAATGCGAGCAGTGTGCGGTCGGGCGTTATCCTGCTGATAAAGGGCATTGGGTACCCCCTGAAGGTAGGGGAGTGTCACCGGTCGCAGCACATCATCAACGTATCGTTGGGCCGTCATAGTGCCCTGAATACGAAGTAAAGGTGACCTGGAATCATACGCGATTGCGCTCCAAACCATGATTCCACGTTGTCGCACGGTGGGGCGTTCCACAATTGCTGCCGGATTGGACCTTTCTCCACGTCGACGCCACACGCGTACACGGCGACTATCACTGGACAAGCAGAAACGCGACTCATCTGAGAACACGACCCTGTACCATTCCGTCATCCACGTCGATCTAGCCCGGCACCATTCCAAACGTTGGCGCCTATTCGGTGGGGTCAATGGCAGTCTTCTTAGCGGACGGCATGAGTGCAAGCCATTAGCAACCAATCGACGGGAAATTGTTCTGGTCGAGATGGAATGATCTAGGGTGTCTTGCACATGTTGCAGGATGGCGGTACAAGTGGCTTGTGGGGCCGCCACTGCTTGTCGAAGGATACGCCGATCCACACGTGCTGACGTCACTCTGGTTGCACCGGCATTCCTATAAATTGCCACATTTCCTTGTTCCAACGATCTTCTCCACAGTCGGTGCACCGTGGACGCACCAAGGTGTGTATCAGCTGCGATTTGACGTATGGACCAACCTTCCCTTTTCAGTCGATCACCATGCCCCTCGTAAAAGCGTCTGTCTGCTTGAACTGCCTCCGTTTACGATGACCTGGCATTCTCTGTTATTACACGTGTCTTTTGACACAAGAAAAAAATTTCTACAATGATTTTCCTTGAAGAAATAACGACACGAATACTGTCCTTTCTGCAAGTTCCTTCCCTTATATCTTACTCCATGTGCGCACGAGGGCTGCGCATTTTACATCATTTGCATAACTCGGTTAGGCGCGTTTACACTGAATTTTGCATAATTTTCTGGCCACTATTTCTTGGTGTTCCATTTTCAATGTCACGCAGTGTATATATATATCAAATTTTTTCTCCCCATTGAATATAACAAAATATTTTTAAAACTTAATTCTGTTGACGTTATGTGGCGCTGTGTTTGTTGTTGACACACTTTAAAATGTTTTAACACCTTGATAAAGGTTGGCGTTCAGCCAACTGAAATATTGGTAAAATAAATGATAATTCGATCCAATATATGCCTTTTTAATTAAAGATTTATTTATGGATTGCTCTATTTTCAAAATATAGATGTATGTGTATATATATTTACCGACTTAAAAGTTAATCATTCAGTGTCTTGCTGTCATCTTCCATAAATCGATGTAAATCGAAGAGATTTTTCAAAAGCTTTCTTTTTTTTCATTTCCAAGCAGCAAAAAAATTATATAATTCGGGGTGATCATATAAACTATATATATATTTTTGTAAATAGAGCAATCCATAAATAGATCTTTAATTAAAAAGGCATATATTGGATCAACATATAATATCGGTAAATAAATTATATTTTGATCCAATATATGCATTTTGAAATAAATAGAAACAATACGTCTTCAATTTTAGATTTATAAAGTAATATTCCGGAGTGTTTAATCTATTGAGTATATTTCATGCACCGAAGCCCGTCTTAAGATGACGTTGTCTGAGACCTGTGCTATCCACCTAAGTGGCTGTCTAAATCATGTTCAACTGCAAGACCTCAATAATTCAGTGCAGTTGCGCTGTATCGTCAGCAGAGATATTTTTGAATTCTAAATGTCTTTAATGGTCAGATTTACTCGATCTCTCTAGTAAATATGTAAATATATGTATTATATTATACACCAAGCTATCATTCAAAATCTAGTTATATATTTATTATTTTTATATTCAATTCACCATCGACTGATATATCATCTCTAGAAGAAACGATTGCCTTCTTTTATTATAATTCTTTCACTATAATTGAAATAGAATATATTCCAAGATTCCTAGTAAGCATCGTGCCAATTTGTAATTTATCCCTTCCATAATAGCTAGAAGGAATTGTTGGGAATATTTTATGGTTTAGACGAATGAAACAATAAATAATAAGTTTACTTACAGCTGAAATGGTTTTAAAGAATTAGGCGATTTTACCTTTTAAGAAAGTATTTTAAATTTAATATTTTCAAAGATAGAGAGAGAGAGAAAAAAACATTTAACAATTAAATATACTTACTAGTTATATAAACAAAAAATCACTCGTTATTTCTTCTTTTTATATTACAGTGTTGTCAGCCTAAAAGTATTTTAAGATCATTGATTTATTATTTTAAAACATTTTCCTTGTTTTTTTCCAACAGGAATATCTGTTAAATCTGAAATAGTTTGAAGGTCAGGCTATCTTAACGACCACATTATGAATTTTCAAGGTTCTCATCCCAGCAGCAACTGTAAGCACCAGATGACCCTAGGACCATTGTCAATTAAGCTATTGACCAGAACGAAGCGCCATCTAATCTCCTGGAGGAGAGATAAGAGTTGCATGAGGCCAGCGGGTCATCCCACTAACTATTGTTCAGAGATCTAGCTGATTGAACTGTGATGCACCAATGATTTCATAAATTGGAATCCAGTTTCGACTAGTACAAATACAATTAATGGAGCTGCGTGATGCCAATTTGCATAAGTAGAGTAAGCGGACAATCAGGAGGTCCGGAAGGATCAGAAGACACGCGATATAACGGAATGATGTCATTAACAGGATGGATCAGTAGTTGTAAGTCTTTGTTTGAGCGGAATGTCTCCGAGTTATTCTGATTCTTTAGGTCGCCTCCATTCGCCATTTCCTCTTAGAACTATTTTATCCGATATATCGTATGAGAATTTTCCTTCATGTTGCAGAAGGATCTTTATAGGCAGCATCAATAAAAGCCAGCCTGAAATGGACAATCATTGTTTGAGAATAACCTATTTGAGTTACGCTAATTATGTATCTAGTTCTTTACGGCGCCTGTACTCGCCATTTCCTTCTAGATCTATTTTCCCTGATAAATCTGAAATTTCCCTTCATGTTGCAGAAGGATATTTCAGTAGTATCAATAATAGTCAGCCTCATATGGACAATCATTGTTGAGAATAACCTATTTGAGTTACGTTGATTCTGTATCTAGTTCTTTACGGCGTCTGTACTTGCCATTTCCTCCTAATCTATTTTCTCTGCAAAATCTGGAATTCCCGTTAATGTTGCAGAAGTATCTTCCAGCATAATCAATAATAGCCAGCCTGATATGGACAATCTTTGTTTAAGAAGAACCTCTTTGAGTTACGTTCATTCTATATCTAGTGATTTACGGCGCCTGTACTTGCCATTATCTTCTAGATATGTTTTCTCTGATAAATCTGTAATTTTCTTTCAAGTTGCAAAAGGATATTTCACCAGCATTAACAGAAGTCACTGTCATTATGTGCAGTGGTATTTCAAGCAGAACCAGAGAGTTACGATTATTCTGTCGCCAGTTATTTAGTACATTTGCAATTGTCACAGGCATTTAGCCTTGGATCTATATGCGAGATACTGATATATCTGAACCATAGTTGAAGCAATAGGATCTTTGTAAAGATGGGTGTGGTCGCGAAGGGAAAATAATTTGCATAAATTGATTAATTGCATAACTCTTTATGCATTTTTTTTCATTGATATATAATTCTATGCCTGTTCAGGTTTTGTCTATTGGATGCCGATCACAACCACTTTCATCTACTCCTCGCTCTGTGCAGCATTCGTTCTAGTTTGATCCGGCTATCTTTTGCTTTGTTAGTCTTTTAAGATTGTATTGGATTATATATTCTAAGAGCGTGAGGAAATTTGATGATTATAACCAGTGTGTGAGTCCAATAGTCTTCTAGCTTGTATAAATAAGAGATGGAATGGTAAATGGGGGCGTTAAGAAGTTAATATTGCATGGTTTTTACAATTATTATTATCAGTAAAAGACATAGTAATGCATCAGTATTTTAAACATTTTGTAAACTATATTTTTATCTTCAAGATGTTAGCTACGCTGCGACACGATATCAAATGTATATGTTTTGCTTTTTCCATAAAAAAAAAGAGTTGCTCTTATGAAACAACTTCCTTTCGCAGAATCACAATGTATTTCTGCGCAAAAAGGCGCTAAAACTTTGCCAGATAAAAGGCTTTAAAAATCCTTTCTTAGGTTGTCACGAATGCGATACTGATGAGGGCTATAGCTCCCGAAGCTATGGTAAACAGCTAATTGTACCAACAGTCTGATTCGGTTTACTTTTCTTGATTTACCGAGAAAATGTTTTTGGCCTCCAATATTATGAATTAAAAACAAATATATATTTTTAGTTGTATTATTTTTTCCGAAAAAGCTCGTTCAAGATATCAACAACGCTCAGTTACATGATCAGGAATAGGTTTATTCTGCCAACATTAATCCGGTGCGTTCTTACTTTTTCCACAGTAAAATGGTGGAGTTTGAGCAGCAATACATATGTTTGGGTAGACGGTCTGTGATCGAACGTTGCCAGGCTGGGCGCAGCACTTCCGCATTGAACCTATCTCCATCAGAGAGAGAGGGTAGGATGTTATTAGGGTGGGTGGGGCATTACACCCAGGGTGCCACGTTCCCTTTGTGACTCTGCCTCGCTTATCACCAACCTTTTCCCTAAATAGAAAATTGGTCCGTGGGAACACAACAATGTTGGAACAACTCCAGGTACTGTACCTCAATCATCTTCTCAACTCCCTTGTTCCGTCATGTTCGTGGGATTGCGGGTTGGTGCATCAGCTTCTCCATCTCTTCTTCTTATTTTCTCTTCTTAGAGAATGTTCAGAATTTTATACCATTTATTTTTTCATCCCAAGTCTCTTATTTTCTCTTGGAGAAATAACGAGGATTGCTCGATTTCTTCTTCTATCTCTTCTTCTTCTCTTCTTAGAGAATGTTCCAGAATTGTTCTATTTCTTCTTATTTTCTCTTGGAGAACATACCAGAATTGTTCGTTTTCTTTTCTTTTTTTAATCCTATGTATATATCTTATTTTCTTTCAGAAGACTTACAATAATTGCTAATTTCATTTTCTTATCCCATGTTTCTTATTATTTTATTTTGTAGAATTTACCAGAATTGTTCGTTTTCTATTTTATTCCATATATCTTCTTATTTTCTCTTGGAGAACTTACCAGAATTGTCCGTTTTCTCTTTTATTCCATATATCTTCTTATTTTCTTTTGGAGAACTTACCAGAATTGTCCGTTTTCTATTTTATTCCATATATCTCCTTAATTTCTCTTTGAGAACTTACCAGAATTGTCCGTTTTCTATTTTATTCCATATATCTCCTTAATTTCTCTTTGAGAACTTACCAGAATTGTCCGTTTTCTATTTTATTCCATATATCTCCTTAATTTCTCTTTGAGAACTTACCAGAGAATTGTCCGTTTTCTATTTTATTCCATATATCTCCTTAATTTCTCTTTGAGAACTTGCCAGAATTGTCCGTTTTCTATTTTATTCCATATATCTCCTTAATTTCTCTTTGAGAACTTACCAGAATTGTCCGTTTCTATTTTATTCCATATATCTCCTTAATTTCCACTTGGAGAACTTACCAGAATTGTTTGTTTTCTATTTTATTCCATATATCTTCTTATTTTCATTTGGAGAACTAACCAGAATTGTTCGATTTCTATTTTATTCCATATATCTTCTTATTTTCTCTTGGAGAACTTACCAGAATTGTCCGTTTTATATTTTATTCCATATATCTTCTTATTTTCTCTTGGAGAACTTACCAGAATTGTTCGTTTTCTATTTTATTCTATATATATTCTTATTTTCTTTTAGAGAACGTACCAGAATTGTTCGTTTTCTATTTTATTCTATATATCTTCTTATTTTCTCTTGGAGAACTTACCATAATTGTTCGTTTTCTATTTTATTCCATGTATCTTCTTATTTTCATTTGGAAAACTCACCAAAATTGTTCGTTTTCTTCTCCCATCTCTTGATATTCGCTCTCATTGTTCGTATATTCTCTCTTGTTCCCTTTTAAAGAACTCACCGAAATTCTCCTCGTTCTTTTTTCTCCCATATTTATTCCCTATAAAATGTTTCTTTCTGAATAGTAATCCACGACATTCTCTCCCTTTATATAAAAATTATTATATATGATTTTGAGAAATTAAATGATATAACGTTAGCAATATAATTATTTAATATACAAGGCTAGAATTCGGGCATTTACTGTCTGAGAACAGCGAGTTTGCCTTTGCCAAGCTAAGCAATTCTATTTAGCCCATAAGATAGGATAGTTTCTCTTGAATATTGGGATAAAAAGATAATTGCGTTATATCCAACATCGGGAAAACCTATATATTCTTAATTTTATTTTTATTTGATATACCGGACGCGATATCCCAGCTTGGGATATTTGCGCTTAAATACATTTTAGCAGCTTATTTACAATTCAATAAACAAGACTAAAAACAAAATTAAAACTGAAAGGTTGGTTTTCTCAAACAGAAAAGAAAGTCTGAAATGAATTTACAAAAATTATTGAATTTTACATAGGTGTCTTTGTTATATACAAATTCGCACATTTCTTCGATGGGATAAAAATGATTAATTCTGTAGCTGTGAAAGAATGGACATTTTATCAATAAATATATTGAGTTAGGAATAGAGAGGCGGCTGCTGGACAAGTTGAATCGATAGCCTGAAATGACTCTCAGAAATGGAACAATCCAAAGCCGGAAAAATACTCAGATTTAGCTTTAGAATACTTAGGAACAGCTCACAACCGACTCACAGAAGTATTTCTATGCTATTTAAATCGTACTGGAATAAATTGTAACAACACACTGCCACCGAATATAAGTTTATTGTTTTATTTAACCTACTCTCAAGTTTTCAGGTATTCTAAACCCTTCTACAGGAGTCTTCTTCTTCTTCTTTCTTATCTTCACTTAATCATATCAAGGTATCAAGCTTCTAAAGCATGACAACCATCATGATTGGGTGAAGTAGAATGCGTCTGCCTTTGTCATCAAGACTGGGAGCACTACTCAGTGGCAGGCCGACTTAGCTCAAAAATAAATGGCCGCCTCTGACATGAGGAACAGACGCCATGTGCAGCTGCTCCTAACATGGAGTACAAACGCTGCTCATCCTGTATCCCTGGATTAGGAGCCCTTACAGGGTACTATCAGCCGGGCCAGCTGAGCCCAGGTTTTTTAGCGAGCTTGTTACTGCTCCCCCCCCCCCCCCTCCTACAGGAGTATATAACGAAATGAATCCTAATCTTTAACAATTTCGTTGTATAATCCTGTAGAAAAAACACTAAGCAAAGGATGCCCGCAGGGAGGACCTATTTCCCCTACAATATGGAATATAATCATGAACGATTTACTATGCAAGTATACTGAGCCGAATAGTGAAATCATCGGATACGCAGATGATATTACGGTGATATGTTGGAATAAAAACCTAATAGAACTTGAAAATACAATAGGAAGCATAATGAGAAAAATAACAAATTGGTGTGAAAGCAGCAAATTAAGAATATCCAAGGAGAAAACGAAGGTTTTGCCTTTGTTCAATAATAAAAAATTTACAATAACTTTGAATAACAATACCATTATTCCGGTAGATAGGGGTAAAAATTTTGGGAATAACCGTCAAAAAACCACAGAAATAAGAATAAACTTGATTTTATGCCGCACATTGATGATACTATCACGAAAACAACCAGAGCAAGTGGATATCTATTAGGATTAACAAAGAAGGCCTGGGGTCTTGACAGCAAAAGGAGAATTGTACTGTACAAAACACTATTTAGAAATACAATAATATACGGATCTACGATATGGTACCAATTCATCCCAAAAAAAGCCAAAGACAAATTAAACTCGCTACAGTATAAAATTCTCAAACATGGTATACAAGCATACAATACAACATCGTCAAATTGTACGCATATCATTGCTAGAACTCCAAAGCTCACTCACTTCATTGAATCAAATATATTGAAAATAAATATAGATTACAACCGATTTGTCCCAGCAAAAATAATCATAATTTCTAACTTTATAAACCAGAAACAGCAGGAATATTACGAAGCGACCAATGAAAATTTCAAAAGTTTCTTCAGTGGCCCAAAAATTCCTAATTTTATTAAACCTAACTTCTATAATGTGCAATTCCTCACTGGACATGGCGACTTCAATTCATACCTGTTTAAAATTGGCAAAGCTGAATCACCTGGATGCTCGTGTGGAGGCGAAGAACAGAACCCCAGACACTTATTAACTGACTGCCCGCTGACCGCTGATCTTAGGGAACTAAATCAACTTCCCATAAATTTGCAACATCTGGTCTCCACTAAGGACATATACCAAAGATTCAACAAATTTTGCAGAATGTATTTAGCTAGTTAAGTGATTACTAATGTAATCAATTTGCATACTGATATGTAAATATGTATATATCTTCTTAACTACTTTTCTTTTGTGTCTTTCATTTAAATGTTTATATTTCACGCGCAAATATCCGAATTGTGGATATAGCGTGTACTCTGCAATTGATAAATAAAAAAATCCTGTAGAAAGGTTTGTAATATGCGAAATATTTAGAGAGCGTTTAAATAAAATAAGAAACGTATCCTTGGTGAGACAGTGTATTGTTTCAATTTATATTTCAGAGGATTATATCCTTCGATAGTACTGGGATCGTTTGTTAAAGAGCACCAAGCTGGTTTGTCAGAATTGACCAGATGGCTAACAGCGTTGTATTGAGGGGAATGGAGAAGCCAACGTAAGTTATCCCATTAATATGTTAACGTATAGCTTATCCAGTACTCACAGTGGTTAGTACGCATATCTAGTTGTTAGATTTTGGAAAAGGGCATTAGCAAGTTGAGTTTGTGAATGCTCTTTTGTACAATCTATGGTAACCAAAATTAAGTGAACAAAGTCAAATGTTATTTTTAAAAAGCAAATACCTTATTGAAAGTAGGTGAAATTTAGTATAAATAGTCCGTTTTTGGTAAATAATCTAGCCCAAAGAATAAGAATATATATATGTTATGAATATTTTGTTGTTTTTAGATAAAGGGTTGATTAGACGAAGGATCGATAAGATAAAGGGTTGAGGTGCAGTCGTGATAAAATAAGATAATTATTTACCGTCAAGTAGCTTTTATTTTCAATTACTTGAGGAAATATTACACATTAGTTTGTTTCACATTATATAGAATTTATAAAGTTAATCCTATATTAGTGATTTAAAGGATATGTTAACTACGCATATTTACAACAAAACTATACAACAAAACTGAAAGTCTTTATAAAAACGATGATAACAAAATTAAAATTATCAATGAATAAAATAAAATATATATTTTTTTAAAATATAGAAATATTTGAGGATTTAGATTATATAATATACATATATATATATAAATACATGCTCATGTGAGCGGTCAGGATTTGCCTTTTGTGTTCTAAATATGAAAAATATAGAGTCGGTAGGGATGGTGGTCTCCTCTAACAGCTATGCAACTTTTATATTCGTATGTAGATTATGGATAGTGAATTAATGTTACTCATCTGTGAGAAAGAGTAGGGAAAATAGTTCCCTCGACTTTATGAGTTACAATAATAAACAGGTATGTAGTGAGTACGAATGGCCAAAAGTCCCCGATGTGTACAAACGAGTCACTAAGTCGATAAATAAATGAAATCAGAGTCAATAGAGATTCTACCAAGAAATTTGACAAAAAAAAAAGGAGTTATTCCTCTCAATCAAATTCATAATTTTTCAATCTGAGAAGTTAGTAACATATTGATATTCAAAAACGCGACACATTAGGAATTCTTAAAACAACAAAAGAATCAACGGGAGAATGCGGAAATAAAGTTCAGAAAGACATAGTCTAGCATGAAAGTCCTTAATGCCTTCTCCGGGAGCTGTGGATTCATAACTCATGTCCGTCCATTCAGCCAGGATTTCTTTGCTGATATACGGCCTGCCATACGTCTTCTCCCGCTACCAACATCCCTCTCTTTTCGAATCATTCCCATTCTGTACATCCGGCGCCTCTGCTCGAGAGTCCAACATCGCCCGTAGTACTACCGACCTGTCGTTGGGTCACCAGTATTGATCCTGCAGCTCCGTCAAGTCTCTTTTCCTGGAGGCCTTTAATATGATCCAGACATCATCCGACTTACAGATTTGGCTTTCCGTTTAAGACGTCTATCTACTGATTCTTCCTGAGCATCGAGATGCCTGATTGTCTGGAGGAGTTTGAGTCTTGATATGACTTCAATTTCGAATCAAATTGCCTTTAAGGTATTCTTTGGGGGAAAATTAATCTTTTTATATACTCTTAAAAACAATACCTGAATAATGTTGCAGTAAAACCTTATATAGTTGTACAATAAAATTATCTCTGAATGCATTATGCATTTTATTAAAAACGTTATATATACAGCACATCTGATGAGAAACTCTTTCCCTGAATAACTATCTTTAACTAACTTATCTAAAATGATTTTGTATGCAATCTCTAATGTGAGAGAATTTTTGAGATAAAACCGAGATTACACACATATGTGCTTTAGCAAGGTTATACCATAGAACGGTATTACAGCATTATCCATCAAGAAATTAATGAACCACAATAAAAATTTCCAGGAATTCCAGAAAATTCACGGGGATCTAGCAGAATCAAGAAAGGCGTAGAGAATTAAGGGGAAAAATCAAGCCTACCACATATGTTCTTTAGCGAGGTTCTACCATAGAACGGTCTTGCTGCATTATCCGTCAGGAAATTAATGGAGCACAAGCAAAATTTCCAGGAATTCCATAAACTTCACAGGAAGTTATCAGAATCAAGAAAGGCGTAGAGAATTAATGAGAGAAACCAAGACGACCACATATATTCTTAGTAAGGTTCTACCACAGAACGGTCGTACTGCATTATCCATCAAGAAATTAATGGACCCAAAGCAGAATTTCCAGAATTTTTTTTTTCCAGAAATTTCACGGAGAGCTAGCAGAATCAAGAAAGACGTAGATAATTAATGAGAGAAACCAAGATTATCACATATGTGCTTTAATAAGGTTTTACTACAGAACGATCTTACTGCATTATGCATCAAGAAATTGACGGACCACAAGTAAAAATTCAATGAATTCCAGAAACTTCACAGCAGAATTAAGAAAGGCGTAGAGAATTAACAGAAGAAACCAAGACTACCACATATATGCTTTAACAAGGCTCTACCATAGAACGGTCTTACTGCATTATCCATCAAGAAATTAATGGACCGCAAGCTAAATTTCCAGGAATTCCAGAAACTTCACGGGAAGCTAACATAATCAAGAAAGGCGTTGTGAATTAACGGTAGAAACCAAGATTACCACATATGTGCTTTAGCAAGGTTCAACCACAGAACGGTCTTACTGCATTATCCATCAAGAAATTAATGGACCACGAGCAAAAATTCCAGGAATTCCAGAAACTTCACGGGAAGCTAACAGGATCAAGAAAGGCGTAGAGAATTAACGCGAGAAACCAAGACTACTACATGTGTGCTTTAACAAGGCTCTACCATAGAACGGTCTTGCTGCATTATCCATCAAGAAATTAATGGACCACGAGCAAAATTTCCAGAAATTCCAGAAACTTCACGGGAAGCTAACAGGATCAAGAAAGGCGTGAATGGAAACGTTGAAACGGAAGAATAGGTGGGGTGAATGACTTGAGAACATATTTAACAGTGTACATGCAGCCGCCATGTCGACACTATGTTCCTCGGTGTACATGACGCTCGTTATCCCACGCTACAATGTATGCTTATGTAAATTATGTCTTTTTGGAGTCTTCCCCGCACACATTCACTCGAGAGTGAACGACCTCACAGAAAGTCTCTCATAAACTTAGGTGCTTGCTAAGAAATGTAATCTCACCTTGGTACACAAATCTATTGCCATACACTTTCCATTGGGTTTCTTAAATAATATTTTAGCTGAAAAGGTTTTTCTTTCGAAAAATACTTTCTATGCATATTTTCTACACGTTTACAAAATCGTCATTTTTACAGTCCAGCACAAAATATCGTTAAACATGACAAAGAAGAAGAGTTGAAGACGTATTGGTTGTCTCACCATATATAACTTCTCTTCTTCTTCTTTCTTATCTCCACTCAATCATATCAGGGTATCAAGCTTATAGAGCTTGAGACTTTGATGGTGTCTGCTGGGGATGAGTATAGCTCATCAATGGATGAGTCAATACAGTCAATAACGTTTTTTTGGGGTTTCAGGTTGAGAATTGCACCGTATATAACTGATTACCTATTTGGTTATTGATTGTCTAAGGATTGTTTGTTTTTCTCTCGTACCAGTAAGTAATATAACGAGATGACTTAATAAATGCTGTTGTTGTTTTCATGATTACAAGATCTTCAATTAAAGTACGAACACCAAGTGACTTTAGACATTGCAAAAGAAGGATAATAATAGGGAAAAGTTGTTATATTTAAATAATTTTTATGTGAGAAAATGTGCAAATTTTCTGAACTGAAATTTGATTTGCTAATTGAAATTGAATCAGTTTTTCAGTTTACGCACAGAATTCTTTATTCCTATGACAACGACTCTGTAGTAGTCATCCTAGGTTGTGTGCCTCTGTAGGTCTGTGGGGAACATCCTGGAAAATATTGCCTGTGGGATTTCTGAACAATCTCAGACAAAGACTGCTGCTGGAAACTTTCAATTGGTATAGGGTATGGTTTAATTTCCGCTGATTTGTTCTTATTCTGAAAAAATAAATAGCGCTAAAATAGAATAACAATTTTTATCTATAATTTTTAAAAGGCGAACTTTCCGATCGAACCCCTTGTCCTTCCAGAGGTAGGCCTGTAAAAGAATGATTGGTGTCGGAAAGTTATTCTAGTTTATCGCCTGTTTTTCGAAAGAGAAGCCTTTAACAATTTCAAGTACTTTTGTTCCTTTCAATTTGACATACCAAACAGACATTCCGAAAAGGTTTGGCAAATGGTGTTCTGGGACCATTAATCCTTCTTAGAGGTTTATTGTACATTTTCCTTTGGTGTGAGATATTTTCGCTAATTTGTTCCTAGGGTGTTAAAAAGTGCTCATTATAAAGACATTCTGAAATGTCTGGAAGTTTGGCAATAGGTGCTCTGTGACCATCTGAAGGCTGCTGTAAATTCTCCATTGGTGTAGGAATGGTGTTATTTTCGTTGTCTCGCCATGAAGACATTGTCCGTGTGTACAGGCCAACAGCCCCAGCAGGTGACATTTGACAAGCTCACCCACCAGGACTTCCCCGGCACGGTGTACTACACCATCAGGAACGTGTCGTTGTACGAATGCCAGGGCTGGTGCCGCGAGGAGTCGCAGTGCGTGGCCGCGGCCTTCAGGTTCGTGGTCAATCCGCTGGCGCCCGTGCAGGACACCTCGTGCCAGCTCCACAACACCTCGCACGCCCTGAAGCCCGGCGCCCTGCCGCAGCGGGCCGTCAACACCTACTTCCTCACCAAGGTTCACATCCGGGGAGGTGAGAACATTACCTTTCTTCATCACCATACGGCCAGCATGGAACGTTGCCATTTCATCCTGCTCGGAGGAATTCCAGGCCATTCTTTTAGTTTATCGAACCAACCTCTCCCTTTATTCTTCAAGGTATTTTTGTTGTTGTTACCGTGTACAATAAAGAGCCTCAGATGTCTCCGTGCATCTGTATCACAGCAGTCGCAATGTTCTCTATCATGGGTGTGTAAAGTTTCTATTCTTGGTCTATATCAATTTTCTGCAAAGCTACGGCCATTGCTGGACATTAGAAAATGTGGTTAGGTGTTATTTTCACACCAGGACACTTGTTGCATGCCTTATAGGTTCTTGTGCCATCTGGATGTATCGCCATTCCTTTGTGCTGTTTCATTCTGAGTCATGTGATTGTTTTTATTATTCTTCATTCAGTTTTTATGTCGGATATTTGACCATTCCTTATATTTTGTTGGATTATCTTGGATTTTGCCCGAAAAAATCATCAGCATCAAATACTGACATTTTTCTTTCTTTTGTCTCAACTTCCTAGTTTCATTTGCTAGTTCATCCGCCATCTCATTACCCTCGATCCCAACATGGGCAGGAATCCGTTGTAGAATGTAGTTCTTGCCCAATAGTTCCAGTTGGGTAAGTAACGTGTGTATGTTTTACGTGATTTGTTGTATGGCCTTTCTGAATGGGATTCTAGTGCAGATCTAGAGTCACTGTAAATTATAAATCCTTCTGCTTGATGCAGGAATGGTTGATTAAGGCATACTTCTAGCGCTCTTTCTAGATATACTCGTATGTCAGTTTACAAGTGAAGTTTGACGAAATATTTCCTGCTCCTTCTTTGATGTATGTTTCATCTTGTAATGTCATTTTAATTCCAGCCCCTCCATTACTCAGGGTAAGGTCTGATGTGATCCACATATCTGTATAGTTTATTAAATAATTTCTCTGATTGTTTATATCAATTGTCTCATGTCCTTTCTTTTAAGTATACTTTTGCTTTCTTTTTTATTGAAGGGTTCATTCAGATTAAGCTTTTACTTTACTTTACATTTGATGGCAATGGGGTAGAAAATATTGGTTCTACTTGTATGGAAAGTCCTCGTGTTTCATATCCACGTGTTCTATAATATTGTTGTCGTATTGAAGTGTTGAAAATATTTTGAGTCTTTCTTTTTGTCTCCAGTTTAAGTAGGTTTATGAGATATATGTACGATTTCTTTATATTTTATTGTTTTGATTTTCTACTATTTACAAGTTAGTTCTAGATCATATCCTATGATTTTTTTTTATTGCTGGTGGATGAAACAGCACCAGTGATTATTTTGGGCCGCTTTTGCTTGGACACTGTCCAGTCTTCCTTTTAGCGATGAACTCGAGGAAGCCCAGACAGGTGTTGTATATTCCATTATTTGCCGTATTAAGGTGGTATAGGTTGTTCTGAGGGTTTCAGTGTTTTCTCCTCAGTTTGTTCTACACAGCCTTCTGTGGCAACAAATTGTGGTTCATTCTTTATCACTACTTCTGAGATTTTACTGGGCTAATGAATGCATTGTTCTAATGCATATATAAAGGGGGGGGGGGCTTCTTTAGTACATATATATTTCAGGCATATTCTGACCAGGCCTCACATGAGCATTTCCAGATGTCAGAGCGCCATCTAGTGGAACAAAAATGAAACTAAGCGTTTATTTAACTTGTTCCGTGATATTTGGCAACCCAATTTCTCGATAAATCAAGAAAAGTCAACCACGAACGCGTTTCGGGCTATTGGCCCTCGTCAGCGTAGTGCAAATTGTACCTCTATGACCAAAGGTTTGGTCCCAGAGGCTTCCCGAGATAACAAGAAATGGGTATTTAATATATATAATGCCGGATCTTTATTTGGCTCTACTTCAACTTTCTGGAAGGTTATTACTTGCACAGTATGGGAGATACATATTTCAACAACACAGAACCAAACCTCCATCAAACCAAGGTACTGGAAGACGACAGACCAACCAGCTTTGACAATAGCAATAAAAGTTGAACTTTATTTTAATGTTCTCAAAGTGATAAACTTTGTGTTCCTTTTACACAAAGGGCTTGGATTTCTATTCAATTCTTTGGCACAAAAAGCTTTTCTTTCAAGTTAGCATTTCCCGGTCGCAGGCCATTCTACCAAAGACTAATAGAAGCTTTTGTGGCCGCCACCACATTCCTGGAGCTACAAAGGGCTTCAGTTTGGCGTGTAAACAACCACTGCGGTCCGCTCTCTCCGCAGTGTTCTTTCTCCTCGCTTCTTTGTACCACACGAATCTCGGCCGAACACACCATATTCTCTTTCATCCAGACATTCTTTTACCCTTGGGATTTGTTAAATTTCTCACTTTGGTCGTCTGGTTTTATAAACTGTCGTTTTCGGTGCCACAACAAAGAATACAAACCTGATTTAGACGCTTGTAATTTATATTGATAATATTTTCAATAGCAACGATTCTTTTCCTGGTAAATCAGTACCCAGAACCTTTTTATATCTACGGCTTAGTTCGATATCTATCTATACTCTGATAATACCCGAAATATAGGAGTTCAAACACACACACAACATATATATATTGCATTTCTCTAGTACACGTGGTATAGGCCATGATATCCATGGTGGGTAGAAGTAGGCGACTGCTTTTACTGTAAGGGCACCACATGTCTACACATGCGAAAAGCAGTTCGACTTTGCACTTACAAATATGCCAGAGCCCCGTTTGGTTACTTGCACTCGCTGGTGGGGTTGGACTTTTGCAAGAATCGGGGACTATTAGAACATTTTTTTTTATCAGAAAAAAAGTGCCCAATGCGGGAATCGAACCCGGGTCGTAGCTGTCGAAAACCAACGGTTTAGACTATCCTTCCACCGACCCCCTTACTTATCCCAAATGGTGGTAAAGACAATGATATTCATGGTGGGGGTAGTTACTACCTTTTACTCTAAGATGTACTTTTACACTTACAAGGTACTATAAGAGCCCAGTTTGGTAATTGCACTCATTGGCGGGGTTGTACGCGTGACAGGGGCCATTGAAGCTAAAGAAGTGTTTGGGATTCGATCCTGGATCGTGGTAGTCGATGTGTGTCCTTCCTCCACAAACCCTCATATACAAAATAAATAAGTTTAATCGTTAATGTTATTGATAGACATATTAATATTATATAGAATTTTAATTAATGGGACATTTTTGATATCTGTTTCACATTGTAAATGGTGCAGTACAGCTAGAATAGCACACCGCGGCCCATTGATTACGAACATTGGTCTGAACTTTCACTTCAGCAATAAGGTTTGCTGAAACCCTAAATGAAACCGTTTTAGGCCCTTGAACAAGCCAATCCGCACCAGTAAGCACAAATAACTCAACGGAATCTTGGCACGTAAATTAAACTGTTTCTATTATAAACATGCGGTGCACTTACACAATATAAGTAGTTGCGAACTCACATGATTATTATGGCTCAATGCTATGAATACTTGGGATACATCATCTTATATGGACTCATGCAGAAAATTGAAGAGCCAAGATAAAATGGAGGAATTCCCTTTATATGAATTCCTTCTATTTTAGCGGTACTTTGAAAAACGAAGACACATCCCCAGCCGTTGGTTTCGAATTCACTACAAAGTCCTCACAGGTCTTCAGATGCGGCGTTATCTTAGCTACACACCCAATCTTGGAGATTTTATCCTTATCATATTTGGTATTTCAGAGAGGATAAATCCTTTCATCTCTACATAAGAGGGATTTGTTATCAAAGATAAATAGCACTGACTTGGTTACCGTTATTCCTATATAGAGAGTGCTTACTACTGATATCTCTACATTGACATATCATCTACCATTTACAATGTCTGAATTGTAATAGAAGCTAGTGGCCAAGAGCTCTTTGAGGACGACACGTATAATAGTATTTACATATTGCATTCAAATTTTAATTGTTCTTTTCTTTTAGTTCTCCCATCTCATACATGCAAATTCTAAATCATAAATTGATTTTATTCCTTTCAGTTTTCTACAGATATATTTATGTAAATATTGTCCCCTTTATTATGGCTCAATGTTAGGTTTTACTCGTTAGTATTACCACTATCCATGCCTGTAGAAGGACGTCTAGTCCGAAAGCTTGCGCATTAAAATTTATAAAAGAAGCTCCTCTTATCGTTTTATTTTTATTCGTATAAACCAGTTATTAAGAGTTGCTAATCGTTTAATTTTGTATAAACTGTTGGTATGTGGTATATTCTGTGATTTATCATTTGTGCACATTCTAATGATTTAGTGTTTTTCTTTTCTCTCTAAGAGAGTTGACCAAATTCATTACTTGGAATAACAAACTCTGATAATTTGATGGTTGTGCATCTATTAAATGTATATTTATGCTATAAGAGCTTGCGTTCTCTATTCATTATACTGTACAAGTCCTTCTTGCAACTTCTATGTCGAGAACAGCAGCGTAATTGCAATCTGAAGCTCTTTTCTTGGTCCCTCTTTATCACAGTGAGAACTTTGGACATTCAGCTGACCGTTCAGCATTCGTATTGTTATAAAGTTAATTCAAGATGAAACATCACGCAAAGATCTACTGCAAATAGTATTTTATACTAAAAAAGAGCTATTGTAAACAACAAATTAAATATGTTCGAATGTCATTAATCAAATACAGAGTTTTCACATATTTATATTTCATATCATACATATCATCAAAACACTACTTATCATCCCAAGCTAAGATAGAAAGACTTGAGTCAGTCAGCCAGCTAGGCTCCGGTGTAACGTGTGGTACGGCGGCAGAGAACGTGTGCCCGCGCCTGTGGTCCTTCGAGCGCGTGCCCAACCGCCAGATCCGCGGCCTGGACAACGCCGTCATCTTCACTTCCAACAAGGCCGCGTGCCTGGCCGCATGCCTCAACGAGGTACGGTTCGTGTGCCGCTCCGTGGAGTTCCACTACGTCGCGCTGGAGTGCCGCCTGTCTGAGTTCGACCGCCGCGGGCCCGGGCTCCGCATCGCCCTGGCCGATGCTCCCGGCGTGGACTACTTCGAGAACGCCTGTCTGCAACGTGAGTGGTGGCCGTTACTCCTGTCTAGATTACCTTGTATTGTACTTGCTTCAATACACTCTTACAACGAAGTGTGTAATATAGGTTATATATATAACGAATGGAATCATTAAGACGCGAATGTTTCTTTTTACAAATAAATAAAACTTCTACTGCCCTTACTGCGATGGAAAAAATATTGGGAGGGCTTGGCTCATCAGTGGTGAATCCTCCCAGTAAGCCAAAAGCCCCCCCAATATTTTTCCATCGCAGTAAGGACAGTAGAAATTTTATTTATTTGTAAAAAGAAGCATTCGCGTCTTAATGTTTTCATTCGTTATATATAGATGGCGTGATATTGCTTTGTATTAATAGGTAATATATGTTTAAGAGCAAGTATGTATATCTGCAACGTACAAAATAGAGTCAAACCTTCCGATAGCGAACACCAATTGGACTGAACTTCTGGTTCACTCTTTAGCCGTGTGTATCACTATATATGGTTGATAATTATATTATAAACTTTTCAGGGTCATTATAAGAGAAGTTTCATTATATTGTATTGTTTTACTATTTATATAAATAACCCGCCCAAAAGTAACGTATTAAACTTTACTTTTATGCAATGAAGTATTTTTACATTTTGGCTTAGTGGTACAATTCTTCTATAGAGTGAGTTACTTCATATTGCTTCTCGAGGTTCAGTAAGGTTATACCTAGGGCCTCCAATCCCGGGATACCGTTTCCCGGGATCCCGGAGCCAAATAATGATCCCGAAATCCCGGGATTCTGCTCGAAAAATCCCGGGATTACTGGTTTGTGCATGAAAACCAGCGCAAACATATATTTTTATTATCTAGCATTTTGGTAATCAAACAGATGATGGGATAGCACAATTTTGACGTTTTGTTTATACAGCTGCATTCCAGGTCTTTTTTTTTTCTGAGAGATTTGAAATTATTTTCATGCACTAATAACGAAGGGTTATTCTGCAAGATCTTTCCAAAATGGCAGCCTCTAGAATGAGAGTATGAAGCAGTATACATGGAGGGGGCCCCAGTTTTTGTTGACATGCAAATAGTGGCTTCTTAGATAGTAGCGGCATCCCTTTATTTTTGTGGCGGACCTGCGTGTAACATGGACCCGCCACTAACCTCTTATCTGGACTGAACTACATGCGGCAAGATAATCGCATTTCCACCAGTATGTGTCTCATTCTCGACTGCAGAACGCGCTGGGATAGTTTATTGAACATGTAGGAGAGACTTCTCAGTGTGAAGTCAGCGATTCAGAAGGCGCTAATAGATGTGAATGCAAATGTCGTCTAACTGATGAAGATTTTGATATCATGAAGCAAGTAATTTCCGCACTGAAACCATTTCGGGCAGCTGTGGCGGCTATCTGTAGACGCGACGCTACGCTTTTGACTGCAGAAGCAACAGTAAAGTTTCTTCTAGAGAAGCTGCAAGCACAATCTCATTCTCTCAGCAAAGATCTGCAAAAACCTTTCAAAAGAGAATTTTAGAAGAGCGATGCAATAAAACATCTTTATTCCTCCAATATCTGCACACTCCGCAAGCACAGTTAGAAAAAAAAAAAGAAGATGGTCAAAGACTTTAGCGTGAAATTGCTTTTGCGTCTTAAACCGCTACAGGCCGAAGTAAGAATTCAGGCTGATAATTCGCAACTTCCTCAGAGTTTACAAGAACGCCATGAGCCATCACAATCGAATGACCATCTTACAATAGAGCGCCGATTGCAAGAAGCTATTGAGGCTGCCTCTTCAACTTCAATTGCAACACCTACACCATACTCCGCATCCTACTCAACTATGATTTGTCTTCTTTCTAAACATTAATGCATAGTTGGGCAAAATGCAATAATGATTACATTTTCTATAATCACAATTGCAAATTGTGGGGTCGGTGGAAGGCTGGTTAAACCGTTTGGTTTACGACCACTACGACCCGGGTTCGAACCCCGCATTGGACACTTTTTTCTGTTAAAAATAAAATACTCCAATGACCCCCCCGATTCTTGCAAAAGTCCAACCCCACCAGCGAGTGCAAGTAACCAAACGGGGCTCTGGCACATTTGTAAGTGCAAAGTCGAACTGCTTTCACATGTGTAGACATGTGGTGCGCTTACAGTAAAAAGCAGTCGCTAACTACCCCACCATGATTATCATGGCCTGTACCACGTGTACTAGGGATAAGCAAAAAAAAAAAAAAAAAAACAATTGCAAATAATCATGATTACATTTGCTATAATTACATTTACAAGTAATTTTAATCACAATTGCTATCATTATATAAAGAATTACGAGTAATTATGTTTACATTCTAATGCAATTAATTTTTTTGCAAAGTAATACATTGCAAAGTAATCGTAATTACAAGGTAATGTATTACTTTGAATGGATTACTGCCCAACACTGCATTAAGAGATGTGGTCTAATAGTTCCAAGAACAGTAATTTTTTTCCAGATGTGTGTATAGTAATTGACAGATAATTTCAAACTGTAACCCAAAAGAAATTATTTAGTTCATAAGCAGGCGCAAAATATATGGCTTTCAGGTTGTTTTCATCGAAGTAAGTGCCACGACATTGGCACTATATAAAAGAAAAAATTAAAAATATAACGAACGAAACGATATACCTCTTGGCGTAGAAAGACGAAAATGTTTTTCAATCCGGGATATCCCGGGATCCCGGGATTGAGAAAAAAGCAATCCCGAATCCCGGGATTGAAAATATGTACCGGGATTGGAAGCCCTAGTTATACCATATTCACGTAATTCCTGAATATCAGCTGTTAATCTCTTGAGAAGAAAATGTTCCTTCCAATTTACCGCCCCTTCTGGACAATGGCGAAACATGGCATAGCTCATTGACATTGTTAACCTACCAGGGGGGAGAAAAAACTCTATTTCTCTAAATAAACGAAGCAATACTCGACTTTATTCACTATCAAGTAATCATTTAGGGCCCCCCCACAATACAATATTAACTTCCATTATTTTCATTTTACATGCCCTTTGATATTGTGTTCGTTCACCATGTTGTCGGCATTTTGCTTGATATGAATCTTGAAATATCCACAGAATTGTTTAAACATAAATATTACAAATACACGATTGTGTACGAATATGTTTTTATTCATGTATAAATATAACTTTGGATTAGTTCTTTCTTTAGCTCAAAATTTACGCTCTAATAGAATATAAAATGGCGTACGCGAGGATATTGAAACGAAGAAGTGTCTTGTTGGAGGAAGATATCTTGAAGAATGATGGGATAGCTTGAATCACCATGAAAACGTTACGCGAGGATTTCTGTTAGGTTGGAAGTTGAATTTGAAAGAATTAAGAGGTGTAAGCCAAGAAAGATATGTTTCCGCAATCTCAATATATGGTCTGGAATTAGGAGTCACGAAGAAGTGAAAGATTTACGCAAAAGAGGGTGAATCCCATCCAGGGCAGGCAGTACCGAGACAGTATCCCACCCAAGGCAGGTAGTACCGAGACAGTATCCCACCCAGGGAAGGTAGTACCGAGACAGTATTCCGCCCAGGGCAGGCAGTACCGGGACATATCCCACCCAGGGCAGGCCGTACCGGGACAGTATCCCACCCAGGGCAGGCAGTACCGGGACATATCCCACCCAAGGCAGGTAGCACCGGGACAATATCCCACCCAGGGCAGGTAGTACCGGGACAGTATTCCACCCAGGGCAGGCAGTACCGGGACATATCCCACCCAGGGCAGGCAGTACCGAGACAGTATCCCGCCCAGGACAGGTAGTACCGAGACAGTATCCCGCCAGGACAGGTAGTACCGGGACATATCCCACCCAGGGCAGGTAGTACCGAGACAGTATCCCGCTCAGGGCAGGTAGTACCGGAACATATCCCACCCAGGGCAGGCAGTACCGGGACATATCCCACCCAAGGCAGGTTGTACCGGGACAGTATCCCACCCAGGGCAGGTAGTACCGGGACAGTATTCCGCCCAGGGCAGGCAGTACCGGGACAGTATCCCACCCAGGGCAGGTAGTGCCGAGACAGTATCCCGCCCAGGGCAGGTAGTACCGGGACAGTATCCCGCCCAGGGCAGGTAGTACCGGGACAGTATCCCGCCCAGGACAGGTAGTACCGGGACATATCCCACCCGGGGCAGGTAGTACCGAAACAGTATCCCGCTCAGGGCAGTTAGTACCGGGACAGTATCCCACCCAGGGCAGGCAGTACCGGGACAGTATCCCACCCAGGGCAGGTAGTGCCGAGACAGTATCCCGCCCAGGGCAGGTAGTACCGGGACAGTATCCCGCCCAGGGCAGGTAGTACCGGGACAGTATCCCACCCAGGGCAGGTAGTACCGAGACAGTATCCCGCCCAGGACAGGTAGTACCGGGACAGTATCCCACCCAGGGCAGGTAGTACCGGGACAGTATCCCGCCCAGTACTCGGCGACCGCCCGGGGCGAGGTGCACGGAGCGTATCGGAGCGTTACTCGGGGGCACGCAGATTAAAACTTCCGCCCCCATAACTTCTCCACGTTGTCATCGGCGCTACCGTCCGCTACAATGTTGCCGGCTCGGTACATGAGGGAAACGGTTGTTTCTTTACCGTTGTTCCAGTCCTTGGAGGCCGCGTGTTGGTATTCACTTAAGGCAGGATTTATCACCGCATGCTGATATAAACACACACTTAGCAAAGGCATAAGCAATTTATTTTTATACTAGAGGGAGGTAAAAGTTTGTTACTCTTATATATACTATTATATGTATATATACTGTGTGTTTACTCTATATACTATATACATACTTCATTTAACTTTACTTAATTTATGAGAGAGATATATTTATATATGCAAATTGGTCAATTTCATAACGCTTCCTCTGATATATTTGTATAAAATCCTAACACCCCTGAATTGATGAGGCCCAGCACCCAGGTATACCATTTTGTTTCTGCTCGAATATTCAAAATTATCTTTTATACCATATTTCACATTTCTCAATCTATGGATGCATCGATTTAAAGTATTTCAAAGGGAGAGGTGCTCATATACATATATATCCTCATATACATATTTTTAATAAATTAATTTACTATTGTTATACAATATAAATTCCGGCCAAGCAACCTTTATCTTCAAGAAAATCTAAAATGTATATAAACACTGTATGTTAAAAAATAATAATAATTAAAATAATTAAAAAAAGGTCAGGTGTTGGTATTAAAATCAAAAAAGGCATATCCTGACCACGAGCATATGAGCTTTTTAGATAGCAGAGTGCCATCTAGTGGAACAGAAACCAATTAAACGTTGATTTAGCCTGTCCCCTGATATTTGGCCAACCCATTTTCTTGATAAATCAAGAGAAAGGCCATCCACAAATGTAGTATGTAGTGTGATCAGTGAATGTATAGTATGATATAGTATGTATAGTATGATCTACAACAAGGCGCGATGTGACACAGCGGACAAGATCTGCCCGGGCTCCCGGAACTTCGGCTACACCCAGGTGGGGCTGTCCCAGGCCTCCCTCACCCACTTTGTCGACCTCAACTACTACCTCGACAAACAGATTATGGTGAGCCACTGTTTCTCTATAACTAACTATCTCTACATACCCCTGTAGCGATTGAAAATGGGTGAGCATTGTTTAACAATTCTGACTCTTAACCTAAAAGAACCGTGAGATAGCAGTGATTATGTAACCTCACCAACACACCACAACGACAGATGAGCCATGCCCTCCCATTATCAAATTTTATCATTCCAGTAAGTCTGTAGAAATAATGTAATTTGTTTAAAGATCTTTTCTTTTTTAGGAGCGTCGCCTTTTTGTAAACAAATAATGTTTCCGAATTCAAAATGAAATGTCTAATCATTCTTTAAATAAATGAGATGTATTTTATTCAACAAAATGATAGTTTAACTCACTAAGAACAACGAATATTGCTATAATATTGTTTTAACTCGAATAACCCCTCTTGTGATACTCGATTTACATATATTTTGGATTTATATATTTTGGTCTAAAGAGTTGTGCTTATTGACTTAAAATCCAGACAGACAGACATGGAGGCAAGTTAAATAAAAACCTTTAAAAATAAGAGACACTTCAGCCAGAAACGGTTTTTACCTTCGGATAGGTCACTAGCTAGCGCATTTATAAGAGAATGGCATTGACCTTCCAGATAAATTTCTTCAGAGAATGTTCCAAAGTGATCTTCTTTCACTTCCTAAGACTTGCAGCGATATGTGACCAGTAAGGGATCCTGTAATCACTGACTTAACGGTGAAAAGAGCGGTTCGAGAAAATTGCAGAAAGTGAAATGTCAGAAGTAACATAAAGGGTTAGATTTTTGGATATGCACTCTTCATTACTTTCTGATCAAACGTTGGAAACAGATAAAATATTTAAGAAAACGAGGTGAGACTAAGGGAACAAGGGAATGAGCTATACAGTTGGCAAAGGTTCCTGTATGTCCTTTGTCTCAGAAGATAGAAATAGCATAACCTATACTCTGGTTGCATAGAAGAGTTTGTCAGGAGTGCACTGAAATGAGGCGAAACTTAAAAAGAGAATGCAGAAAGAAGTGATGTCTGTTATAAAGGAAATTCTGTAAAATCTAGAAAAGGTCAATTTCTGTAGAGCTTCTAAATAAGTAAAGGCTTCAATTTGGAAGTTGTTACGAAGTTGATACGTTGAGGGGAGAAGTACGGACAATCCATGCTCCTGAACCATGTTTGGTTTTGGAGCTATTGTTCAACATTCTGGGATCTCAGAGAGAACTAAGAGTGAGAAAAAAAGAAGGGAAGGATCATAGTTCAATAGGAAATAATCCAATCTAAGTTTCAATGAACGACCATCTTCCAGGAGAAACAAGAAGTTTCCAAAACTCTAATCGAAAGGTTCTTCAATAGATATTCTAAATAGCCTAATAAATATTTAAACCTCATTCTGTATGAGTAAAAAAGTGACATTTCGAGCATGAACATAAAGAACGTGTTAAATATCCATTTGGCTCTAATCCCCGGGCTGAAGGTGTGCAATCAACTTGTCAACCCGAGCCCCTGTCATACATCCTCACCAGCTAATCGCCACAGAGCAATTACCTAAATACTTTGACCTGGAGCCAACGAGAAAGGAGTCAAAGGGTTAAAAAAAAAGGTAAGAAGTCATCCCGCCCGCCCATGCCGCATCGTTAGCGGCAAGGCACGAAGTTCCTTCCAACTCAACTTATAATTTCCTCAAGTTTTCCTTATGTCTCTTTCTCTCTGGTGTTTAGTTTGATTGGGCATCATCTTTGTCTTTTCCCGACATGGCACGTTTCTTGAGATTGGATGGGCAACAATTGCGGCCCTTCACGTAGAACAGTTGCTCTGGTAATTTATCTATTCCCACACAACATGGATTCCTTCACTTTACCTATCTGAAGGTATGTGTGAATGGTATGTGTATAAATCGCTCTCCAATAGTTTTCAATAATCGATATCAGAATTTTTCATAAATGGCGAATAAACACGCGAAAATTGAAAATGTTATACCCAGAAGGAAGTGGTGGTATAGAATGAATGTAATAATCAATATATACACCGAAGGATATAAAAAATGAATTGGAATGTATCAAATTTTAGAAGTATCATTCCATGTTTAACCTTATTTATTACACACCACAAGAAGTTAATATGAGTTAATTTGAGAACTAAAAGTGAAAAATATTTGGGAAGGCGTAACTCATCAATGGTATAACTTCCCAGATTCCGCCAATTTTTTTCCAGACTGCTACAACTATTGTATAGTTTATTCTGCTGTTATATAAATATTTATCTTTTGATATTGTTTTTAACGAAACTATGGAAAGAGGCTTTTCTATAATTTTAGAAACTCACAAATATTATTCAGCAATAAAGATGTGTTATATGACAGTTATTATTTAGCCATGTAAAGTACAATCAATCAATTGATAGAATTCCTTAGGAATCTCATAAGACAGAGCTCATTCCAACCGGCAAAATACCATTTTGAAACGCTAGGTTCTGCCCACTGCTTTGGCTGCTGGCGCATGTACTAATATATCAATCTTTCATATCCAGGTATAAATGGACGCCAAATGTACTGCGGATTATGAGTATGTATAGCTAAACACATCTTGGAAATGTCTGTCGGCTATTTTTTCGATAAAAATGCTGAGTCATCGGGTAACTTTCGAAGTAAAGATAGATTATTTATCTTTCGTATATCGCACAAGACCCCTATTACTTCTTCTGTGTGGCCAGCACCATGAAGGTGTATAACAACTTGAGTTAAAGTTTGACCAAGTTTAAATTCGTTAATCCAAAATAAATACGGCTGAATGGTAACTTAGAGTCTCCATAAGTAGTTCACTCCATAGCTCAATTCATAACTTCCTCTTAATCTACAAAGATCTGTTTAATGATTTAAATAAAATGTTCTATTCACTGTAAAAGCAGTTATTCCTTTTATATTTTGACAGAGATCGTTACAGAGATAGTTTCAATGGCTACCAAAGTTCACTAACGCCTGCAGTAACTGGGTATTGATAGCGTCATGCGAAGGATTATTTACAGACAGTCTAGAAGAGGATTGAATTCTGGCGCACTGTTCTATAAACGATCTAAGAAGACCCCTCCTTGTCTGGAGGAGAACTCTCTCAAGGTGGGGAAGCCTCCCTTGCTGAAGAAATTTGTACACATACACAACTATTACCCTACATTTTATCTTCCCTTTATTTACTCCTTTATTTGATATTAATTTTTCTTTCTGTAATAATAGATTAGAAGAATGAATAAATTGTTTAAATTGTCAATTGTCTATAAGCGGTCCACCCACGTAAGGTGTAGCTGGGCACAAACTGCCACAAGTCCTAGCGCCGCC
This sequence comes from Cordylochernes scorpioides, assembly GCA_030710605.1. Classification (NCBI taxonomy): domain Eukaryota; kingdom Metazoa; phylum Arthropoda; class Arachnida; order Pseudoscorpiones; family Chernetidae; genus Cordylochernes; species Cordylochernes scorpioides. The sequence continues at coordinate 54,614,831 of CP092872.1, forward strand.
ACCACAGACAGTAGCACAGCAGGAGGTCAAGCGGACCAAACGACCAAAGGTCAGCAGTCGATTGTCTTCACTCCATCTGGGCCGGATAATTAGCTGCAGTAATTAAACCCTCTGACCTTCTTCTGGAGCTTCCATCCTGTGAAGACTTCACAGAGCATACCGTAGTGATAGATGGCTTCATTTTACGTCTAGGGCAGGGGTCGGTAAACTTTTGAGTAGGAAGAGTCAAAAATTACAATTTACAAAATTTCAAAGTTTTTAAAGAGCCACAATTTTTTTTCCGCCACTAATATATAGTACCCGCATAAATAATATTTTTGTATGGAACTATATAAAGAGCCGCATGTGGCTCGTGAGCTGTAGTTTGCCGACCTCTGGTCTAGGGGAAGAACACTTCCTTGATTGCTTGATCCTGGTTCCAGAATTCTTTGAATTGATTGCTTTTTATCTCCCTCGTTGGTATTTTTATAAAAACCATTTTGAAATTCTAATCCAAAATATCGGAATAAAGCCGCATCTCACCTATTTTAAGATAAACAACTTTGTATTCTCGCGACTAAAGGAAACATTCACCTCTCTATTACGAAATTATTTGTGTTAGCCATTTATTTAACGGTTGAGAATATGTTACAAAATAATTTAAAAAGATGTTCGACAAGTTTTACCGCAAATGTTTCTTTTGAACGAAAAATCGTAATTTAATTTAAGGAGAAATAACGACTATTTCTATCCTTAGGGATGATTAAAATAAATTACGATTTTTCGTTCAAAAGAAACATTAGCGGTAAAACTTGTCAAACCTCGTTTTACAATCATAAGCCGCATTATATTGTATTATAAAAATAATTCAAAATAAAATAATAATAAGAAAGAATATATGGTTATTGAATAAGCATGGTATGTAAGTTAGATGTGTGAAGATGATTAAAGTTATAGAAATTTGACGATATAGGGAGAATAGAAAAAATGAGAACGTTGCATTTGAAATAGATAACGATAATGAGCAAGTTGATAAATGAAGTTGTGATTGTTGGAAGAATTTAACACTCAGAATTCCGTGGCCTACATAAGGTACTATTAATGATATAGATATATATAAACACAGATGGGGTATAATTCTCGCTTTGGGTGCGAGAGGTCCCGGGTTCATATCCCGGACGAGCCCTCTTTTTCAGCGAGTTCAAGTAACCAAACGGGGCTCTGGCACATTTTTAAGTGCAAAGTCGAACTGTTTTTCACATGTGTAGACATGTGGTGCATTTAGGGTAAAAGCAGTCGCCTTCTTCTACCCACCATGATTATCATGGCCTGTACCACGTGTACAAGGGATAAACACAGATACCGGATTTTTATTTCATTTTTAAACCTGGATGTTCTAAAACCGGCAATATATATATTGCTTCTATTTTATCTACTCTTAATTATTATTTAGTCTCAAATTACACCACATTTGGGGGATCAAGCATCAAATTTCCATTAAGGTTTTTAAAATATATAAAAGTGTGAAGATTTATAAAATCTTTTTTTTTTTAAATCCCAAAGTATGTTATACACATTCCTCCTACTCGGATAGCTTTGCGCAGAGGCGATATCGTAGCCCATGAGGATCTTCCGAGGCGCGATTATTGCTAGTTGAAAACTTTACCCAATACTCGGATATGCCGCACCATTGTATTATAAAATGATTAATCTATAAAAACATCCCATCCCTAGCAGAAAAATAAGTACTTTCCCTTTTCCATATCTAGAAAAGAGAGAAATATCTCAATATAATTTTTATAAAATTGAAGTTTCGATAAAGTAGATAAACTAGGAATCGTGCAGATAGGATCATCATATCTTAAAAGAGTTTCCGGAACCTACAGATATTGTGGTTTCTACTAAAATATACGAAATAAACCACACAGTTATCTCCTGCTTCTATACCCGTGTCCCAGCACAACCAATGTCATAGCTGCGTTCAACACAGACCAATACTATAAACTCTTACTATATAAGCAGAAACAAAACTCCAATAGTTGTCTGGTACATTAAATAGACCAATTTGCTGAGAATGCTCATCATTGGAGACTCCAGCATTGCTAGAGGTTTGTCCTTTTCAGTTTATTAATTGGAGAAATATATTTTGGAACTCTATAGGGCAAAAAAATTCCTTTGGAATAAGAAACGTAGAAAACAAACTTTTAAAACTCGAATGTAGCTCTACATAGAATCTGGACTTCCTGGCGATCCTAGTTGCGTGTATTAGAGAGCAGCTTGTGTCCTGTATCGCCATGTCCCATAACAACCATGTTCTGAATGAACCGCGGTTGCAGGTGAGCTCCAGACAAGAATGCCTGCGCCACTGCGCCCTGGAGAAAGAGTTCCTGTGCCATTCCATCCTGTACCGGCCGAGCACCAGCGGCGGTGCCGTGTGCAAGCTCTACCACGTCGATCACCTGTCCTTCCCTGACGGCGCGGAGACCTTCGCCACCCCCAACCCACTGCCGCTGCTGGACTCCGGGGAGTCTTCGGGGACCTACCTAGAGAACGTATGCGGCAGTAAGTCTCCCATCTCAGTTCGGTGCCTTCGTTCAAGTCATGGTTCGATACGGCTGAACCTCAATATTTTCCAAATCAATTTATTGTTATCAGTCAACAGGAACAAAGGCTACCACTAACTTAGAGTGTCGGCTTTTTAAAATGAAATTTAAAAACAATAAAGATACCCACACATCTATATAACAAGGTTATGTACAACTGCATCTACAGTAGAGGAGACAGCGATGAAGAGTGATTCTCCAAACTTTGATGGAAACTTGAGGAACGGCTGGCAGGTTACCTTACATCCGAGGTAGACGCGGCGCAGTTACACTCACCAACACAGAACTTACCCATCTATACACTGTAGATATTGGGGAGATGTTCATTGAAGAAGGTTGTTCTTTCACGACAAACTTGGCCAAATATCATGAAACAAACCTAAATCAATGTTTATTTGATTTTTTCCCACTAGAATGCCTATATATGCGGTCAGAATTTTTTGTTTTAAAATATATTTCTCTCTTAGCGGAATATATCAAGCGATCAATATTAATTTCATTGATAGCGGAAAATAAACTATTTTTGATTCAAAATAAAGCTTCACCTTATATATATTTCATTCTTTATACAAAAAGTATCTCAGAACATTTTCCCCCAATTTTAAAAAGCGCTAGTGCTAAAAAAAACCATGTTATTTGGATGCGGTAACATGGAGGGCCTTAATTGACTCGTGAGACGTTAGTGACATTAAGTGACATGTAGGGACATTAATGGACATGTTTGGACACTCTGCGGCAGATTTACGAACGCGATGCCGGCAAGGTCGTCCCCATCAAACTTCGGGGTTGTAAATCGCTTGCCCCACTTTATGTCACCAACTTCCGGCCCTGACATAACTCCCCCCATATCAACAACACCGGGACCTTCTTCCGCACGGCCTTTTCCTTCAGCGTCAGTTACATACTGATTGACCTTCCGTGTAGCCTTGCTACCGATTGTGTGTGTGTGCAACCCACTGAAAATATATGGAACTGTAACGGAATATTTGCGCCAAGGTTCCGTTTACAATGGGGGGATGGTCATAGAGCATTCTTTGCCACAAACGCTTTGTCCACGCGCTATATCCACTTCAACTTCGTTATATCAATTGATTTAAATCTCCTGGATATTAATTAAACAAATACTACAGGTTTCTGGAGATGTGTTTCTTTATCTTTTATTAAACGTAATCTTGAGCTTTAGGGCATCTATGCCCTTCTACAAGAATACATAGAAACATATGAACATATATACTTTATATGTTTCTATGTACTCCTGTAGACGGGCAGAGATGCCCGAAAGCTCGAGGTTACGTTTAATAAAAGATAAAGAAACTCAAATTCAGAAACCTGTAGCATTTGCTTCAACTTTGTTATCAACCAGGCTATTATGTGGGAGTTCTGGGTAAAAGTGCGCAAGAAGCGGAATAGCTATATATACGGGAAATCAGCAAAAGGATTTTTGGAACGGGATCAATGAAAAATAACGTGATATAAACGATATGGCGCAATAGCGAAGTTCATTCAAGTTAATTCTGGGCCAAGATATTGTTCATATATCATGATTAGATGGAGTGAAGCTGACCCGTGTGCCTAGATGACACCGAGCCCCCTGCAGCCCCTTCACAGCAGGTCCAGACCAAGGAACAGCCCCCACCGCTCCCCCCTGCCCCCTGTCCCCAAGCCCTCCATCCAGAAGCTGCCCGCCGCCACCAGTGACATCGTCAGGGACCCCTCATGTGACGCCTACGGAGTTTGTTACGATGGTGAGTGCATGTTTCACTTACTTCCACCAGGAGACGAAGCCTTCTTTCCTGCCGCAGTGTGAGGCAGTACTTTCATCCACCAGCCCATCAGGTCAAATTACACAATCTATATAGATACACATTATTGGGCTTCTATCTTAATTCCTCTAAACACACGGTAAGGTAGTAGTCTCTATTTTATAAGCTCCATGTTCTCAATCCCCCATTCACTTCATTTCCAACCTTACTCCATTCACCCCACCAATCCACATAAAGGTCTTCTATTTCTATAAGAGACCACCGACGTATTCTGGAAACCTTTTTTACATATCCTGTTGTTTTTCACTCGAATAGTGCGAGATGTGAAGCTAGGATTGATTCCATTAGAGTCATTCTTTCATGGCTCATCTATCGCAGCGATTCTCTAATTTAACGAGCCTTCAGCATGTTCTGTTAATTGTTCTAACATCCAGATACAAGGTCATTTTCCTCTGACTACTTGAGGGTTGAATGAGGCAGGTGACCTGAAGGCAGGATGTGAATCAGTGATGAGTACGTCGGCAGTGAGTTTACGACGTCGTCTATCCATGACCCATATCAGTCAGCAGATTTCATGTTTTTTGTTCCTTCTGGGTGAACCACCTTCTATTTCCACTAGTTTATAATATTCTTATGAATAACCGAAAGGATGATAATATAAATCTTCAGGGTGTGTTTTTCTATAATTATACAAGGAAGAGAAAGGCTCCACACTTAAATGTACATTTATGATCTAACAAACACGCACCTACTTAAACTTCGTTGATAGATGTTTTCACCAGATTGAGAATGACTCTCGAACACACAAGCATTAGCCAACCTTGAAACAGTGTTCGGTAGAATATAAAGGGATAAAACCGCTGGAAAGTTTACACGTGTTCTAACAAAAATGTCAAATTATTTGTATCTTAAATTATACTACATAGTGTTTTCAATTTCAAATCATCGATCTAATGTGATAATTGACGATTTGGTCAGAATGAGTAGATCAGACAATAAATGTTCTGTATGTATCAAGCTGCACCACGTGGATGGCGGTGTAGACCCAGAAGCGTAGATCCAGAGGTGTAGACACAGCGCTGTAGACCCAGAAGCGTAGACCCAGTGGTGTTGACCCAACAGTGTAGACCTAGAGCTGCAGACCCAGAGGTGTAGACCCAGAGGTTTAGACCCAATGGTGTAAACCCAGAAGCATAGATCCTGAGATGTAGACCCAGTGGTGTTGACCCAACAGTGTAGACCTAGAGCTGCAGACCCAGAGGTGTAGACCCAGCGGTGTAGACCCAGGCGTGTAGACCCAGTAGGGAAGATAAGCCAGAGGTGGCAACAATTAAGTACGTGCAGAGAATCCTGACCGAGGGGCGGCCTGCCTCTTGTCTTGTTGATGTCTTCTTCACCCACCTTCCTGGAGATTGTACCATCAGTTTTCTCAGGATTATCCATCATTAATGGCAAGAGACATTTCTTTCTTTAAGACCTTAATGTCATGGTCGGCTCTTCACGTCTTGGACATATGTGTTCTCTGTTGGTACATATTCCATCGTCGCCATATCTATAGAAAGATAGTGAATATACTCACTCATTGATAGAATCGGATTTTAGGCAAATTTTGAGCGTAAAGCTTATTTTCTCAATATATATATACGGCGGAATGGATGCTTCAATCCATAAATACCTATACCTGTATTTGGGGGATTCACAAGTTTGATTAGAAATTCCCAGCGATGAGAACATTTATATAAAAGATACAATTTTACGTTGAGTCTCTCACTCTCTTACATACTCCCGGTATTGCCAAATTTGAAAAAATATGAAGAGATTTCAAATGAACTTTATATGATATGATTTTATTCATAGAAGGCAATTTTTATTTCAAAATGTGTATTGTGATCGCAAATATTTTGATTTAAAAAAAGGAATTAGCTGAGAGTTTTGTTGGTACCTATCCCTACGATATGATGGAAGATCAGTGGGTGATGTCTCAGAAGTTGACTGATTCTTCCAGGATTATCTCAAAGGTCCTGTTTTGTGGCTTGGATACAATCAAGAAAATGCTGTGGACTGGCGCTATCGCTTTTTGCACTTGGTGCATGTTGGTAATGGCTTGAAGTTGGTTGTAAAATTGAGAGAATAGCGGTTTCCCGTCTTGAATCTGGTCATTTTCGGCTGTTCCTTTCTATTTGGGGTTTTGTAATCGCCTTTGTTAATTTATTTAAAATTATACAGAGTATTAGAGCAATAAATGTTCCAATTTACTTAACAATTGTGGGCATAAAAAGCAATTATGTCAGCCAATAGGGAATTAGAGGGCTCAGGCCGCAAGCTTCGTATCATAATCCATCATCTGAAGTTTGAGGATATTCTTGGACACGATGGAAAATTAATAAAAATAAAACAATGTAAATTTATATATATATATATATTTTTTTTTTTACTTAAAAGTTTAGATATTGCGAAATTAATTATCACAAACATCAATCTAATATTTCTTATTTATTTTTGTTGACAACTCTCTCTCTTTCTTTAATTTAGGAAGACTAAACACTCTTATTGTGCGATGTTCCCGACAAAAGTTGACGTCACTATCCTGCTTAGAGTTCGCTATTGGCTAAACTGGAGTTCTATATAACGAAGATTAACGGTCTGAAGTTCAATGTAATGGCTTCCGTGTCAACGAGGGTTGTGGATC
>CP092872.1:54631531-54710010 GCA_030710605.1 Cordylochernes scorpioides
TCCGCACAAAAATAAAGGGATGCCGCTACTATAAGAAGCCACTATTTGCATATGTCAACAAAATAATTTCAAATCTCTCAGAAAAAAAAAGACCCGAAATGCAGCTGTATAAACAAAACGTCAAAAGTGTGCTATCTCATCATCTGTTTGATTACCAAAAGGCTAGATGAGAAAATTATATTTTTGCGCTGGTTTTCATGCACAAAACCAGTAATCCCGGGATTTTTCGAGCAGAATTCCGGGATTTCGGGATCATTATTTGGCTCCGGGATTGGAGGCCCTACTTGTAATATATCAATGAATTCCTATTACAATGACACACGCGCACACACTTCTGCTCTTAAGAGAAATCATGATATAATCATAATAAGATGAACATTCACATCAAGCTGTCAAAAGGAAGTTCTGGCCCCACAGGAAGATGTCTGAGATTTACTTCTGGAGTTGGCACGTAGAAATGACAAGGGTTGCAGCGACTCAATAGAGGTTTATATTGTTTAGACTTGTCCTTAAACTGGTTTCTGGCCGCCGCTCTTTTCTTCAGGGATTACATAGAGCTTTCAAGACACAAAAGTCCTTTCTTTTCTTGTTCATGAAGCCTTCAAGGACTATTCTGCTTCTTCTAAATCAGGATTAGGCTTAGCACATGATCGTACATTCTTGTAGGAAGCTTCCTGGTCTTTTGACATCAGTTCCAACTTACTTTTCTCTTTGATTAGCTCTCTGTTTCATCGCTCTAGGTATTTTATATGCTTCGAACTCTAAATTGTGAGCTGTAATGTTGAAATTCGTCAATTGTTATATATAGTGTTGTACGTCTTATCTATATAAGTGGATAAAAGGTAACAACACTACAAGAATACTTGTAATTTAATAAGTATAATAAAAACAAAGAAGGCATATCTTGACCTTGAGCACATGTGCTTGTAAGATGGCAGAGCGCCATCTAGTGGAACAGAAATCAACTAAACATTGATTTAACCAGTTCCCTGATATTTGACCAACCCATTTTCATGATAAATAATAAAAAAAAAAGCCATCCACGAACGCGTTTCACGCTGTTGGCGCTTGTCAGCGTGGAACATTCGATAAGGATAATCAATAAATTTCAAATGTCTCAATCAATGGCTTTTGCTATTATTTAATCTATTTTTATTTTACTGTCGTTGTTTTGCGCGGGGAAGGAGTTTTTCCCGCCCTCTACAATCACTCTAGAGGGGAGTGAGTTGAGAGGCGTCTCTGCGTGTTGTCCTCCGTCGGGGTGCCACTGACTGATGTCCAGTGAAGCTGTAAGCTGGCCGTCTGTCCTTGGTTGTCTGAGGCGAGGCGCACGTGTCTTGAAACTCTTGGGTCTTCGCTCTGTGTGTGCGCCATTGGGAGCGTCCTTGTCGTGCGCGCCATGAGAAACCAAGGGGTGCACACAGTAGTAACACCCCCCGCCTTCGCGTCGGTGCCCCGCGTAAACCTCGTGCCTCAGAGGTCCTTGATTCCACGGCAGATTCAGGGAGTACTGGTTAAGGGTACGAGGGCTAAAGGGGGGGAGTCCTATTGGAGCGTAGGACGGATGGCTCTAGGTCCGAACGAGAGGGCTCGGTCAGCAACCTTGCCAATGAACTCTCGGAGACGCCTGTGGGTGAATGGTCAACCCCATTGTAGCCGGACCATACTGGCGGGCGCGAGGGGCCTACCAAAGGCCGCTCGGTGCATGGAGAATGCATCATTCCTTCTGGCTGTGTGACGTGGTTTTTCAGCGAAAAACAGGGATGCAAGGGCTTTTGTTGCCTATATCATTCCTGGCTTTTGCCGAATTTCTATTCTGTCGTTGTTTTGCGGGATGCAAGGGCCGTTGAGCCTATATCGTCCCTGGCTTTGCCGAATTTCTATTCTGTCGTTGTTTTGCTGTTACAGGCCTATGACCCTTTCTTAATACAGTTTTTATTTTACACTGGTCGTCAGTTTAACATTGATAGGGTCGTATTCCATTCTACATTAGCCAATATGCCTTTGGCTTAGTTCTCTACTTCAGTAGTACATATACTGACAGAATGGATAAACAGAAGATGATATTGCACCTTGCAACTTATACATAGGGCACTAGGAAAGTTTTAAAATATGAGTTTATAATTTACAATCTTGCAAAATATTTTCAACCACAATCAATAGACTTATCCAATCTTAGGAACCCTCCTATAGAAATAACAAATGTCTTATTCTATGATCAGTGTCATGACTTTTGCCTTAGCTCATCTGTGAACTTGCTTCTCGAGATTAGAGGGCATTGAATCCTATATCATCCTCATCCAAACTCTTCAAGCATGTTCCGATCGCTATATATATATAATATAATATTGCCATAATTCTCTTGACAAATTCGTCAAAAATTCGATATAAAATTCTATTCATTATAATATGGTTAGTTTTAATAAGGAATGTGACCGAATATAGAAAAGATTCCAAACGTGTGATGCACTATCGCAGTAAAACTGTCTTAGAAGAATCATCTATTTCTTTAGATATCATCCAAATTATGTTTGTCAACTAATCGTATAAAAATGTTGTTCTATTCCTTTATATAAAATTGTAAAAGTAGATTTTATCCTACAATTTGACAATGCTCACGGTTCCCCTTTAGTGGAATCATTTATAAAGCGTGGATGTGACTATGAATATATCATTCAGGTGTCAAGGTTTATGGTGGAGTCTTCTCTTTATGAGCTAGGGTTGATAAACGACTCGTAATTCTGGTGTTATAAACTCTTCGCCTCATGAAACACCCGACGTTGACTTTCTGTTCAGACTTGTGCCCGTGCGAGTTAGATGGGAAATGTAGGAGGTGTGGGATTCCTCAGAGACAACAGCGTGTTTGTCCACTGCGGTCATAAAGTTCCCGGAAGCCCCCAACATGTGGTATCTGGTGACCTCCACTTTATCACCCAGAAAGTCGTCACGGCATGTCACCAGGAAGCGCGACGTTTCTACAGGTCAGAGATGTAAAACGACCCTGTTGTGGTCATGGTGCCCTGACTTCTTTTCTCCCGGACTCTCTCACATTGTCCGCACATTTGATAAGCCTCCTGTCTAGCCACTGATAGGTCAGTCAAGATGGCTCTGGTGATCTGACTTACAACAATCAGGAACGAAAACCTATAGGGCGTCTCAAAATTCAATGAAGTAAATGTATTAGAAATCAAACACACCGAATTAGAATTACAATTTGCATTTTTAATCAATTTATTCAAATCTCCTGAACATAAATTAAATAATTAAATAGGTTTCTGGAGAGGAGATTCTTGTTATTTTATTAAAGCATTTTCAAGCTGTCAAGCATATCTGCCCTTCAACAGGAGAACATAAATAAACGAATAAAACGTCGTCTGATGCTAAACAGTTCGGCATCAGGCGGCGTTTTAGTCGTTTATTTATGTTCTCTTGTAGTAAGGCTGAGATCCCCGAAAGCTTGAGACTGCTTAAATAAAATAAAAAGAATCTCCCCTCCATAAAACTTTTTAACTATTTAATTTGAATTTTTATTAATGTATAGAGTATACAGTATAAGATTGTCTCGTTAAGGAAATAACAATACATCTATTTTTATTGAGATAAGCAAGCAAGCTTTCAGGCCAAACCATTCCCCGTTCTTCTACCTTGCTACAATATCATCAACTACGCAGTATACGGTTATGTAGGGAATATCATATAGAGTAAAAGGCCTCTAAGGTTTTGATAGCACAAAGGTAATTTTTTTTTTTGACATTCCACATAACCGTTTGCTTAAATGTGGCTGAATTTCCTTAATATAGCGCTCAAATTTCTATTTCAAGGCGTGGCTAGTTTTAGAATTGCTGGCTGAAATCTTTGACTAGGAAAAATCCAAAAGAAAAATGTCCAATGGCCTCAAATCAAATGATTTGGGAGGACAAATCTGATCGCCTAAATGAGAAATTACACGACTCATACAGTAGGCGTTTCTTGAGCTGTATGAACACCATTTACTAGTTATGCTATTCTATACATAACCCTATACTTCATACTTTATGGATCATTATATAATTTTTATATTTATATAAACCTGTATCTTATATAAGAAAATAAACATTAAGTTAATTTTTGGATACAACTATAAATTGACGCTGCTTAAAAAAAATTACACACACCTTTTGCACAAGTTCAACCTTACTATATAGTGAGTGTAAACAAACAAAGATACGGAACCTTTTAAGTTCCAAAAAAAAAAACTAAATTTCTTCTAAATTCTAATCTATGTTGTTTGTATGCTGACAATGATTGTGGTGAAGAGTTAATATAGATAATATACTGGGCAAAATCACAGTTAAAAAGAAACCTTTCTTCATATTATCATATCTAAGAAATATAAAATGACATTTGAAGTTACACCGCATGAGTTTCTTTTCAATGAAAAATCATATTTTATTTCAAGATGAAATATTGACTATTTCTAACCTTTTTGGATGAGGTATGAAAGGTCATTACTCTTCATAATTCACTCTTTCATACCTCATCCAAAAAGGTTAGAAATAGTCAATATTTCACCTTGAAATAAAATTTTGATTTTTTCATTGAAAAGAAACTCATGCGGTGTAACTTCAAGTGTCGTTTTGCAATCACAGGCCGCAGTGTATTATAATATAAAATGACATGTTCACAACACACACATGTTATACTTCCTCTGATATCATTCCCTAATATTAATATTTTCAATTGTCAATCACATACAACACACACGTTATTGTTTCCTGAACACACACATTTATTTATTTTGTCACCTTTGGATGTTAAAAATTGGAAAATTATATTATCTATCAGAATACTCCTCTTCTATATGTGACATTTTGGTTTCCTAATGAGTGTAACATTTTTAATTTGGAAAAAAACAACGGTTGTTGACTTATTGGTCACCTTGAGTGATTTTGAATGATTTGGTCAAATATAACTTCCAATAAACTTTTACTAAAATCACGAGATTTAAAAACAGCTGAACCTATTGGTTTATATATTGCAACAAATTTGGCCCACTATCTTTCAAGCGCCAACAGCACTCTCCAATGTCACACATACTTGAGATAGCAACAACTCAGAAGACTAATGAGTAGTCAGACGCAAGTCTTGTTAAAGTACTGTTTGCCTTGAAAACTCGCGTCTAATTTTATTGTAAAAATAAAATCTTCGCTTTAGTTGCTATATGATCTCGTGGTTTCAAATACAACCAGTGATTTATTAGAACGAAAAAAGGTTTTGTAACTAAATACAGTAGAGGATTTCACATACAAGCAGAGAGAGTGAAATAAGAAACCTCAGAATGACCAAGAATTCTGTAAAAAATTCACATTTTGAAACCTTATTCGGTTTAAAATAGTCATTTTTCAAAGAGGAAACCCATTGACTTTCCCTATTGGATAGCTTTTCCGCAGTAAAAAGGAAAAAAAGCAGCGAAACTATTAATATTCCAATGCAACGATACTTTCAACGCCACGTTTCCTCGAACAGTAGTTCCTGACTCATCTGCATATTCTTAGGGCCGCCGCGCGGTGGCCCGTGCAAATCAATATGCCGAGCGGCGTGACGGAAGCCACGCGGTGCCATTCTTCGGATGGCATTAGTTCCTTCCCACAACTTCTGTGACAGAAACTCTCTCTATTTAGCTAAGTGAAGTCCACACACGAGAGCCTTATCGCCTTATAAATTTGGATAATGGTCCCTTATCCAGATTTATTTTTATATTATGTAGAGATTGTAGAATATTCTGAAAAATTGGTATTGCTAATGACTTCTTGGACGACTGATTAGGTTAAAACTCTATGGCCAAACTGAGATTGGTGTCAATTAGCGTAACCTTTGAAAATTGCCACAAAAATAATTGCTTTTATTAGAAAAGAAGACATAGGAAAACCATACTAGTGAAGAAAGCAATTTGGAAGTTGAAATTTGATCACAGCCTGGAAACAAGAAGGGAAGGTTAGACGGGGATATTATAAAGACGGACATTTTGCTTGAACGAGATCCACACAAAAAGAACAGTACTCTATGGTTCGAATTGTGAGTAATGAAGTCTTAAGAATCCATTTGGCTATTAAAGAATTAGATTGGGCTTACATTACTCAAATTTAGAATAATAAACAGCTCCTCTTTTTTGGCACAAGTAGATAGTCAAAATGCTTGTTGGTTGACCATCGTACTGTAAACGGACAGAGACGATTTTCTAACATTACCTTTACTGTGTTATCAATATTTGAAAAATGAAATAGAGTGAGAGAAATTGAAAATTAAAAATTATTTACATCAGATGAATCCCACGAGGATCGTCTGGTTCGATGTCACATTCCGCCCTGAAGTCGGACAGACGTAGATCGGACTTCTCCCCGACTATTGCCATGTCGAGAAATTGCTTCAGAGCGGACCTTTGCCCGGGCGAGAGAGAGAATTATGTTTCATACTTCTAGGACGCTTAAGTTATTATCTATTAATTGCGTTAGAAGTAGTTCAGAATCGTCAGTGCGATCTATAGATTCTGATTCAAGGCAATAGATGTTGCTGTCTTGTCAAATGAATAGTCAGATGTCTCAGCGTACATCTCTATCACAGCAATGCTCTCTATCTTGGGTGTGTAAAGCTGCTGTTCTGTTTCCATTACTCTTCTTGGAAAATAGGTGCCGTTACCACGTTAGTCACCTTGGAAACGGACCATAATTTGTTCGAATATTCCAAGGGTCCAGGGGGCAGGCGCAGGTTGGTTGGACTTCTCCCCCAGAATATTAGATGTATTAAGAGAATCAGAAAAATATTAAATAACCATGAGCCAACATTGAGCTCGATCACTTGCCCCATGTTTTACGAGAGACAATAGTTAAAATCATGGTTTTCACGAATGATAAGTCTCTGTATGGCAGAATATTTTGCGAGATCTACATTCTTGTCAGCCAAGTTCCACAAGTGAAACGTTACTATGCGATATATATGTTGCAGTTATAGATATTAATGTTTTTTTGTACAATTTAATTATTATTATAAGATATCAAAAGATGATGTGTGTAGATGGATATGACATGTTAGTGACACAAACACCCACATACACACATCCAAGTGTTGACAAACAACCTTATAATGGACTATATGATTGAACGTGTAAGAACGTATTGAGAAGAATCTTGATTGTTAGAAGACGTGTAGAAGACCCAGGAAGATATGGAAAGTTTGAATAATATCTCTGCCCGAATGAGATTCCCAGGTGAGAAAGCGAAGGCTGAGGTCACCACGGAAGTCCATTGTGACGCCCGCCAGTCTCACGCTCTCAATTTGCATATGCCACAATTTTCGCCAACTTTCCGGCCATAACATCTTCATATGGCCCCTGAGATAGCGGATTGGATAGCCCTGCTCCATTCAGGAATCTTGAGCCTAGAATTTGTCTTTCCCTTAAGTCTTGATATCACTACGGAATTGTGACTCTTAGTATGCTTCCTCCTTTTACTGGTCAATACCACCGACTGAAATCTACATACGGCGTTTTCTTTTGCCTCAAGACTTGCTTTCAGTTCAATATAAAGCTTTCTTACTACCCTCTCTGCTTCCTCCTCTTTGAAGTAGATGTCACCGTCTTGAATGTTGGATCTACATATTGTCCACTTCTTTATCGTCCACATTGAATATTACTATCAGCATATTAGGAGGGATTCTTATAAACCTATCTTCCTCCTTATTTTGGTATATAACTTTGATAGGAATGCTGGGTCTATATGCTATGCATATTTTGGTCTTTTGCATCAAGGAATATCAATTCTTAATATCTTCTTTGTTTCCACCCTATTCTAATTATTTTAAACTGATGGAATGTCAGCGCCCTTCTTTGTCCTATCCTTCAAACTTGGCTTTTGGTGTAGGGTAGGAATCTTCACGATTCTAGTTGCTACAGCAATAGTTCCTATTTTGATATTTCTTGAGAATGTGAACAAGATTGATGCTCTGTCTCATAGTATTGGAGCAGTTGAATTTTGCCATTTCTTACTGAAGTCTATCTTTCACAAAACAATCAACACATTGTATAAAACTCTGGACTTTCAATTAAAAATAATATAGGTAAGTAAACGACTCATCATGGGAATGAAATTTAGACATACGTCGCGACTTTACTTAATATTAATGAAGTCAATAATGAATCAGATGGAAAAATTTCTTTGACTGAATAAATACTATGTATTGACATCTGATTTTGGAGATGCCTCATCGTAAATTGTATCATAATCTATATATTATAGAATGTGTTTATTTGAAATGTTTTCCAGAAATGTCGTTGCTCTTTTGACTGGGATAAATTTCATGACAAATTCGACAGTCATATTGCTGCTTTACTAGCCTAACATTGTAGGTATTCTATAATTAATGAGACAAATGTAGATCACGCTATCCTATAAGGATGTATAAGTTAACGCTTCTTTACGGCATTTTCGGACCATAAATTCGAAACCCATAATATTGTGAATATATATAAATACAATATTCAAATGAACTTGCTACGACTAATATCATTTATTTAATTATCGCTTCAATACAGTCGTTTTTCTTGTATTAGTGTGCTAACTTCTTATCTTCTGTCTTTAAACTAAAGGACAATGAGCCAGAGGGGAATCAATTCAACCTGTCACTTGCTCTCATGTTCCCAATATGGAATAGGTTGATACTTATAAGATATCAAAGGCTAGCATTTTCATTGAATTTTAGATATTTTATCTTCTACATAAAATTTCTAAACCCAAAATGTTTATACATCACATATTCTATCCACCATGATTATCATGGCCTGTACCAAGTTGGCGACTGTTTTTTACTGAGTGCACACATGTCTACACACGTGAAAAGCAGTTATACTCTTGTGTTGTTTTAAATATATATATTTTTTGAAAGAAAATAATATTATTTCAATGTCTATAATCTCATATCGAAGAGTGAATTTCCCAAAATGATATCTTCACCTAGCGTTTGAACAAATTTTCTGTTTATAAGAGCTTATATCAAAATATATTGAAAGGATTAGATGCTAGAATAAAATCTGCATGCTTATCCTCACACAATTAGAATTTGTGGGAATCCTTGCAGAACTTGGCGAATTCTACGGTGCTCTTTCTTCCCTTCACATAGCAGTCTTTTGCTGTTGTATTCATATAATTCTTTCTGACTCGTGTCCTTAGATGTAGCTTTATGTATAGTTTTCACAGTACAACATTTTAACTCTTGTCAAAGAATCTTTATTTATGTCATAACCTTTCTTTATTTTGTAGGTTTTATGCTCTTTCACTCATTGTTGACACCCAACAACTTTCGATCAGGTCAAAAGAGTGTTTGTAAAAAATCTGATTCGAATATATTTTCGTCTATTGACGAATAGCTAATAGATCGACACAACAAGCAGCTATTGCACAGCTGTGTCGGGAAGAATACACAGTGCACTGCGACGTCTAACGGACGCACCATTCTGTGACGGGGGCACGTTTACGCTAGAACGGTTTAGCCCCTTAAAGCTGGAGCGCTCAGGCAAGCACAACCAAAGGCCGCTTTTTTAACATCCCCCTCGTCATCATCGGCTAACAAAACCAGAAGAATAGACCGAGCAAGCAAGCACCTAACAAATAAGCATCATTATCTTGATAATGCTCCATTTTTTCTTCAACGACGCTTTTGTGTAAGAATTTTCGTTGGCGATATTTTTGCCTGGTCAAAATGCAATTGGCTCCGATCTGATTAATGTCAGGTTTGGGTGTAGGAACAATGGTTCGGACATCCCTGCGTGCGTAATTGTCCTCCGTTCTGGATGTATTGGTTGTTCCGTTAAGTGAGCTAGTTCCGTAGGGGAAAAACAAAGGCGAAGAGAAGGATGTAGTTTGTTTGGATGGAAGAACCACCTTTTGTTCCTTTCTCCTATGTGTGATTATTTTCATATTTCTTTGTTTGTTTCGTGGCAGAAGTAGGGACCTATTTAGTTGTCACGTGTAGAGGCGTTTGGTCGTAGGAACTAATTTGTTCCTGAAATTGGAATGAAACCACCCGAACTATTGTGTAAGTTCGGATCAACAATATGATTGGTCTTCATTGTGCTTGAAATGACAAGGACAAACGGAAAACTACTTCCTCATCTTCATCTAAGAAGCATTCTTTCGAATCGATGCAAAATAATTTGTTGAACCGTTCTCCTTGAAGATTATTTCTACATCAGTATGATTCAAAGGCACTGTAGACCTGATTGCTTTCAGAATCTTAATACCCCCTTCTATTTTAAAGAATCCCAAATGTAAAGTTTTATTACTGTATACTGTCTCTTTATCTTATTAATCTCTCTTATAAAAACACGAAATTGGAATTTATTGTTAAATTTTCCCCTCTCCCCTATCTTACAAAGAATCCCGAATGTAAAGATCCATTGATGCATGTTGCTACTTCACATTTCCCCTAGAAACAAAACTATAGGTTATTCTTAAATGTCTTATCTCGAAGAATCCTGAATGTAAATATTCGTGAGTGCAGCTACTTCATTTCCTTATAGAAATCAAATTATAAGTAATTCTTAAATGCTCTAACTCAAAGAATCCTGAATGTAAAGTCTTGCTCTGAGTCTCCTCTTCTTCTATTTTTTTCTGACACATTATATATATTGAATATATGCGAATATGAATAATAAAACCTAGTGTAAATAACATTTACAATTCAGAGAATTAACGAATGAGCTGCCATATTGCTAAATAAAACAAGCAAAATGACCAAAATATATTGTAGAGAGCTTGACACTATGTGTCCTGCTTTTAGAAGAACAATAGAGAGGCATAATGTTTACATCTCCATTTATTTGACAACTAGATGCAAAGTAGGGAAGCTATATAAAATCTCTATAAATCTGGTCAAGACAAAAATTGTTCTTCCAACTTTCTTTATCCAGCGCCAATCTTGAGGATAACTGCGGGTGATAGATTTTGGGATGTAAGTTCTGGATGATGCATTGCCAATATTGGACTATAAATCATCATTATCTATGTACATTATTGGACTATTATTTTCCTATTTTACAAGTGCCAAGTGAAAAGAAATTAAATCACTTGCTTGGTTCGTATGTTTTAAAATCGTCAACAATTAAATGAAAATCAGCCTTCCCTTCCTTAAGAGGCTAAAAACAGAAAGTGAATGACGGGCTAGCTACACTTTAAAAAGGTTTGGCTACAGAATCGATTAATGCATATTTACACTTCGAATATTTAAGGGGTTTTAATAACCAACAAAATCGTGTGTATGGAAAATAATTTCTCAGCTAAAAGCCCAGTCTATATAGGTTATAGTCTATAGAACCATTTTACTTTTTAAATGAAATTATCTTCCTGGTATTAACACGATGTCAATTTTGCGGGAACAGAACAGTTTGGTGAAATAAATAGGTAATGAAATTTTTTATTTTGAATATATTTTAGCAGTCAAAATAATAAGCCGCTAGAAGAATGAAAAGGTTATTTTTATTTAGTAAAATTAGAAATAGCAAATCAATAAGTTAATGAATAAATAAGAAATAAATACGTTTAAATGCCTATACATAAGCAAATATATAATAAAGATTCTTCCTTGCTTTTTACATTTTGACACAATCATTAAGAAATTTAGGGTTTGGTTTCTTTTCTCATTTCTTTTATTTCTCGAGCTCTGGGCTAACATTCTCTTCAGCACGGAGATCCAGAAGTACAATTTTCTCCGATGTTGAAGGTTATGTTAGCCCGAAAGCTCGAGAAATAAAATAAATGTGAAAAGAAACCAAACCCTTGTTTCCTTATACACTGTTTCATCAAAAGAAAATTGAAAACAAAACAAATATAGTTATGAATATTTTTTGTTGTTGTTAGATAAGGCTTGATAAGACAAAGGATCGATAAGATAAAGGGTTGAGGTGCAGTCGTGATAAAAAAAAAAAGATAATTATTTACCGTCAAGTAGCTTTTATTTTCAATTACTTGAGGAAAGATTACACATTAGTTATTTTCACATTATATAGAATTTATAAAGTTATTCCTATATTAGTGATTTAAAAGGGTAGATATGTTAACTACGCATATTTACAACAAAAAACTATATAACTAAACTGAAAGTCTTTCTAAAAACGATGATAACAAAAGTAAAATTATCAATGAATAAAATATATACTTATAAAAATATAGATGGACATTTTGCTGTAAGGAAATCGATCTATAGAAGCAAAGGTCGCCTCTCCCGTCAAAATTGTGGCCCTAAAAATAGAATTAGGTATGTCATTTGTTTACTGGAGGCCTTTTTTTCTGTCGGCGTTGGCACGTGATCACCAGTGTAGCCATTTTCTTTCTTATATATCGGCGCTACAATATATTGAGTGTGTGTAGGCCAAAATACCAACACACACGATTGCCATCTTACCTCTACTAGGGTCTCTCAGTCCTACTTTTATCTACTTGTGTCTACTTATTCCTTGCCACTACAGTGCCAGAACTCTCTCCATGACTGTCACAACCAGCTAATGTTCTGTACTAAACCGCGTTATATCTTATATAATCATATGTACCTAGAGAGGCAGCTCTCCCTTTAATTTTACATCAGAACGATGCCTTATGTTCATCACGCTAGTAAATGAACTTGACTTATATCTTATATATACATATGTACCTAGAGAGGAAGCTCTCCCTTTAATTTTACATCAGAACGATGCCTTATGTTCATCACCGCTAGTAAATGAACTTTACTTATATCTTATATACACATATGTACCTAGAGAGGCAGCTCTCCCTTTAATTTTACATCAGAACGATGCCTTATGTTCATCACCGCTAGTAAATGAACGTTACTTATATCTTATATATACATATGTACCTAGAGAGGCAGCTCTCCCTTTAATTTTACATCAGAACGATGCCTTATGTTCATCACCGCTAGTAAATGAACCTTACTTATATATACATATGTACCTAGAGAGGCAGCTCTCCCTCTAATTTTACATCAGAACGATGCCTTATGTTCATCACCGCTAGTAAATGAACCTTACTTATATATACATATGTACCTAGAGAGGAAGCTCTCCCTTTAATTTTACATCAGAACGATGCCTTATGTTCATCACCGCTAGTAAATGAACTTTACTTATATCTTATATATACATATGTACCTAGAGAGGCAGCTCTCCCTTTAATTTTACATCAGAACGATGCCTTATGTTCATCACCGCTAGTAAATGAACTTTACTTATATCTTATATATACATATGTACCTAGAGAGGCAGCTCTCCCTTTAATTTGACATCAGAACGATGCCTTATGTTTATCACCGCTAGTAAATGAACTTTACTTATATCTTATATATACAAATGTACCTATAGAGGCAGCTCTCCCTTTAATTTTACATCAGAACGATGCCTTATGTTCATCACCGCTAGTAAATGAACTTTACTTATATCTTATATATACATATGTACCTATAGAGGCAGCTCTCCCTTTAATTTGACATCAGAACGATGCCTTATGTTTATCACCGCTTGTAAATGAACTTTACTTATATCTTATATATACATATGTACCTATAGAGGCAGCTCTCCCTTTAATTTTACATCAGAACGATGCCTTATGTTCATCACCGCTAGTAAATGAACTTTACTTATATCTTATATATACATATGTACCTAGAGAGGCAGCTCTCCCTTTAATTTTACATCAGAACGATGCCTTATGTTCATCACCGCTAGTAAATGAACTTTACTTATATCTTATATATACATATGTACCTAGAGAGGCAGCTCTCCCTTTAATTTTACATCAGAACGATGCCTTATGTTCATCACCGCTAGTAAATGAACTTTACTAGCGGTAATGAAGAATGATCCACAACACCAATTTTGCCAAATGCATACAGAAGCCAGCCTGTCTACAATGGTTACGGGCTATGGCTCTCATCATTACATCATCATAACATAATAGATTCAGAACTTGAGACATGTATAAATATGTTATTAATATCATTAGCGCACGACCATACAGACAAATATCACAACCTAATATACAATTATTTTATGTGGCGCGTTATTGCTATGTATTAATTTATGCCTAACTGGCCTTGTCCTTATTGTTTGCGGAAGAGTATTGCTCGATACAAATATTAAATGCAATTCTACTGTCCTTAAAGCTTATGTCCATAGTTTGCTTAATTACCATTTCTAAGATTCCACCCTTCAGTGTTGCATATAAAATCAGAATGATCCAATACAGTATTAGAGCTCTAAAAGAAGCGGTCTGGTAGATTAAATTGGCGAAACCGCTGGAAGGATTCACCACTGATGAAACACTTTTAAATTTTCTACGAATTCTAAATAACTAACTGGGTCATTCATAAAACTATAAAAACAAGAGAGTTAAAAGAATAAGCGATAAATTGTATTCACAATAAACCCCACCGCTATATATTTCTTTCAGTCGATAAAAAAAATAAAGATTTATTATCTTAGAAG
Source organism: Cordylochernes scorpioides (assembly GCA_030710605.1). Lineage (NCBI taxonomy): Eukaryota > Metazoa > Arthropoda > Arachnida > Pseudoscorpiones > Chernetidae > Cordylochernes > Cordylochernes scorpioides. Next base: position 54,646,035 of record CP092872.1, read on the forward strand.
GGCAGTGGAGAAGAAGGAAGAAGAGCAATCGACCACCGTGGTGCCAGGCACGATGCTAATCCAGAGTCACAGATAAAATGATAAAATGGGCTCAGACGAACAAGGAACCATTTAGCCGTATCAAATTAAATTTGCTCTTTATCAACCATAAATTTTCTGCAACATTTTATCTCCTAAAAAAAGTCTAAGCTCTCTAAAGCATTCATATTTTTAACGGGATTAGACACATGATTATTCATGAGATAACTCGCTGATATTCCAAAATGGCTGGCCCCATTAACATCGTTGAGATTGTATCATAGATCATTAGGTTAGGTGGTATAAAATTGCCAATTAGGTTTTCTCCAAAAGGTGATAAAAGCATTTTTTCCATCAGATTATTTTTTAATAAATTATTATTTTATATATATATGTTCAATTTAATATTTTATAATATATAAATATTTTATTAAATTTGACCAGAAAATAAAAACTTTTTTAATTATTATTTTTGTTCTGTTGAATATAGTTTTTCTTTTCTTTTGGATTTGTTAAATGTGTTTTTTTAATAAACTCATTTACCAAAAATATAATATTATATAGTTAAGTTTGCTTAAAATAAAATAAGCATATTTGTTAATAATTGATATTTCATTCTTTTCTTTTTTTTTTTTTTTTTGTAAGTCAAATTTGCATTCGACAATCTAAACATTTACTTAATAATTTATTACTTTTTCATTCTCTCCACTCGAAATATAAGATATATATATAATAGCTAAAAATAGAGCAAAAAGTAGTAACATTGAAATATTATGTCATAACTTTATTCTATAACGTAATTACCTAAGGCAACGTAATTGCCCAAGTAATTTTAAATAAAAAAAATTAAATGAATATTTTTTTTTCAGAAAACTCGGAAAATATTGGAAAAGTCAAAATGAAATTAATATTCAATGATATAAAAGCAGTCATTTCTTTCTATAGGCTTTATTCGAATTGAATTATTTTGAAGATTATGTTATATATTTTAAAGAAAAAAATCTCAATTAATCAAAACGAAATTAAAATCCAGTAATGTGTACAGCAGCCATATCTTACTATATTCAGTATGAAATAAGTGGGGGGGAACTATATATGTATTTTAATATAGTTAAATTTATAGGGAAAAGGTTAAATATTGCTTTAGAGTGAAGAATTACTGAAAAAAGTGTTATACGAGCAGCAACTATTTTCTGAAAATATTCCAACTATAGTAGATGAATTGCATATTTGTAAGAATCAAATTTTAAAGTAAAAATATCAAGGTAAATATTTCTTCAGTGAAAAAATGAATAAAAAGTTTACAATATAAATTTTTGCGAACAGTGTTACATCGGAGAAACCGGTCGATCTATCTGCACCAGATTATCTGAACACAGCCGCAACATACGCACCAACGACCGCAAGTCTCTCTTATGCCAAACACATCACAGAATTTCGCCACTCGTTCAATTTGGACAGCGCTGTATGCGTTTACAAGGGCGTCGGGAACAAGTATCAGCGCCTAGTCCTTGAATCTTTGGTCTCGCACTGCACGCCCAGTTTCAACCGAAAAATCGACCTCCCACCCCAATACTCCGTGTTTTACCTCGCCAATCCCCCCAGCTGAACTATTTACCTACTTTATTTGGCTATCTTTCATGTCCATAGTTTTAAAATATTTCCAGGTTGTAACCTGAAGAAGGGCATTCTTGCCTGAAAGCTTGTTTTTTACCATTTAGAGAAAATCACCACGTTTTTATCGCCTTCATTTCAAATATAAACACTAACTATTTATTCTTGTAGCCCGTTTAGATATAGCGCGGAACTGGATAATTCATGAAAAGATACACTTAGAAATAAAAATCAAAGGAAATATTACTTTATCCAAAATAAAGTTCTGTGATATGAGCAGCAACCATTTCTTCCTGTAGACTGTCCAACTATAGCGAAATTGCATTTCAAAAGAAAATTTAAGGGAAATATTATTTTAGTCAAAATAAATAAAATTTTGTGATATAGGCAGTAACCATTTCTTCCTGTAGACTGTCCAACTATAGCGAAATATCATAATTCTGTGTAATTGGATTTCAAAAGAAAATTTAAGGGAAATATTATTTTAGTCAAAAAATAAATAAAAATTCTGTGATATGAGCAGCAGCCATTGCTTCCTGTAGACGGTCCAGCTATAGCGGAACTGGATAATTTGGAAGAGTTGGCGTCTATTAAACGGTCCCTTGGGCAGGAGCTATTTCCGGAATGGAGGAAGGAAAGAAGATGGCGGAGTGGAGGAATATGGTAATCGTTTGATAGGCGCTCATTGTTCAGCTCATCGTCTGTGATACCAAAATTGGATCCTTTTTTTTTCCCTCCCAAGACCTTCTATAACCTGGTTTCTCCATTGTTAGAGGCGTTGTTTGGAGACGTGCTTTTTTATATTCTTCATACTGTGGTTGATTAATTATTCTTTCTATTCCGTTTTTATCTTTTTTTTTTCGACCTCGACTCCCTAACCTTCTAATCGAAATTCGAGATTCAACGTTTTTTCTCTCTCAATACTTACAGACCCAATTTATCAACTGATTCTATCAAAAATCATTTCATTTATCACTTTTGGGAAAAATTATAGATTCATAGAAGAAAAAGAAGACTGATAATTACCAAGATGCTTTATTACCTAAAGATATTTATAAACAATAAGGAAAGACAAAAGATTATAAGAAATTTAACTTGATAAAATTATGTACACACCAGCAGCCCTATTCAATAACCGCTAGCTCACAAACCAATCCAACGAGGCTGTGTTATATAAGCAGAGATGAAAATTAGCCTAGACAATACTACAACAATAGACAAATTACAACAGAGTATTATATCACTGAAATATTCCAGAATTGTCACTTTTAACAATCAACTCAGAAGATAAATTTTATTGTCAGGAGAGATATTTGTTTAGACAAGAAAGAGACACGGAAAAAAAAAAATCTCAAGAAATCTTTAAGATGCTTTTTTATGTTTTACTCAAAAGGAATGCACAAACTTGGATCGTAAATTAAATTGATAAACAGCTTGGTGTTTGGATTTGGATTGCAAACTATGGAAGTGATTGTTTTCAAATTATTTATGAAATTTAGTAATGTTCTTCCCTAAATTGTAACCCCTTTTTATATCTTTATGAAGCATTAAATTAATTTATAAGAATGTTTTTAGTAGCTCAAATTACAAAGAAAATCTCCCATTAAAAGAACCAAATTCATTATCATTTTAAAAACCTCTATACGTATATTGGTGGAATCATTTAATTGATTTTCTCCAACTATACGAAAGAGCCCAATTGTATCATTTGTTTTCGAGGAAGGGCCTTTTTAGTTCTGTAACAGCTTCAATGTATTAAAACCTTAGTAAGTATAAAATTGAGTGTCATATTTTATTAAAGTTACTTACATTCCAAATATTCTTGTGGAAATTTATAGAGCGTAGACATTTATTACAAGAAACGCGTGTTGGATTTAAGACCTAGAACTGTATTTCATTTACGGTTTTTTGACGAGAGAGCTTGTAGTTATCAAGACGATAAAGCCCTGCGTACAGCTCTTCGTAATACAGTAGAACCTCTCTGTAAAGGATACCTAGTTGTAGAACTAAAGTGTCCTTTATGGAGAGATGTCCTCTTAACAGAGAGTTGATAAATAGTAAAAATGACAATTTTGAAAACTAAAACTGTTCTTTGTAGAGAGGTGTTCTCTAGCATGAGTGTCCTCTCATGAAGGTTCTACTGTAGGTATAAAATCAAAAATGTGTTTCTTGTAATAGTAATATATTCCTGTTTTTATTATTTACTCAGATTTAATAAAATTATCAGACACTTCTTCACACAAACAGGAGCCTAGAATTACCCTGCGAGTGTTTAACTTGATTTATTTCGTTCACATACGCTATTCATTCCATCGCCAGTTTGTATAGATTCTGTTTCTGTTCCAAAATAATTTTATTAGATACCGCTCAACAAGAGCAACCTAGTTTATGTTATGTACAATGAATAATGTTAAAAATAATGAAAGCATATCCTGACTAGGAGCACATGTGCTTTTTAGATGGCAGAGCGCCATATAGTGGAACAGAAATCAACTAAACATTGATTTAACCTGTTCCCTGATATTTGGCCAACCCAATTTCTTGATAAATCAAGAAAAAGCCAACCACGAATGCGTTTCGCGCTGTTGTCTTGTCAGCGTGGAGCAGGCTGTACCACTGCGACCAAAATATTTGGTCCCAGAGGCTTCTTGAGAAACCAAGAAATGGGCATAATAATAATATGTACAGGTTCTTCAATAATAAAAAAAGTGTCCAATGCGGGATTCGATCCCGGTTCATGGCTGTCGGGAATTGATAGTTTATATCGTTTGTCCATCGACTGTTTTCAATAGTTTGTATGGATACTGTCTGGCAGAAAATGATAGAAAACAAAACTATGGATAAAATTGCAATTTATTTTCTTCTAAACCATCACAAGTTATTCAAAATAAACGAACAAAGAGATAATTAGAGAAAATAGCCAAGTAACAACATATTGGAATATTGATTATCCTTTATCGAAAGGAGAACAAAATCGTGAGGGAAAGAGTTTCTTTCACAAGATTTTTTTGTTTTTGATAATGCATTAACTTCATATCATTATTGAACTTATAATTAAACTTTTGTTAAAATAATGAATATATATTCTGCTACAGTAGTTTTAAAAGCTATCTTTTAGTTGAGTACATTCGTGACAGTCCTCCTTAAACAGCTATGTAAGCCTCTTTGCATTATAAATCGTAAAAATATATAAATTAAAGCAATACAGGATAACTAGAGATGCTCTGTGAGGTATTTAAAACAACCAACATTAGTATAGCTATATCACAATTTCACCTTTTCTGATCCTTGTTATTTAATGTAGTACTAAAATTTTAAGAATAAAACAATGGTATAATTTCGTTTATTTGAATTTATATGAACCGTGCTAAATGTTTATAGAGTTGAAAGGTTTTGACAAACGCGAAGGGTTACAAATAATGCGTTATAACAGGAAACAACAGACATGGAAGTTCCATTCACGGGGTTACCCTTTTTTTAACCAAATTTAACTTGCCATGTATGCATACACATGCTTTATATATATTGTAACAAAGTGTTCATTAATTTTATTATTTTTATTACCAGAGTGGTCATCTTTATGTTATATTCTGCTACTCTGTAAATTTCCCTCGTGGCTTATCTTTTGTTTACCATTCATAGTTTGTTCTTGCCTCAAATAAATTGCTGTGTCATCCCGAAGTTGGTCTTCCCTAATTTTCCACGTGGTATTTTGGTGGAGATGCTGGGTAAGTTAGGGAAGACAAACTGAAGAGCGCCGAGAAGACCTTGAAGCCATGGGTGCTGTGATCTTCATTTTCGGAGACTGACTCCAGGATTCCACCGCCGTGCTAAAGCCAAGACTTCCCTCCAAGATGACGATGTCCCTATAGACGATACGACGACAAAACCGCTCTTCACCCCGCAGGAAAAAGGACGCAAAGGTACTAGGGACAAAGTTCCAAGACTTCGATGGAATCCTTGGCAGAAGCACGTCAGATCCATGTCAGTATCTACAATAATTGCTAGCTGTGGGTTACAGCTCCCATAGGGAAAGAAGCTATGTAACAAAGTGTTTATTAATTTTATTATTTTTATTAACAGAGTGGTCAGCTTTTTATGTTTATATTTTGCTACTTTTCAAATATACCTCGTGGCTTATCTTTTGTTTACCATTCATAGTTTGTTCTTGCTTCAAATAAATTGCTGTGTCATCCCGAATTTGGTCTTCCCTAATTTTATACGTGGCAATATATTTATAATAAAAGCGAAAATTTAAAATCTCTTAATAAAATTGTGCGCATCACAACACAATGTTGAGTTACACGAGTCCTTCTAAAATTCCAACTACTACTCATAAATTAATTCAAAGCATAATACGCCATCTATATGAAATGAAATGAATTAAGCACGAATTTATTTTATACAATATTTTTCATCGCGGTAAGGATAGTAGAGGTTTGTTTTGTGTATAAACGAAACATTCGTGCGCAAATGATTTCATTACCTATATTACTCCTCACTCCGGACCATATATACAGTTTCCCGCCATCCTTGCAGCCCTCTATATGGCAGACATCAATCCAGAAGAGGACATCCATACGAACAAGGCACTTTTGTTGGCTGGTATTGTGATAAGGGTGCACGGACCGATCTGATCTGTTTCATGGACAAGACACCCTCACCACCTCAGTTGGCCGGTATCGTGATCAGGGTGCACAGACCGATCTGATCTGCTCCATGGACAAGACACAACCACCACCTCAGTTGGCCGGTATCGTGATCAGGATGCACAGACCGATCTGATCTGTTCCATGAACAAGACACAACCACCACCTCAGTTGGCCGGTATCGTGATCAGGGTGCACAGACCGATCTGATCTGTTTCATGGACAAGACACAACCACCACCTCAGTTGGCTGGTATCGTGATCAGGGTGCACAGACCGATCTGATCTGTTTCATGGACAAGACACAACCACCACCTCAGTTGGCTGGTATCGTGATCAGGATGCACAGACCGATCTGATCTGTTCCATGGACAAGACCGCATCACCTATATTACTCATACAGATGCAATCTTCACAAAAAAGGATCATTATTACCCCAAATCTGCAGGCCACGATGTAATCTGTGCTAGATATGGCCGTTTTGAGATGGTTAACGGAAGAGCTGGTGGGGGGGCTGGCGTGGGAGGGGGCCCAATAAACCAGAGTTATGATGGCGGTGGCGGTTTATGGCTCCAAGGCCGTAAAAGATCGCCTGGCCGGTATTAAATTTCGTCTGCTGCACCAACAGGGATTTCCGTGTTAGCGTCTGCCTTTCAGAAAGTCTTACAGTAACTGGCAGCTTTTATTACGGCACTACTGAATATCTTCATTGTTTTCTCTCTCTACACGATTGGAACTGAAGTTTCTTTTGGTGTTGAGGAGGCGGCATATCTCGGAACATATTCACCCAGAGGTTGGCTAGTCTTGAGGTTGTCTTTATGTGACTTATAGCATAGAGTGACAAGAATTGAGCATGCAGTATAGGATATTCATATATTGGAGTGTGGAGGGTTAAAGCGTATTGGAAATGTAGTCGGTAGGAAGAAAGAATTATGAGATCGAATACACTCAGGAACAAAACTTAAGAAAGTTCCTTTGAATCAAAGTCTTTGATGTGGCCTGTCATCTGTATTTTTTAAGGAGACAGGCAATTTTTTTTCATACTTGGTTATCTCGTGTGTCTTCAATAAAGGGATCACTGTGTATCAAATATCCTTCAAAGTTATTGTCTGAATCCTGATATACATTCTAAAATGTACAACTTCTTCAAGTTTTGTCTATGAGTGTAGATAGAGCGCGAAATGAGGAATCTATAAAAGATGGAAGATCGAAATTTTAAATATATATTTCATATAAAGAAGTAAAAACAAGTTTTTTTATGTTGAAAATATTTTTATATATTCATTATGGCATATCAGGAAAAGATTAATTAAAATTATTTTTGTAATATCACTTATTCGAAGTAGAAAGAACAGAACTCTAACCTACCGGTATTTTCGATGCTACCTGAAAAATAATTCAAACTTTTTCATTTTTTCTCAATTTCAAAAAACGAATGTAACTATTTATATAGAAAATATCTTCAAGTATGCATTTATCTTGTTATGATAATTTCGAATCATTTTTGGCTAAAGCATTTGTTATTTTGAGAGAGCGGAGATATTCTTCATTGATACATCATGACCAAACTTTCATTTATTTATCACAAAACACACTCTATATCCTATTTGGATATTTGCGCGTAAATGTTTAAACTATTTTTGTACATAGCACAATAACGTATGGTTCAACAATCTGGTATCTATATATAAACAAATTGGATTTTCACTACAGTATAATTTTCTTAAACTCTGTATACATGCTTATAATACAACATACTCGAATTGTACACATTTTTCGCAAGAATACCTAAATATACGAATTTGATTTTGTCAAACATACTTAAAACTCCTGGGGAATTGATAGCAGAAGATTTATATACTCTGCGACCTTTCTTTAGTTTGGAAGACCGGGTTCTCCAATCACAAGGTCAGGCCAATAACAAGCTAACACCGATATTACTAGTTATCCATATATAACGAATATTTTACCTACTGTAAAGCCATTAGGATTTAATTATATTCAACTATTGATTTTGTACATTTACAAAATTTCACAAATTTACTCTTTACTCAGACCTAACTCTAATTCCTGTTACATTTCCATCAAACTAGATCAGATATATCTTCCTAATAAGAAACTATGTATATATATATGAAATTTCAGATAGTGAGAACAAAAGGCATCTCCTGATCTTGCAATTGAAAGTTGATGATGGCTTACGCCATTATCGTTCTTTTCTAATTATTCAAGAATATTAGCCAAATACAGCGATTGGTTGATATTTATTCCAACAGATTGAGCAAGCCAATCAGAAACGTTTAGTTGCACGATCAGGAGAAGCTTTTTTTTTAAATATGAATCATCTACCTGATCCCAATACAACATTTCATTTTCATACTGTTACTTACAAAAATAGAAATCATTTATTGAGGAACAATTATCAGACTTCCAGGGAAAGTTTCTTTCAAAATCTCTAATCTCTATCTTTCGGGTACGAGCGCCCTACTACAGGAGGACACACGGTATGATAATTCGCCAATATGACAAGAGTTAAAATATTATCAAATACTAATTAATATCAAATACTAATTTTATAAAATGCTGTAGATATAAAAATTTGATATTTAACTATTATACAAATGGAGACAATATCTTTTAAAATATATATTGTCGCGTATATGAGCGTATATGGAGTACTAAATGGATTGATTGAAAGATGTATTGAACGGTGAGTTCTTTGTGTATATATAACACTAAAAACCGGAACCTATATCGGATTTTACCATGTACTAAGGTAGGATGGAGTACTAAAAGGATTGATTGAAGGATGCATTTAACGACCAGTTCAAGGAATCAGCCTCGTACCACATTGTGGACCAACTGAATAATCATTCGTTTATACACAAGAACAAGATTTTTAGCGCAGCTCCAGGGCCTTCAAGTTCCTGGAATCAGGGCGCGACAAGTCAACCGTCGAACCAAGGAGGAATAGTGAAGTTCATGATCATCGACGGAGAAGCTGTTATCAGAGGTTGTGATGGACTTTTGCCCATAGTGCCAGTGATGATTAAGGATCCAAAAGGAATCCGACGTGTATATGCGTTGTTGGACACTGGAAATGGAAACTATGGCTATATTTGATAGCTTCGGAAAATATAAGTTCAGAATCTTTGGTTTCCAATCGTTTTCAATGTCTATGATATTGAAATTTGGCATCCCATTGTGTTATATTTGTATCCTCTCAACAGGCCTTACAATCTAAAAACGCGGTGTTTCACCATAAAAATATAAAATATATAATTAAACTTCAATTATAGTAGCGCGACAAGAAACAGTGGTAGATTAAACTGTTGGTTCACTACTGATGAGTCAGGAACTTTCCAGTAGTTTTCTCTAGCGTTTGGTAGGTTGTGTAGAAATGTGTATTTTAAAGAATATAAAATTATAAAAATCCGAGTTGATTGGTAATATTTTGAATCTAAGGGCAATAGAGAAAGCTTACTTGAATATGAGTGAAAAAAGGCCAAAATATAAAAAGAAATTAGAAGGATTATGAAGGATTGTTTCCTTTTTCTCTGGATATTATTCTGTTTTTTACCTAATCAGTTCATATAGTAGTTAAACCTGAGGAAACGAAACCTCAATTCTGAAATTTTGATGTTAGTCAATTTTGCTATTATAGAACTGACCTTGAATTTTGGATGATTGGGAAATCAGTCAATATAATCAAGGAATGAAAAACAATGGAAAATGTGCACATAGAGTGAATATAAAATAATATTATTATATAGTAAAAAGGGCATATATTGGATTTAATAAAAGATTTATCCGCCAATATTTCGGTTGATTGAACGCCAACCTTTATCGAGGCATAATAATACATATTATAAATATAAAATATTATCGTTCTTTTCTAATTATTCAAGAATATTAGCCAAATACAGCGATTGGTTGATATTTATTCCAACAGATTGAGCAAGCCAATCAGAAACGTTTAGTTGCACGATCAGGAGAAGCTTTTTTTTTTAAATATGAATCATCTACCTGATCCCAATACAACATTTCATTTTCATACTGTTACTTACAAAAATAGAAATCATTTATTGAGGAACAATTATCAGACTTCCAGGGAAAGTTTCTTTCAAAATCTCTAATCTCTATCTTTCGGGTACGAGCGCCCTACTACAGGAGGACACACGGTATGATAATTCGCCAATATGACAAGAGTTAAAATATTATCAAATACTAATTAATATCAAATACTAATTTTATAAAATGCTGTAGATATAAAAATTTGATATTTAACTATTATACAAATGGAGACAATATCTTTTAAAATATATATTGTCGCGTATATGAGCGTATATGGAGTACTAAATGGATTGATTGAAAGATGTATTGAACGGTGAGTTCTTTGTGTATATATAACACTAAAAACCGGAACCTATATCGGATTTTACCATGTACTAAGGTAGGATGGAGTACTAAAAGGATTGATTGAAGGATGCATTTAACGACCAGTTCAAGGAATCAGCCTCGTACCACATTGTGGACCAACTGAATAATCATTCGTTTATACACAAGAACAAGATTTTTAGCGCAGCTCCAGGGCCTTCAAGTTCCTGGAATCAGGGCGCGACAAGTCAACCGTCGAACCAAGGAGGAATAGTGAAGTTCATGATCATCGACGGAGAAGCTGTTATCAGAGGTTGTGATGGACTTTTGCCCATAGTGCCAGTGATGATTAAGGATCCAAAAGGAATCCGACGTGTATATGCGTTGTTGGACACTGGAAATGGAAACTATGGCTATATTTGATAGCTTCGGAAAATATAAGTTCAGAATCTTTGGTTTCCAATCGTTTTCAATGTCTATGATATTGAAATTTGGCATCCCATTGTGTTATATTTGTATCCTCTCAACAGGCCTTACAATCTAAAAACGCGGTGTTTCACCATAAAAATATAAAATATATAATTAAACTTCAATTATAGTAGCGCGACAAGAAACAGTGGTAGATTAAACTGTTGGTTCACTACTGATGAGTCAGGAACTTTCCAGTAGTTTTCTCTAGCGTTTGGTAGGTTGTGTAGAAATGTGTATTTTAAAGAATATAAAATTATAAAAATCCGAGTTGATTGGTAATATTTTGAATCTAAGGGCAATAGAGAAAGCTTACTTGAATATGAGTGAAAAAAGGCCAAAATATAAAAAGAAATTAGAAGGATTATGAAGGATTGTTTCCTTTTTCTCTGGATATTATTCTGTTTTTTACCTAATCAGTTCATATAGTAGTTAAACCTGAGGAAAACGAAACCTCAATTATGAAATTTTGATGTTAGTCAATTTTGCTATTATAGAACTGACCTTGAATTTTGGATGATTGGGAAATCAGTCAATATAATCAAGGAATGAAAAACAATGGAAAATGTGCACATAGAGTGAATATAAAATAATATTATTATATAGTAAAAAGGGCATATATTGGATTTAATAAAAGATTTATCCGCCAATATTTCGGTTGATTGAACGCCAACCTTTATCGAGGCATAATAATACATATTATAAATATAAAAAAATTACTTTCACTTACACATAGTAAGTCTAGAAGGATCTCCCGTCGACCAAGAGTCTTCCTCCTCCACACTCCACAGTGGGGTCTCCCCACTCACCTCTCTAGATTTAAGAAATATTCATATAGGCATACAGACCTCGGCCGACAGGTAGATTGTGAGGGCGTCATCATCCAGGTTTTTTTAATTATCCATATCTAAAATCTACTTCAGCTATTGTTAAAGCTTTCCGAGGAACTCTCCAGGCAGAATTAGCATGTTGAAATGAAAGCCGTCCAAAGTAGATCCCTGCCATGAACGCTGAAGTCGTTTAAAACCACGTAGTAACCATCTGTACTTGAACCGATTGTGTTAACCGACCATTTTGTCTTGGTGCCCTGAGTTTATGATAGGCTTAATGTTGTTAGATTAGCATCAAAGAGAATGTGTTAATCCTCCATCTCAGACAACTTGGCAAAGACCTCCAGGAAGCACCAGTCCTCCTCGCTTTCAATTCCAGGTACGACCGTCCAATTTCTTTCCTCCTTAGGTCCTGTCAGGCGGAACAATGACAGCCTTATCTATCTCCCAGCGGTCGTCAGTTTCATTAGAAAACCAGACGTTCTTCTTTCCTGTCAGGAATTGTCTCTCTCTATATATTTGTCTATTTAGTATTGTCCCCAGCGTGGTTAACCAGTGTCATTGACCACGTGGACATACTGAATATACGAGTACTTGGAGAATCCTCAATTTGACACCTGACTCACTTTGTAGGCCTTTAATATAAAGGTCATTTACATCAGTTGAGAACCCCAGCTTTATAATTTTAAAATACTCTTCATATAAGAGAATAGAAAATATTGCAGACAACACTATATAATTTGTGTTGTACTGTCTTAATGGGGTTCACAAAGAACTGGGCTGTATTCACCCAAAGGTTGCACGCGGTAGTCTACTGTAGTCTTAGTGTTCTTTACTGCTTCAATAACTCCCATGGCAATGTCTCTGTGGTGTACACGGCAATCTGGTATATACAGCATTGCTCCAATGGTTCACAAGGTACTGTGATGCACTGCCCCAATGGTTCACAACGCACTGTGCTGCACTGCCCCAGTGCGAGAAGCGGAACGGCGCTGGACGACCGAATTAAGTGACCGCTTGGCCGACCGGAAGTCTTTTTTACGAGGCTCATTCAGTGATCTGAGTCGAAGTGTTGTCACGCCAGCGGTAGGCCCTATTAGCATGGCCGTTACTGGGACTTCAGCATTCCTAATTAATTGGATGGATTTGCATAGATGCATATACAAGGTCGGTCACAAGTAATATGCCTGAGATCACAATACCATATAAACTAAGGATCCAATGATATTCCAGACCAATTGTCAAATATCGCCGTCACATCGAACGTACTAAGTAGGGCCACCGTCAAAGTAAGACAAATATTCCCGGACGTGATGAAGAGGTTTAGGTTAAATTCTCGGACTAATTTGAGGCTATTCACAATTTTGCTTATTTCTTCTTAAATATGATTAATAAAAAGCTTTGTAATTTGATTAAAAAAGGGTCTACTAGTGACCTGAATCTGTAGGATATGAGATGTGACAGAGCTTATCCTTAAAGAAGAGTTTCTTGATTCCAAACTTGAGTCAAAACACCTGCCAGGTATTAGAGAAATAATTTTATTGGCGGTATCAGGACTCTCTCTTGCCAAATTTTCTAATTGGTATTCGTAAGTTGCGTAAAACTTTACCATATGGTGTTTAGAAATGGAATATATATTCTAACTCAATTGATTTTGTGCTGCGTTGATAACAATACGATACCCTCAAGTGACTACCTGCTATAGAAACGTTCTTAGAAATGTCCGAATTTAAATAGAGATAAATTCAATTACCAGAATGGCAGATTAGAGAAACCTATACTTCGCAATGACAATAGACTAGAAAGAGATTCAAATGGGTCCCATGGGGCGAAGGAAGTTAAGATACTCCCTGTAGACAAGTCCCAAGTGGACGAACTCAAGCTTCATCACAGCAAAATTCTTACTTACAAAATTATATTTTTTCCAATTTTTTCCCAAGTTGATATCATTACATCATAAGGATGATAAGGCACAATTTGGATTATAGATTATAAACCCACGGTAATAAGACCAAATCCAAATAAATAGTGCGTGACGTTTCGGTAACAGCGTTGTTACCATCAAGTACAATCAGTATTTTTGTCTGAAGATGGTAACAACGCTGTTACCGAAACGTCACACACTATTTATTTGAATTTGGTCTTATTACCTTGTGATTACATCAAAAATATTCAGGAAATGTGATAAGAAATGCTACCCTACTAAAAAGATTAATTGAAGGACGCATTGAAGACACCAGAGGACTCCCTCGTTCTACATTTAGGGACCAACATTAACGAGGGAAACCAAATATAACGTCTTACCACCATTTCATAACTAGATTTGTGGGTTGATCAAATGTCTTCAAATACTTATCATCTTCCACAAAATCTCTGACATTTTAAACCGTAAAACAAAATTCAAATTCACCATTATAAATACATCCCTCGGGTCTGAAGATCCTGTCAACAAATCAAAAGTGAGGAAAAGCCTATCAATTCTACAACAAATTTATTTTTTAATAGAATTTCACTGTTCAATTTTTCGATCTTCTTGAAGCCAGAAGATGGCATTTATCGCGTTATTTATAAAGGTATGCAAACTACTTCCTGTACGTATTGTTATTTATTGACATGGGGGCGGAAATACCTTTTTTTTTATTAGTTACCGCAGTTTTCTCGTACATACCCTCACAGGGGAAAATAATTATTACATAGCAGAGTTTAGAAATGGAATTAATATTTACATAATTACACAATAGCATACTTGAGTCAAAAAAGGCGATCCATTGAATATGTTGATATGAAAAAGAGCGTACCTGAGCGTATCTGTGAAATAAAAATAATTTTTGATGATTTTTTTCTCTAACAGATACAGGTACACCCTTTTTTTATATAAACAATTACATATGATTCTTTATTGTTTATATGCTAACTTTTGAAGTTGTCCTTCCAAAGATCTATTTAAAAAATAGTTTTTACAGATATGTCTGCGTGGAAGGACATGTCCTCCAAGATAGATTATATACAATAAAGGAGGATCATTGTTAACCATTTATCGTTTTGTTTTATTAAAATATTTTAAAGCGATTTTAAGAGCCTATAACAACAGAATTTGTTTCTTTTCCCCTGGCTACTCGCGCAGTTTGCAAACCCACGGGTCTTTAGGCTGATATAATTCCAAGTTTTCACAGATTATAAGATTAAATTTATGCTATGTGAATATTTCAGCTATGATGTTTGTTCTTTAAGTTTTATACCTTCCAGAATGTGGAGGTTTCAAATTCTGGATTCGTACAGTAGTTAAAAGCACAAGGAAGACATGTTATTTATCTGAGATCGATTTTTCATATTGTTACGTGAAATGAAAAGCGCATTCCAGAATGGAATGTTTTCGGAGCGTTCTCGAATAATGTAGAACAATCGGAGAATTTGACGATTTAAATTAATTATGAAACTTTTAGTATTGTCTGCTTTCTGATTGGCTGACTGACCTTGAGCGTTCTGGAAAGATCTACTCCTGGATATATAGAAATGCAGAGCTCATATCGGGGAGAACTGCTGCTTACCGCCGAGGCTGGTGTACTTCGAAGAAGATTCTAGAAGGTTATATACTAATTTCTGCCTTCTGTTCTGTTCTCCTGTTTTCCTTTACATGCTGAAGTTGCGACTGGTGTATTGTTTTCCGTTGTTTTCTTCAACACTTTTCTGTAAATCTTTTTTTAATAAATAAAGTCCTAAAGATCCTCTATACCCACGGAAGTTGTATTTAGATTTCTCTTTTAATTTCTATTTCTGCGCGGGCATTATATTTTTATAACAAGTGAAAAAAATTGAATTCCGCTTGTAGATGGCTTTATCGTTAATTCTGGGAGAGTTTGAAATCAGATAGAAGGTCTCTAGAGAGTATCCAAGAGCTCTAAAGATAAATCGAGTGTTGATATTCAGGGGAAGGAAGATATTAGCAGAGAATATATTCACTAATATATATCAAATATATCAATGTGTTTTCACCTATAAAATATTTTACTCGCTGCCCCTCTTCTCTTTTGCCTAACAATAGTTGCTATTGTTTTCGTCAAAAACGCTCGATGTTTCTAAGCACCAATGCATTAAAAAAATGTACCGAACAGAGTGGGAAGTAAGAAAATTGAAACTCCCCATCGGGACTCTAAACATTACTAATTACTTCTCCATCTATAGGAATAAATATCACCTAAACTTAATAACTTTTCAGCTTGATAATTTAAACTTGTTTGGCCCTTGTTATATTTATATTCTATAATTATGTCCGAAAATATATTGTCTTGATATAAATCAAGAAAAGCTAACCATTGTTTGTCCATATTAGCACGGTGCCACAAACACCACGCAATGTAGTCATAGAGGCTTTTTAATAAATCAATGGAAAAGTAAATTTGCCCAAAAGAATTGTTCATCTTCATTTGCGCAATATATAAAGTTATTTTTTCTTAATATTCGGCTAAAATTTTAAAGAATCTAAGCTTCTCAAAGATAATTTCTATTTAAAATAATCTCTTATTTTCTTCATTACCATACAAAGACCACGTAATGTTTGAATATTTCTAATAAAGAAATTAATAAAGTGTTATCTATCCAGACAGGTACTAGCACAGTATGCACAAACACAGTCCGGTGGTCTCAGGCCTTTGAACTATCCCAGTTTTCAGAAATAATTGTACAAGTCATCAAGGCATTCCAATATTGACAGACATAAAAGCAGCAAGAGATCTCTAGTTTTGGTTGCCATCCAAGCGCCAGCGTGGCCAAAAAAAAGAGTCCCTATGCTCAACAGATATAAAAGTCCCAGGTAAATCCACAAGGAAGAGGACTTCACACACCATCTTGACGGCCAGGTCCATAGATCAACCCACTAATTGGCCAGGCGGCGGGTGAAATATTGAGAGGTCGTGCCCCTACTCGGGACTTATTAATGGACAAGGAAAGCCTTGTGTACATATGTTGTATTATACCTAAACATGCAGGATTGATGTACTACCCCCTTACTCCATTAGCCTCATCTAGATCTTCTAATGATGCTGGATCGAAGAAATTGCCCTCTCACATCTCTCTCCGTTACAGAATAATGGTCTACTATCAAAGTTGTTTGATTTTCAAATACAATGTTTAATTTATTTATTTTTGATACATTTTTATAAAAACTACTGTAATCGTTTTAGTCACATATATACATTAGGAAATGGGAAGGGTAGCTCTTTGTAATTTTGTTTTATCACAGATATGGCAAGATATATTTATTTTTAAATTCTTGGTACTGAAAAGTTCATATTTGTCTAATGTGAATGGAAGAAAAATTTTAATTTCGTTATTTTTACATCTAAAAGTATTTTACAACAAGAGAATTAATTTTTTTTTTCAAAATTTTATATTTTTCTTCTTAAAAAAAAAAAACAAGTATAAGGTGCGAATCATTTCTTGAATTCTTCCCGGTTCTGTGCAAAGACACTGTGTGGTTGGTAAGTTCATCTTGAAGCAATAGAAACCATGAAGTACCATAAAGCAATAAACAAAAGTATACAGTTACCATTACAATACGTTCCCCATCTATCATAAAAACTTTAAAATACATATAAAATAATATTTATACCATATATTTCTCATTCACTAAATTCATTAACCTGTTCACATAGTTGATTCTTCAAATTTATTCAATTATGTAATTTCTTAATATTTAATATATTTCTTAATATATTTACATAGATTCCTCTTTAAAAATACTATATAATCACTCTCCATTGCCTTGTTTATACATTATAGTTAGCTAAAGAAGGGCTTTCCTGAAAGCTTCCTTTGGTCAGGTGGAATTGCGGCGTTGTATGATTTTTTTTATTCTTTTGAAATCCGCTATCCTGGCGTAATGAATTCCCTGTTTTTGTCCATCCTTGAAGTTTTCTGTCTCTCTCAAATCTTCTCTTACTTTCTATTTTATATTATAGTACACCAATGGCAATAGTTGGTGTACTTGTTGTCGTGTCTCTCTCAAATCTTCTCTTACTTTCTATTTTATATTATAGTACACCAATGGCAATAGTTGGTGTACTTGTTGTCGTCTCTCTCTCTGCGCATGACCCAAATATTGATGTTTCCAATAAAAATTATTTTGATAAGTTTATCTTCCGTTTCAATTCGTTCTATGATCATTGTAAGACAAATTTTAGAAATATTTTGCTGATGTGTTTTGAAAAAAAAAAATACAAGGGAATTCATTTAAGGATAAATCTTACTCATTTGGAGGAGTAAGTGATGTTTTGTTTCAAAACCCCAAGATAAAATTATCCACGGATTATCCACCTGTATTTTTGAAATATTTTATCAATCAACCAGGCGCGATATTGAAATATTTGCGCCTAATACAGAGGAAACAAAACATCATGCAAATTATAACTTAGAATTTGTGGAGACTGTATTATACTTATCGGACAGAACCCTCTACCTAAGTCCTGAACGCGCCCCTCTTTATTCTGCGCGACGGGCGATGCAGCATGCAAATCAACATCTGATCTCATGGAATGGGGTGTAGGGGTGCAGCTTTCGTTGATCATGGCACCATGATCCAGGCACACTTTGGTGAAAGTCTGATTTTGCCTGTAGTTTGAGGCCGTTCCTAACATGGAAGCAGACGCCTTTGCCGCCGACTCTAACATGAGTACAGACTCAGCTCCTCCATATCCCTGGAGTGGGACCCTTGCTGATGTCTATCAACCGGGTCAGTTGAAGTCAGGATTTTTAAAGAGGTCTACTCCTCTTCTAACAACGCTGCTGTTGGTCCAAATTATCCACCTGTATTGGAATAGTGTTTAAATGGCATTAGTGCTAAGCCTATACAGGAGTCAAAGCATGGACGTAGCTGTAAGCCAAGGACGTCGCTGATGTGTTACTGGAAACGTTGGCTGAAGATACTGTGAACTTCCACAGATACCGAGGTCTTCTCACTGGTTGTGGAAACAGATGAAATGTTGAGAAAACTGAGAACATTGTCTCGATTGTTTTGGGTGGATTTATTTAGGAGGTAAGAGTCAGTCTTAGGACTGATTGACCCGAGTATCTTATATTGGAGCACAGAACTGTTCTTCTATAAATCCACGAGACGGATGCTGGTGTCTCACCCTATCACAAACTTCCGTAAACACTAAAAGGAAAACCTGAAAGTAAAATATTATTTATTATTCTTGATATATAATTTATAGAAAGATTTTTTGTTGAAATTTAACGAAATACCTCTCTTTAGCGGATTGCATTTTTGATTTAGTAGCGATGTCCGAGTTTTGCCTCTTTACATCAATCTCGAATAGGGTTGTAATTTCAATTTTATATTGTCTTTTGTTTATTCTGGAAGCTCAACTTTGTGTTATATATATCAATATATTTATTTATATATAAAGTCACATCTTCCGGAAAAATGGAGGCTCTAATAACCGTCTCTGCAAACTGCTTTGGAAAATTCCGAACGCCTACCTGGAGACTTTGTTAGCTAAACATTTCTTTGGAAAATTCTAAAGATTTCACTTGATTCCTTGAGAATATCATGAAATCAAAGCCTGCCCTGGACTCACGAGAGCCATTAGCCCGAAACCATGGTCTACAGGTTAGCATTCTGAAATTTCCAATGCTAATTTTTCTCCTATAATTATTTTCTTCAGCACTAGAAGCTTATGTTTTGATACTTTCATTAAACACCTTGTATTCTTTAATAAATTCGTACTATATATATACAAGATAATCAGCCCAGTTCAATAGTATAACGGTTTAAACGGGCGCTGGGAAGGTTCAATAACTAAGGATTCAGGCTTTTCCAACAAAATTTTCCGAATTGCAGTAAAGTTTGTAGAAACCGAGTTCCCTATTATCAAATATATATTCTATTTCATTTTCAATGTACATTCTTCTTAGGCTGGGGATCCCAATATGTAGTCAACAGCACTCTGTGCACATGAAGGATTTGTGCTCTAGAATGATTTGTGCTCTGAGTTAGTGGAATGAGCTCGCCGTTTTTAATTATCTCTCTCACTGCCCCCATCCTGTAATACAGCTTAGAAATATAGGAATGGGCGTAGTCCAGACATGCTTCCTTCAGGAAAATCTGCCGGTAAACCCACTAGACCGCCATAAATCTCCCAAGGCTTCATGAGCCCATCTATAACGTGGGGAGGAGATCTGCTATCATGGTCATTACGTCACCGCATTCCTGACTCTACCTTCAGAACGACTCCACTACATCTTGGTGGCTTTCTACTGAGTTTAATGTTTTATTAGTATCAACGTTTTGTGATAATTCTTTTGTGGAGATTTCACATCTTTCCCATAGTCTGCAGTCAATTCTCGATGCAAGATCTACTGGAATTAAGAAACAACACCATTCGAAACAGAGATTTTTCCAGGTCCGGGTAGTGTTCCCGATACAATATTTTAAAGCATTAACTTTCATATAAAAAATCCCTATTTGTATTAGCGCGTATTTAAAATATCATATTTAAATTTTTACGTGTATAAATTATACACTGGTGTCCACACACAACACACAAGTAAGTAAAAAAAACACAAATGATTAAAATATTATTACATATATAATATATATATAATATATTTTGAACAAATATTTATGAAATTTGATACATAAATAGTTGATTTTACGAGGAATCAATCTAGCCATATGGATATTACATATAAATATAAAATAAATAATTCTAAATAGACAAAATGAGGCAGTATATCGCCGAGAATGAGTTAAATAAGCGTTTGATCACCTCCAACTCTCATTTCGAGTTCGATTGACAAGTTACAAAGATTTCCCTTCGAGGAATGTTCTATTAGGTGGTTGACGAGCTCCAATGCGTCTCCTTAACATCTCCTCGACATGTTCTATTGACTTCAGGTCCTAAGATTAGGCTGGTCGATCCATCCTCTGGTTATCCTCATTCTCGAGGATATCATCGACTAGTGCTACCTTGAAGATATTGGCTACATGGCCGGCATTCATTGTTCTTGAAGTAAGAGATACTTTGGCCAGTAGAGATTTTAGAAATATAAAAGCCCTACTGGCCGAAGTATCTCTTACTTCAAGAATACAGTGATACCTTATTTTGACTATAGATCTATGAATGCCAAGATATTAGTGAGGAGAGAAGGACATTCTTTTCAATGGTAGACACCAGCCAACTTAGGTCAATCCAAATGATGTTAACCAGTGCCCAAACAAGCAGACTAGTTGCTCAGGCCCTATATAATTTTTACAAGGCAGTAGGTGTAAAGAGGGAGAAAAGAGAACTTGGAAGCTATTGTTCTTACACCTCAGAATGATGACGAAACATCGAGGGGCCATCGTGTTGGTCGACGATGAGATTGCGGAGCTGGTAATATGGATGGCTGTGCTGGAGTAAACCTCCTTTTTTGTGTCTGGATGCTATATTTATGGCGAACTAAATAACTTAGTCCCTATTTCTGCTCCGCGCTTATGGAATTGAAGACTTGAGGCGATGGCGTCGACCTTTCATATTAAATCTTACTTTTCCTTATTACTAATAATTGTATATAGTTGCGGAACTACTGGTTTCCTGTGCTGCTCTTTTCCTGTTATTGCACCTTGTACGGAGAATCTGTATAAGACTAATGTCTTAATAAAGGCTTTGTGTGTGTGTGACTACAGAAATAATTTTAAAAAGCTTTATGTGTCGCATGCTCACATATTAATTAATTTGAAACTCTTGGACATTAATTAAACAAATAAAAAAATCCAGAGATGAGTTTCTTTTTATTTTAAAACCGTCTCAAGCTTTCAGGCATCTCTGTCCTACAGGAGAACATATATAATGAATAAAACGCCACCTAATGACAAACTTTGTTTAATTGTCTAATGCTTACATATTACTAGCTCAATATATGATATATATGCGAAATTCTATTAATAATCTTTCTACAATATTTTGAAAAGAATCCTCATTCTATTTTTCTTTTCTTTACTTTTCACGCTAGTGTATATTGAAAATAAATATTTTTGAGAACAGAAATTGAGAAGACAAATTGACTTTTTGCTTTACATAGAATATGTTATCAAGGATAACATTAATACTATTTGACTTTGTGTGAGTTTATTTTTTGAAATAATGTTTCTTGTTTTCGTATTGATTATTCTTCATTAAAATCAAATGTTAGATTCAAGAAAGTAGCAGTGCTTCTTATGTAATATCACGGTTTTTTTATTAATGATAGTGGTGTTCGAACTTTTATATTTAATTATTACATCAGATATGTCTGTTTATTTACATAACGCGAATTCATATAATATGACTAAAAATACATTTATTGAAACCTTTATCGCGAAATATAGAGCTTTTCCTATGAATTTCATTGCGATCTCATCTTGGATCAATACCTTTATTGCTATCCTCTGATATTTCGACAAAACCATCCTTATCTTCTTCTAGAAACAGCAGGTCTCTGGAATAAGCTAGTGGTTAATAGATATCAATAAAAGATTTGATATGCCGATTATTAAACCTAATACAATAATACAAAAATGAACTCTTAACTTTATAACGCTGGTGGACATTTATCGCAGAAATTTGAGCCATCTTCAGATTGGTGATATTAAATGCTTTTTTTGTTTTTGGCTTATACCTAGTACACGTGGTACAGGCCATTATAATCATGATGGTTAGTTAGCGACTGCTTTTGCCTGAAGTGCACCACATGTCTACACATGTGAAAAACAGTTCGAATTTGCACTTAGACATGTGCAAGAGCCCCGTTTGGTTATTTGCACTCGCTGGTGGGGTTGCAAGAATTTTGCAAGAATCGGGGGCCATTGGAGCATTTTTTTATTAGAAAAAAGTGCTCAATGCGGGAATCGAACCCGGGTCGTAGCGGTCGAAAACCAACGGTTTAGACCACCCTTCCACCCCCCCCTAATATTATTAGATAAAGATATTAAATGTGAGTTGCAACAACGGTTTTAAATCTCTGTTGAATGTCAATTCCTATACCTTGAGTAAGAGTAAGTGTTTAATAATAATTTTATACCGCAGAACTTAAACTACTTACTCGACAATTGGCAATTCGAAATATTTTGACACTTATAGTCAATTGTTACAAAATTTAATAGAAATTAAACTGACTCTTACTCGAGGTATGAGAATTTACATTCAACAGAGATTACAAACCGTTGCACAACTCCCAGTAAATATCAACAAATTGAAGATGGATCAAAATTCTGCGCTAAATGTCCACAAGACGTTATAAAGTTGGGGGTTCATTTTTTGTATTGTTGTAAAAAAATCCCATTAGATGGTTGGACAGTTTCTTGTATAAGGAATATGTTGCACTATCTACAAAATTCAACTTATTGTGGCCGTTTGAGCCATTTACTTCAACCATTGTCAAGGAAAGTGTATCGAAGCCAGGATTCCTGTATTCCCTTAATAGAGATGGAAGTGAGTCGCCCATACATGGGGCCCATACGTCGTTCCATACGTGGTTGGTGTAGCAATATATTCATACTTAGGATTTTTTCGGTTTTCAGCATCACACTATAGATTTTATATAACTTTATAATTTATTTTTGAATTCCAAAGTCGCAATTTAGAGACACAAGTGTATCATGGCACAACCCATTGTAAGCACTATTCTAAGTGTGTCAAAGACGACCACTTGATAAATCTTCCTATAGAGAAATCAAAAACTGAAATAATAGCCACATTTTCTAGAGATAAACAAATCTGTATCGATTCTTTATTCAATTTTTCCAAAATATGCAAAAGATCAACCTGTATATTCCTTTGTTAGCTGAGTTCTCAGCTTGTCAAGAACATCACGGCCAAAAGTTCGTGTTACATTTGATACAAAGTCACACTTCACCTTTCAAATAGATACAATCCTAGAGAAGCGTATGTCGACAGTTCTTTCAAAAGCAGCCATTTAATGTATTCAATAGCAAATGCAGGCTATATAAGAATTCCAGTCCTAATGCAATAGTAGGACGGTCTGGAGATTAAAATGGTTAAACCGCTGGGAGGGTTTACCACTTATAAGTCATACCCTCCCCTTTTCAATATTTATTCATTGCAGTATGAGGGTTGTAGAAATAGCTTTTAATTATATATATATGTGGAAAAATAATAGAAATATGAATATCAGGGAACAGGCTAAATCAACGCTTAGTTGATTTCTGTTCCACTAGATGGCGCTCTGCCATCTAAAAAGCACATGTGCTCGTGGTCAGGATATGCCTTCTTTGATTT
Organism: Cordylochernes scorpioides; assembly: GCA_030710605.1. Lineage (NCBI taxonomy): Eukaryota > Metazoa > Arthropoda > Arachnida > Pseudoscorpiones > Chernetidae > Cordylochernes > Cordylochernes scorpioides. Next base: position 54,670,244 of record CP092872.1, read on the forward strand.
TAATTATATATGTGAAAAATAATAAAATTATCATATGAGCGTGGTCAATATATGCTTTTTTTGTTGTTTTTAAATATATATATAGGTAAAAAGAAAAGTGTGTAACGTTAAAAATACTTACAATTTTCACCTTATTCCTCAATGTATATATATATATATATATATTGCTTATCCCTAGTACACGTGGTACAGGCCATGATAATCATGGTGGGTAGAAGAAGGCGACTGCTTTTACTGCAAGTGCACCACATGGCTATACATGTAAAAAAGCAGTTCGACTTTACACTTACAAATGTTCCAGAGCCCCGTTTGGTTTACTTTGCACTCGCTGGTGGGGTTGGACTTTTGCAAGAATCGGGGACCATTGGAGCATTTATTTTTTCAAAATGTGTATTGTGAAGTAAAATGGTTATTGTCTGTCCAGGGCACGATGAAAGCTGGTTGGAGTCTTATTCCCCAGCTAGTCTTGGCTGTCCTGGCTATGGGTAAGTCCTGCCATGTTTATACATTCCATTGTTTGTACATTCCATCGTTAGACGATGAAACAATAAATAATAAGTTTACTTACAGCTGAAATGGTTTTAAAGAATTAGGCGATTTTACCTTTTGAGAAAGTATTTTAAATTTACTATTTTCAAAGATAGAGAGAGAGAGAGAGAGAAAAAAAAACATTTAACAATTATATATACTTACTAGTTATATAAACAAAAAATCACTCGTTATTTCTTCTTTTTATATTACAGTGTTGTCAGCCTAAAAGTATTTTAAGATCATTGATTTATTATTTTAAAACATTTTCCTTATTTTTTTCCAACAGGAATATCTGTTAAATCTGAAATAGTTTGAAGGTCAGGCTATCTTAACGACCACATTGTGAATTTCAAGCTTCTCATCCCAGCAGCAACTGTAAGCACCAGATGACCCTAGGACCATTGTCAATTAAGCTATTGACCAGAACGAAGCGCCATCTAATCTCCTGGAGGAGAGATAAGAGTTGCATGAGGCCAGCGGGTCATCCCACTAACTATTGTTCAGAGATCTAGCTGATTGAACTGTGATGCACCAATGATTTCATAAATTGGAATCCAGTTTCGACTAGTACAAATACAATTAACGGAGCTGCGTGATGCCAATTTGCATAAGTAGAGTAAGCGGACAATCAGGAGGTCCGGAAGAATCAGAAGACACGCGATATAACGGAATGATGTCATTAACAGGATGGATCAGTAGTTGTAAGTCTTTGTTTGAGCGGAATGTCTCCGAGTTATTCTCATTCTTTAGGTCGCTTCCATTCGCCATTTCCTCCTAGAACTATTTTATCCGATATATCGTATGAGAATGTTCCTTCATGTTGCAGAAGGATCTTTATAGGCAGCATCAATAAAAGCCAGCCTGAAATGGACAATCATTGTTTGAGAATAACTTATTTGAGTTACGCTAATTATGTATCTAGTTCTTTACGGCGCCTGTACTCGCCATTTCCTTCTAGATCTATTTTCCCTGATAAATCTGGAATTCCCGTTCATGTTGCAGAAGTATCTTCCAGCATAATCAATAATAGCCAGCCTGATATGGACAATCATTGTTTGAGAAGAACCTCTTTGAGTTACGTTCATTCTATATCTAGTTATTTACGGCACCTGTACTTGCCATTATCTTCTAGATCTATTTTCTCTGGTAAATCTGTAATTTTCCTTCAAGTTGCAAAAGGATATTTCACCAGCATCAACAGAAGTCACTGTCATTATGTGCAGTGGTATTTCAAGCAGAACCAGAGAGTTACGATTATTCTGTCGCCAGTTATTTAGTACATTTGCAATTGTCACAGGCATTTCGCCTTGGATCTATATGTGAGATACTGATATATCTGAACCATAGTTGAAGCAATAGGATCTTTGTAAAGATGGGTGTGGTCGCGAAGGGAAAATAATTTGCATAAATTGATTAATTGCATAACTCTTTATGCATTTTTTTTTCATTGATATATAATTCTATGCCTGTTCAGGTTTTGTCTATTGGATGCCGATCACAACCACTTTCATCTACTCCTCGCTCTGTGCAGCATTCGTTCTAGTTTGATCCGGCTATCTTTTGCTTTGCTAAGTCTTTTAAGATTGTATTGGATTATATATTCTAAGAGCGCGGGGAAATTTAGTAATTATATATATATATACCAGTGTGTGAGTCCAATAGTCTTTTAGCTTGTATAAATAAGAGGTGGAATGGTAAATGGGGGCGTTAAGAAGTTAATATTGCATGGTTTTTACAATTATTATTATTATCAGTAAAAGACATAGTAATGCATCAGTATTTTAAACATTTTGTAAAATATATTTTTATCTTCAAGATGTTAGCTACGCTGCGACACGATATCAAATGTATATGTTTTGCTTTTTCCATAAAAAAAAAAGAGTTGCTCTTATGAAACAACTTCCTTTCGCAGAATCACAATGTATTTCTGCGCAAAAAGGCGCTAAAACTTTGCCAGATAAAAGGCTTTAAAAATCCTTTCTTAGGTTGTCACGAATGCGATACTGATGAGGGCTATAGCTCCCGAAGCTATGGTAAACAGCTAATTGTGCCAACGGTCTGATACGGTTTACTTTTCTTGATTTACCGAGAAAATGCTTTTAGCCTCCAATATTATGAATTAAAAACAAATATATATTTTTAGTTGTATTATTTTTTCCGAAAAAGCTCGTTCAAGATATCAACAACGCTCAGTTACATGATCAGGAATAGGTTTATTCTGCCAACATTAATCCGGTGCGTTCTTACTTTTCCACAGTAAAATGGTGGAGTTTGAGCAGCAATACATATGTTTGGGTAGACGGTCTCTGATCGAACGTTGCCAGGCTGGGCGCAGCACTTCCGCATTGAACCTATCTCCATCAGAGAGAAGGTAGGATGTTATTAGGGTGGGTGGGGCATTACACCCAGGGTGCCACGTTCCCTTTGTGACTCTGCCTCGCTTATCACCAACCTTTTCCCTAAATAGAAAATTGGTCCGTGGGAACACAACAATGTTGGAACAACTCCAGGTACTGTACCTCAATCATCTTCTCAACTCCCTTGTTCCGTCATGTTCGTGGGATTGTGGGTTGGTGCATCAGATTCTCCATCTCTTCTTCTTATTTTCTCTTCTTAGAGAATGTTCCGAATTTTATACCATTTATTTTTCATCCCAAGTCTCTTATTTTCTCTTGGATAAATAACGAGGATTGCTCGATTTCTTCTTCTATCTCTTCTTCTTCTCTTCTTAGAGAATGTCCCAGAATTGTTCTATTTCTTCTTATTTTCTCTTTGGAGAACATACCAGAATTGTTCGTTTTCTTTTTTTTTTTTAAATCCTATGTATATATTCTTATCTTCTTTTAGAAGACTTACCAGAATTGATAATTTCATTTTCTTATCCCATGTTTCTTATTATTTTATTTTGTAGAATTTACCAGAATTGTTCGTTTTCTATTTTATTCCATATATCTTCTTATTTTCTCTTGGAGAACTTACCAGAATTGTTCGTATTCTATTTTATTCTATATATCTTCTTATTTTCTCTTGGAGAACTTGCCAGAATTGTTCGTATTCTATTTTATTCCATATATCTTCTTATTTTCTCTTGGAGAACTTACCAGAATTGTTCGTATTCTATTTTATTCCATATATCTCCTTAATTTCTCTTGGAGAACTTACCAGAATTGTTCGTTTTCTATTTTATTCCATAAATCTTTTTATTTTCTTTTGGAGAACTTACCAGAATTGTTCGTTTTCTATTTTATTCCATATATCTTCTTATTTTCATTTGGAAAACTCACCAAAATTGTTCGTTTTCTTCTCCCATCTCTTGATATTCGCTCTCATTGTTCGTATATTCTCTCTTGTTCCCTTTTAAAGAACTCACCGAAATTCTCCTCGTTCTCTTTTCTCCCATATTTATTCCCTATAAAATGTTTCTTTCTGAATAGTAATCCACGACATTCTCTCCCTTTATATAAAAATTATTATATATGATTTTTTGAGAGATTAAATGATATAACGTTAGCAATATAATTATTTAATATACAAGGCTAGAATTCGGGCATTTACTGTCTGAGAACAGCGAGTTTGCCTTTGCCAAGCTAACCAATTCTATTTAGCCCATAAGATAGGATAGTTTCTCTTGAATATTGGGATAAAAAGATAATTGCGTTATATCCAACATCGCGAAAACCTATATATTCTTAATTTTTATTTTTATTTGATATATCGGACGCGATATCCTAGCTTGGGATATTTGCGCCTAAATACATTTTAGCAGCTTATTTACAATTCAATAAACAAGACTAAAAACAAAATTAAAACTGAAAGATTGGTTTTCTCAAACAGAAAAGAAAGTCTGAAATGAATTTACAAAAATTATTGAATTATACATAGGTGTCTTTGTTATATACAAATTCGGGACATTTCTTCGAAGGGATAAAAATGATTACTTCTGTAGCTGTGAAAGAATGGACATATAATATATTGAGTTAGGAATAGAGAGGCTGCTGCTGGACAAGTTGAATCGATAGCCTGAAATGACTCTCAGAAATGGAACAATTCAAAGCCGGAAAAATACTCAGATTTAGCTTTAGAATACTTAGGAACAGCTCACAACCGACTCACAGAAGTATTTCTATGCTATTTAAATCGTACTGGGATAAATTGTAACAACACACTGCCACCGAATATAAATTTATTGTTTTATTTGAACTATCTCTCAAGTTTTCAGGTATTCTAAACCCTTCTACAGGAGTCTTCTTCTTCTTTCTTATCTTCACTTAATCATATCAAGGTATCAAGCTTGTAAAGCATGACAACCATCATGATTGGGTGAAGTAGAATGCGTCTGCCTTTGTCATTAAGACTGGGAGCACTACTCAGTGGCAGGCCGACTTAGCTCCAAAAGAAATGGCCGCCTCTGACATGAGGAACAGACGCCATGTGCAGCTGCTCCTAACATGGAGTACAAACGCTGCTCATCCTGTATCCCTGGATTAGGAGCCCTTACAGGGTACTATCAGCCGGGCCAGCTGAGCCCAGGTTTTTTAGCGAGCTTGTTACTGCTCCCCCTCCCCCCTCCTACAGGAGTATATAACGAAATGAATCCTAATCTTTAACAATTTTGTTGTATACTCCTGTAAAAGGGTTTGTAATATCCGAAATATTGAGAGGGCGTTTGAATAAAATAAGAAACGTATCCTTGGTGACAGTGTATTGTTCCAATTTATATTTCAGAGGATTATATCCTTCGATAGTACTGGGATAGTTTGTTAAAGAGCACCAAGCTGGTTTGTCAGAATTGACCAGATGGCTAACAGCGTTGTATTGAGGGGAATGGAGCAGCCAACGTAAGTTATTCCATTAATATGTTAATGTATAGCTTATCCAGTACTCACAGTAGGTAGTACGCATATCTAGTTGTTAGATTTTGGAAAAGGGCATTAGCAAGTTGAGTTTGTGAATGCTCTTTTGTACAATCTATGGTAACCAAATTTAAGTGAACAAAGTCAAATGTTATTTTTAAAAAGCAAATACCTTATTGAAAGTATGTGAAATTTAGTATAAATAGTCCGTTTTTGGTAAATAATCTAGCCCAAAGAATATATATATATGAATACATGCTCATGTGAGCGGTCAGGATTTGCCTTTTGTGTTCTATATATGAAAAATATAGAGTCGTTAGGGATGGTGGTCTCCTCTAACAGCTATGCAACTTTTATATTCGTATGTAGATTATGGATAGTGAATTAATGTTATTCATCTGTGAGAAAGAGTAGGGAAAATAGTTCCCTCGACTTTATGAGTTACAAGAATAAACAGGTATGTAGTAAGTACGAATGGTCAAAAGTCCGCGATGTGTACAAACGGGTCACTAAATCGATGAATAAATGAAATCAGAGTCAATAGAGATTCTACCAAGAAATTTGACAAAAAAAAAATGAGTTATTCCTCTCAATCAAATTCATAATTTTTCAATCTGAGAAGTTAGTAACGTATTGATATTCAAAAACGCGACACATTAGGAATTCTTAAAACAACAAAAGAATCAACGGAGAATGCGGAAATAAAGTTCAGAAAGACATAGTCTAGCATGAAGGTCCTTAATGCCTTCTCCGGGAGCTGTGGATTCATAACTCATGTCCTCCATTCAGCCAGGATTTCTTTGCTGATATACGGCCTGCCATACGTCTTCTCTCGCTACCAACATCCCTCTCTTTTCGAATCATTCCCATTCTGTACATCCGGCGCCTCTGCTCGAGAGTCCAACATCGCCCGTAGTACTACCGACCTGTCGTTGGGTCACCAGTATTGATCCTGCAGCTCCGTCAAGTCTCTTTTCCTGGAGGCCTTTAATATCATCCAGACATCATCCAACTTACAGATTTGGCTTTCCGTTTAAGACGTCTATCTACTGATTCTTCCTGAGCATCGAGATGCCTGATTGTCTGGAGGAGTTTGAGTCTTGATATGACCTTCAATTTCGAATCAAATTGCCTTTAAAGGTATTCTTTGGGGAAAAATTAATCTTTTTATATACTCTTAAAAACAATACCTGAATAATGTTGCAGTGAAACCTTATATAGTTGTACAATAAAATTATCTCTGAATGCATTATGCATTTTATTAAAAACGTTATATATACAGCACATCTGATGAGAAACTCTTTCCCTGAATAACTATCTTTAACTAACTTATATAAAATGATTTTGCATGCAATCTCTAATGTGAGAGAATTTTTTAGATAAACCGAGATTACCACATATGTGCTTTAGCAAGGTTATACCATAGAACGGTATTACGGCATTATCCATCAAGAAATTAATGAACCACAATAAAATTTTCCAGGAATTCCAGAAAATTCACGGGGATCTAGCAGAATCAAGAAAGGCGTAGAGAATTAAGGGGAAAAATCAAGCCTACCACATATGTTCTTTAGCGAGGTTCTACCATAGAACGGTCTTGCTGCATTATCCGTCAGGAAATTAATGGAGCACAAGCAAAATTTCCAGGAATTCCATAAACTTCACAGGAAGTTATCAGAATCAAGAAAGGCGTAGAGAATTAATGAGAGAAACCAAGACGACCACATATATTCTTTAGTAAGGTTCTACCACAGAACGGTCGTACTGCATTATCCATCAAGAAATTAATGGACCCAAAGCAGAATTTCCAGAATTTTTTTTTTTTTCCAGAAAATTCACGGAGAGCTAGCAGAATCAAGAAAGACGTAGATAATTAATGAGATAAACCAAGATTATCACATATGTGCTTTAATAAGGTTTTACTGCTTTATACATCAAGAAATTGATGGACCACAAGTAAAATTTCAATGAATTCCAGAAACTTCACAGCAGAATTAAGAAAGGCGTAGAGAATTAACAGAAGAAACCAAGACTACCACATATATGCTTTAACAAGGCTCTACCATAGAACGGTCTTACTGCATTATCCATCAAGAAATTAATGGACCGCAAGCTAAATTTCCAGGAATTCCAGAAACTTCACGGGAAGCTAACATAATCAAGAAAGGCGTAGTGAATTAACGGTAGAAACCAAGATTACCACATATGTGCTTTAGCAAGGTTCAACCACAGAACGGTCTTACTGCATTATCCATCAAGAAATTAATGGACCACGAGCAAAAATTCCAGGAATTCCAGAAACTTCACGGGAAGCTAACAGGATCAAGAAAGGCGTAGAGAATTAACGCGAGAAACCAAGACTACTACATGTGTGCTTTAACAAGGCTCTACCATAGAACGGTCTTGCTGCATTATCCATCAAGAAATTAATGGACCACGAGCAAAATTTCCAGAAATTCCAGAAACTTCACGGGAAGCTAACAGGATCAAGAAAGGCGTGAATGGAAACGTTGAAACGGAAGAATAGGTGGGGTGAATGACTTGAGAACATATTTGACAGTGTACATGCAGCCGCCATGTCGACACTATGTTCCTCGGTGTACATGACGCTCGTTATCCCACGCTACAATGTATGCTTATGTAAATTATGTCTTTTTGGAGTCTTCCCCGCACACATTCACTCGAGAGTGAACGACCTCACAGAAAGTCTCTCATAAACTTAGGTGCTTGCTAAGAAATGTAATTTCACCTTGGTACACAAATGCCATACACTTTCCATTGGGTTTCTAAAATAATATTTTGGCTGAAAAAGTTTTTCTTTCGAAAAATACTTTCTATGCATATTTTCTACACGTTTACAAAATCGTCATTTTTACAGTTCACCACAAAATATCGTTAAACATGACAAAGAAGAAGAGTTGAAAACGTATTGGTTGTCTCACCATATATAACTTCTCTTCTTCTTCTTTCTTATCTCCACTCAATCATATCAAGGTATCAAGCTTATAGAGCTTGAGACTTTGATGGTGTCTGCTGGGGATGAGTAGAGCTCATCAATGGATGAGTCAATACAGTCAATAACGTTTTTTGGGGTTTCAGGTTGAGAATTGCACCGTATATAACTGATTACCTATTTGGTTATTGATTCTCTAAGCATTGCTTGTTTTTCTCTCGTACCAGTAAGTAATATAACGAGATGACTTGATAAACGCTGTTGTTGTTGTCATGATTACAATATCTTCAATTAAAGTACGAATACCAAGTGACTTTAGACATTGCAAAAGAAGGATAATAATGGGGAAAAGTTGTTATATTTAAATAATTTTTATGTGAGGAAATGTGCAAATTTTCTGAACTGAAATTTGATTTGCTAATTGAAATTGAATCAGTTTTTTAGTTTACGCACAGAATTCTTTATTCCTATGACAACGACTCTGTAGTAGTCATCCTAGGTTGTGTGCCTCTGTAGGTCTGTGGGGAACATCCTGGAAAATACTGCCTGTGGGATTTCTGAACATTCTCAGACAAAGACTGCTGCTGGAAACTTTCAATTGGTATAGGGTATGGTTTTATTTCCGCTGATTTGTTCTTATTCTGAAAAATAACTAGCGCTAAAATAGAATAACAATTTTTTTTATCTATAATTTTTAAAAGGCGAACTTTCCGATCGAACCCCTTGTCCTTCCAGAGGTAGGCCTGTAAAAGAATGATTGACGTCGGAAAGTTATTCTAGTTTATCGCCTGTTTTTCGAAAGAGAAGCCTTTAACAATTTCAAGTACTTTTGTTCCTTTCAATTTGACATACCAAACAGACATTCCGAAAAGGTTTGGCAAATGGTGTTCTGGGACCATCAATCCTTCTTAGAGGTTTATTGTACATTTTCCTTTGGTGTGAGATATTTTCGCTAATTTGTTGCTAGGGTGTTAAAAAGTGCTCATTATAGAGACATTCTGAAATGTCTGGAAGTTTGGCAATAGGTGCTCTGTGACCATCTGAAGGCTGCTGTAAATTCTCCATTGGTGTAGGAATGGTGTTATTATCGTTGTCTCGCCATGAAGACATTGTCCGTGTGTGCAGGCCAACAGCCCCAGCAGGTGACATTTGACAAGCTCACCCACCAGGACTTCCCCGGCACGGTGTACTACACCATCAGGAACGTGTCGTTGTACGAATGCCAGGGCTGGTGCCGCGAGGAGTCGCAGTGCGTGGCCGCGGCCTTCAGGTTCGTGGTCAACCCGCTTGCGCCCGTGCAGGACACCTCGTGCCAGCTCCACAACACCTCGCACGCCCTGAAGCCCGGCGCCCTGCCGCAGCGGGCCGTCAACACCTACTTCCTCACCAAGGTTCACATCCGGGGAGGTGAGAACATTACCTTTCTTCATCACCATACGGCCAGCATGGAACGTTGCCATTTCATCCTGCTCGGAGGAATTCCAGGCCATTCTTTTAGTTTATCGAACCAACCTCTCCCTTTATTCTTCAAGGTGTTTTTGTTGTTGTTACCGTGTACAATAAAGAGCCTCAGATGTCTCCGTGCATCTGTATCACAGCAGTCGCAATGTTCTCTATCATGGGTGTGTAAAGTTTCTATTCTTGGTCTTTATCAATTTTCTGCAAAGCTACGGCCATTGCTGGACATTAGAAAATGTGGTTAGGTGTTATTTTCACACCAGGACACTTGTTGCATGCCTTATAGGTTCTTGTGCCATCTGATGTATCGCCATTCCTTTGTGCTGTTTCATTCTGAGTCATGTGATTGTTTTTATTATTCTTCATTCAGTTTTCATGTCGCATATTTGACCATTCCTTATATTTTGTTGAATTATCCTGGATTTTGCCGAAAAAATCATCAGCATCAAATACTGACATTTCTCTTTCTTTTGTCTCAACTTCCTGGTTTCATTTGCTAGTTCATCCGCCATCTCATTACCCTCGATCCCAACATGGGCAGGAATCCGTTGTAGAATGTAGTTCTTGCCCAATAGTTCCAGTTGGGTAAGTAACGAGTGTATGTTTTACGTGATTTGTTGTATGGCCTTTCTGAATGGATTCTAGTGCAGATCTAGAGTCACTGTAAATTATAAATCCTTCTGCTTGATGCAGGAATGGTTGATTAAGGCATACTTCTAGCGCTCTTTCTAGATATATGTCAGTTTACAAGTGAAGTTTGACGAAATATTTCCTGCTCCTTCTTTGATGTGTGTTCCATCTTGTAATGTCATTTTAATTCCGGCCCCTCCATTACTCAAGGTAAGGTCTGATGTGATCCACATATCTGTATAGTTTATTAAATAATTTCTCTGATTGTCTATATCAATTGTCTCATGTCCTTTCTTTTTAAGAATACTTTTGCTTTCTTTTTTATTGAAGGGTTCATTCAGATTAAGCTTTTACTTTACTTTATATTTGATGGCAATGGGGTAGAAAATATTGGTTCTACTTGTATTGGAAAGTCCTCGTGTTTCATATCCACGTGTTCTATAATATTGTTGTCGTATTGAAGTGTTGAAAATATTTTGAGTCTTTCTTTTTGTCTCCAGTTTAAGTAGGTTTATGAGATATAGGTACGATTTCTTTATATTTTTATTGTTTTAATTTTCTACTATTTACAAGTAGTTCTAGATCATATCCTCTGATTTTTTTATTGCTGGTGGATGAAACAGCCTTTTGCTTGGACACTGTCCAGTCTTCCTTTTAGCGATGAACTCGAGGGAGCCCAGACAGGTGTTGTATATTCCATTATTTGCCGTATTAAGGTGGTATAGGTTGTTCTGAGGGTTTCGGTGTTTGTGGTTCATTCTTTATCACTACTTCTGAGATTTTACTGGGCTAATGAATGCATTGTTTTAATGCACATATAAAGGGAGGGGGGCTTCTTTAGTACATATATATTTCTAAGTAGTTTATATATATATATGTGATATGATCCTGTCGACTTTCAGTGTGGCAATATGATAATAATGTGGGGAGAGATAAATAAGGAAACCACAAGTTTGGAAAAGGAATCCCAGGCAATCAGCGAGAGAGAGGGAGCGCGAGAGGCTATATCACCGCTGAACGACCGTTTGTGTCGCACACCACCCCCCAACTGTCCAAAAATAGTCCTGAGGGTTCCAAGAAAAGCCCCCTCCGGAATGTGGCCAGTGGTTCAAAATGGCCGTAACTTAGTTGCCTTCTATCGACGTCTCTCTCTCGTTGATTGTAGGTTTACTTTATTATTCCTGGAAGGGCATATATTATGACATATATATATTAAAAACAAAAGAGGCATATTCTGACCAGGCTCACATGAGCATTTCCAGATGTCAGAGCGTCATCTAGTGGAACAAAAATAAACTAAACGTTTATTTAACTTGTTCCGTGATATTTGGCCAACCCAATTTCTCGATAAATCAAGAAAAGTCAACCACGAACACGTTTCAGGCTATTGGCCCTCGTCAGCGTAGTGCAAATTGTACCTCTATGACCAAAGGTTTGGTCCCAGAGGCTCCCCGAGATAACAAGAAATGGGTATTTAATATATATAATGCCGGATCTTTATTTGGCTCTACTTCAACTTTCTGGAAGGTTATTACTTGCACAGTATGTGAGATACATATTTCAATAACACAGAACCAAACCTCCATCAAACCAAGGTACTGGAAGACGACAGACCAACCAGCTTTGACAATAGCAATAAAAGTTGAACTTTATTTTAATGTTCTCAAAGTGATAAACTTTGTGTTCCTTTTACACAAAGGGCTTGGATTTCTATTCAATTCTTTGGCACAAAAAGCTTTTCTTTCAAGTTAGCATTTCCCGGTCGCAGGCCATTCTACCAAAGACTAATAGAAGCTTTTGTGGCCGCCACCACATTCCTGGAGCTACAAAGGGCTTCAGTTTGGCGTGTAAACAACCACTGCGGTCCGCTCTCTCCGCAGTGTTCTTTCTCCTCGCTTCTTTGTACCACACGAATCTCGGCCGAACACACCATATTCTCTTTCATCCAGACATTCTTTTACCCTTGGGATTTGTTAAATTTCTCACTTTGGTCGTCTGGTTTTATAAACTGTCGTTTTCGGTGCCACAACCAAGAATACAAACCTGATTTAGACGCTTGTAATTTATATTGATAATATTTTCAATAGCAACGATTCTTTTCCTGGTAAATCAGTACCCAGAACCTTTTTATATCTACGGCTCAGTTCGATATCTATCTATACACTGATAATTCCCGAAATATAGGAGTTCAAACACACACATATATATGGAATCAATGGTCGCCTCTCCCGTCAAAATAAACGTCAGAATCTGACGCCATCTATTGACCGTCGCCGCAACTAGCGGCATCGGGTCGGTGACAAAGCCACAACACCAACTTTGGCAAACTGATAAGCGTCCACCTAGAGACCATGGTTTCGGGCTAATGGCCCTCGTCAGTCTAGGGCGAACTTTATTCCACGAGATCCACACGGGATCTAATGGAATCCTCACAATCTACCAAAGAGGTGTTTTGCTGGCAATGTGGCTGTAGATTGTGAGGATTCCATTAGATCCCGTGTGGATCTCATGGAATAAAGTCCGCCCTAGACTGACGAGCGCCATTAGCCCGAAACCATGGTCTCTAGGTGGACGCTTATCAGTTTGCCAAAGTTGATGTTGTGGCTTTGTCACCGACCCGATGCCGCTAGTTGCGGCGACGGTCAATAGATGGCGTCAGATTCTGACGTTTATTTTGACGGGAGAGGCGACCATTGCTTCCATGGATTAATTTCCTCCCGGAAAATTTTCCATCTACATATATATATATATTGCTTATCTCTAGTACACGTGGTACAGGCCATGATATCCATGGTGGGTAGAAGTAGGCGACTGCTTTTACTGTAAGGGCACCACATGTCTACACATGTGAAAAGCAGTTAGACTTTGCACTTACAAATATGCCAGAGCCCCGTTTGGTTACTTGCACTCGCTGGTGGGGTTGGACTTTTGAAAGAATCGGGGGCTATTAGAACATTTTTTTTATCAGAAAAAAAGTGCCCAATGTGGGAATCGAACCCGGGTAGTAGCGGTCGAAAACCAACGGTTTAGACTATCCTTCCACCGACCCCCTTACTTATCCCAAATGGTGGTAAAGACAATGATATTCATGGGGGGTAGTTACTACCTTTTACTCTAAGTGTATCCTATGCTACATATGTAGAAAGAAGTTCGACTTTTACACTTACAAGGTACTATAAGAGCCCAGTTTGGTAATTGCACTCATTGGCGGGGTTGTACGTGTGCCAGGGGCCATTGAAGCTAAAGAAGTGTTTGGGATTCGATCCTGGATCGTGGTAGTCGATGTGTGTCCTTCCTCCACAAACCCTCATATACAAAATAAATAAGTTTAATCGTTAATGTTATTGATAGACATAATAATATTATATAGAATTTTAATTAATGTGGGACATTTTTGATATCTGTTTCACATTGTAAATGGTGCAGTACAGCTAGAATAGCACACCGCGGCCCATTGTTTACGGAACATTGGTCTGAACTTTCACTTCAGCAATAAGGTTTGCTGAAACCCTAAATGAAACCGTTTTTAGGCCCTTGAACAAGTCTCTCAATCCGCACCAGTAAGCACAAATAACTCAACGGAATCTTGGCACGTAAATTAAACTGTTTCTACTATAAACATGTGGTGCACTTACACAATATAAGTAGTTGCTTACTCACATGATTATTATGGCTCAATGCTATGAATACTTGGGATACATCATCTTATATGGACTCATGCAGAAGATTGAAGAGCCAAAATAAAATGGAGGAATTCCCTTTATATGAATTCCTTCTATTTTAGCGGTACTTTGAAAACGAAGGCCCTTCCCCAGCCGTTGGTTTCGAATTCACTACAAAGTCCTCACAGGTCTTCAGATGCGGCGTTATCTTAGCCACACACCCAATCGTAGAGATTTTATCCTTATCATATTTGGTATTTCAAAGGGGATAAATCCTTTCATCTCTACATAAGAGGGATTTGTTATCAAAGATAAATAGCACTGACTTGGTTACCGTTATTCCTATATAGAGAGTGCTTACCACTGATATATCTACATTGACATATCATCTACCATTTACAATGTCTGAATTGTAATAGAAGCTAGTGGCCAAGAGCTCTTTGAGGACGACACGTATAATAGTATTTACATATTGCATTCAAATTTTAATTGTTCTTTTCTTTTAGTTCTCCAATCTCATACATGCAAATTCTAAATCATAAATTGATTTTATTCCTTTCAGTTTTCTACAGATATATTTATGTAAATATTGTCCCCTTTATTATGGCTCAATGTTAGGTTATACTCGTTAGTATTACCACTATCCATGCCTGTAGAAGGACGTCTAGTCCGAAAGCTTGCGCATTAAAATTTATAAAAGAAGCTCCTTTTATCGTTTTATTTTTATTCGTATAAACCAGTTATTAAGAGTTGCTAATCGTTTAATATTGTATAAACTGTTGGTATGTGGGATATTCTGTGATTTATCATTTGTGCACATTCTAATGATTTAGTGTTTTTTCTTTTCTCTCTAAGTTGACCCATTTCATTACTTGGGAATAACAAACTCTGATAATTTGATGGTTGTGCATCTATTAAATGTATATTTATGCTATAAGAGCTTGCGTTCTCTATCCATTATACTGTACAAGTCCTTCTTGCAACTTGTATATCGAGAACCGCAGCGTAATTTAATCTGAAGCTCTTTTCTTGGTCCCTTTATCACAGTGAGAGCTTTGGACATTCAGCTGACCGTTCAGCACTCGTATTGTAATAAAGTTAACTCAAGATGAAACATCACGCAAAGATCTACTGCAAATAGTATTTTATACTAAAAAAGAGCTATTGTAAACAACAAATTAAATATGTTCGAATGTCATCAATCAAATACAGAGTTTTCACATATTTATATTTCCTATCATACATATCATCAAAACACTACTTATCATCCCAAGCTAAGATAGAAAGACTTGAGTCAGTCAGCCAGCTAGGCTCCGGTGTAACGTGTGGTACGGCGGCAGAGAACGTGTGCCCGCGCCTGTGGTCCTTCGAGCGCGTGCCCAACCGCCAGATCCGCGGCCTGGACAACGCCGTCATCTTCACTTCCAACAAGGCCGCGTGCCTGGCCGCGTGCCTCAACGAGGTACGGTTCGTGTGCCGCTCCGTGGAGTTCCACTACGTCGCGCTGGAGTGCCGCCTGTCTGAGTTCGACCGCCGCGGGCCCGGGCTCCGCATCGCCCTGGCCGATGCTCCCGGCGTGGACTACTTCGAGAACGCCTGTCTGCAACGTGAGTGGTGGCCGTTACTCCTGTCTAGATTACCTTGTATTGTACTTGCTTCAATACGCTCTTACAACGAAGTGTGTAATATAGGTTACTAGACGAATGGCCCGGGCAACGCCCGGGTTTTACCCGAGTGCGAATATATTTTAAAAACGTTTTAATCTTCATCTAGATCTTCATCTTGTCTACACCTTGTATACATCTTGCTTCCTAGGGTTGCCCGGCAACGCCCGGGTTTACATGATTAAATGTATTATTCAAACACATTAAACATGTGCCCGTTGGCTGCCAGCGAGTAAATGTCGGCGCCCGTTGACTCCCGGCGAGCAAGCGACCGCTCCCGTCGGCTGCCGGCGGGCGAGTGGCTTCCCGGCGCATGCGCGCGCCCGTTGACTCCCGGCGAGCAAGCGACAGCTCCCGTCGGCTGCCGGCGTGCGAGTGCCTTCCCGGCGCATGCGCGCGCACAGGGAAGCCACGTGTCGCAGGCCGTCCAATGGGCGCGCCCCGCCATCAGATTCCACCGCGTTCTAGATGAGCTATTTAGAATAATTTGAATATATAGTTTTAATAATTGATTTATATATTTTTTAAAATAGCCTATTTTTTACCTATGTATTGAAATTTTGGTTTGAATTAGTGAACTACTGCGAATTTGTATACCGGACATACAAACCAACCAACCAACAAACATACAAACATTCATTTTTATATATATAGATATATATAACGAATGGAATCATTAAGACGCGAATGTTTCTTTTTACAAATAAATAAAACTTCTACTGCCCTTACTGCGATGGAAAAAATATTGGGAGGGCTTGGCTCATCAGTGGTGAAACCTCCCAGTAAGCCAAGCCCCCCCCCCCCCCCAATATTTTTCCATCGCAGTAAGGACAGTAGAAATTTTATTTATTTGTAAAAAGAAGCATTCGCGTCTTAATGTTTTCATTCATTATATATATATATATATATATATATATATATATATATATGGCGCGATATTGATTTGTATCAATTCTATATACAGTTACGAGCGTCATTCTTCGTCGCCTCTGTCACGGTTTGCTTTTTTTTTTTGGAATGGCGCCCTCCTATTGGTCGGCAACGATCACGCCACCTTTGCCCCTCCCACTCGCTTTTTTGTTTTTGTAACTATTGTGTTGGAGCGGGTCGCTCCTTAAATAAATGCATATATTAGTTAATAACCAAATGGAATCCTCTCTTTCTTTTTCCCAGTAAGAGACACCTACGGAAGCCAACAGTACATAGACAGATAAAGCACATAGGCTATAGTTATTAACTAACATATGCATTTATTTAAGGCGCCAAATTATAATTGTAACAAATAGTATTTGAATCAAAACATTCAATCGGGTAAAACACGGGCGTTGCCCGGGTCATTCGGCTAGTAGGTAACATATGTTTAAGAGCAAGTATGTATATTTGCAACGTACAAAATAGAGTCAAACCTTCCGATAGCGAACACCAATTGGACTGAACTTCTGGTTCACTCTTTAGCCGTGTGTATCACTATATATGGTTGATAATTATATTATAAACTTTTCAGTGTCATTATAAGGGAAGTTTCATTATATTGCATTGTTTTACTATTTATATAAATAACCCGCCCAAAAGTAACGTATTAAACTTTACTTTTATGCAATGAAGTATTTTTACATTTTGGCTTAGTGCTATAATTCTTCTATAGAGTGAGTTACTTCATATTGCTTCTCGAGGTTCAGTAAGGTTCTACCATATCCACGTAATTCCTGAATATCAGCTGTTAATCACTTGAGAGGAAAATGTTCCTTCCAATTTACCGCCCCTTCTGGACAATGGCGAAACATGGCATAACTCATTGACCTTGTTAACCTACCAGGGGGGAGAAAAAACTCTATTTCTCTCAATAAACGAAGCAATACTCGACTTTATTTACTATTAAGTAATCATTTAGGGCCACAATACAATATTAACTTCCATTATTTTCATTTGACATGCCCTTTGATATTGTGTTCGTTCACCATGTTGTCGACATTTTGCTTGATATGAATCTTGAAATATCCACAGAATTGTTTAAACATAAATATTACAAATACACGATTGTGGTACGAATATGTTTTTTTTTTTTCATATATAAACATAACTTTGGATTAGTTCTTTCTTTAGCTGAAAAATTACGCTCTAATAGAATATTAAAATGGCGTACGCGAGGATATTGAAACGAAGAAGTGCCAATAAAAAAGAGAAAATACAAAAATATTTCCTTATTGTCTTGTTGGAGGAAGATATCTTGAAGAATGATGGGATAGCTTGAATCACCATGAAAACGTTACGCGAGGATTTCTGTTAGGTTGGAAGTTGAATTTGAAAGAATTAAGAGGTGTAAGCCAAGAAAGATATGTTTCCGCAATCTCAATATATGGTCTGGAATTAGGAGTCACGAAGAAGTGAAAGAATTACGCAAAAGAGGGTGAATCCCATCCAGGGCAGGCAGTACCGGGACATATCCCACCCAGGGAAGGTAGTACCGGGACAGTATTCCGCCCAGGGCAGTCAGTACCGGGACATATCCCACCCAGGGCAGGCCGTGCCGGGACAGTATCCCACCCAGGGCAGGTAGTACCGGGACAGTATCCCACCCAGGGCAGGCAGTACCGGGACATATCCCACCCAGGGCAGGCAGTACCGGAACATATCCCACCCAGGGCAGGCAGTACCGGGATATATCCCACCCAGGGCAGGCAGTACTGGGACATATCCCACCCAAGGCAGGTTGTACCGGGACAGTATCCCACCCAGGGCAGGTAGTACCGGGACAGTATTCCGCCCAGGGCAGGCAGTACCGGGACATATCCCACCCAGGGCAGGCAGTACCGGGACAGTATCCCACCCAGGGCAGGTATTGCCGAGACAGTATCCCGCCCAGGGCAGGTAGTACCGGGACAGTATCCCGCCCAGGGCAGGTAGTACCGGGACAGTATCCCGCCCAGGACAGGTAGTACCGGGACATATCCCACCCAGGGCAGGTAGTACCGAAACAGTATCCCGCTCAGGGCAGGTAGTACCGGGACAGTATCCCACCCAGGGCAGGCAGTACCGGGACAGTATCCCACCCAGGGCAGGTAGTGCCGAGACAGTATCCCGCCCAGGGCAGGTAGTACCGGGACAGTATCCCACCCAGGGCAGGTAGTACCGAGACAGTATCCCGCCCAGGACAGGTAGTACCGGGACAGTATCCCGCCCAGGACAGGTAGTACCGGGACAGTATCCCACCCAGGGCAGGTAGTACCGGGACAGTATCCCGCCCAGTACTCGGCGACCGCCCGGGGCGAGGTGCACGGAGCGTATCGGAGCGTTACTCGGGGGCACGCAGATTAAAACTTCCGCCCCCATAACTTCTCCACGTTGTCATCGGCGCTACCGTCCGCTACAATGTTGCCGGCTCGGTAAATGAGAGAAACGGTTGTTTCTTTACCGTTGTTCCAGTCCTTGGAGGCCGCGTGTTGGTATTCACTTAAGGGAGGATTTGTCACCGCATGCTGATGTAAACACACACTTAGCAAAGGCATAAAGCAATTTATTTTTATACTAGAGGGAGGTAAAAGTTTGTTACTCTTATATATACTATTATATGTATATATACTGTGTGTTTTTACTCTATATAATATATACATACTTCATTTAACTTTACTTAATTTATGAGAGATATATATTTATGTATGCAAATTGGTCAATTTCATAACGCTTCCTCTGATATATTTGTATAAAATCCTAACACCCCTGAATTGATGAGGCCCAGCACCCAGGTATACCAGTTTGTTTCTGCTCGAATATTCAAAATTATCTTTTATACCATATTTCACATTTCTCAATCTATGGATGCATCGATTTAAAGTATTTTAAAGGGAGAGGTGCACATATGCATATATATCCTCATATACATATTTTTAATAAATTAATTTAATATTGTTATACAATATAAATTCCGGCCAAGCAACCTTATCTTCAAGAAAATCTAAAATGTATATAAACACTGTATGTTAAAAAAATAATAAAAATTAAAATAATAAAAAAGGTCAGGTGTTGGTATTAAAATCAAAAAAGGCATATCCTGACCACGAGCATATGAGCTTTTTAGATAGCAGAGCGCCATCTAGTGGAACAGAAACCAATCAAACGTTGATTTAGCCTGTTCCCTGATATTTGGCCAACCCATATTCTTGATAAATCAAGAAAGGCCATCCACAAATGTAGTATGTAGTGTGATCAGTGAATGTATAGTATGATATAGTTTGTATAGTATGATCTACAACAAGGTACGATGTGACACAGCGGACAAGATCTGCCCGGGCTCCCGGAACTTCGGCTACACCCAGGTGGGGCTGTCCCAGGCCTCCCTCACCCACTTTGTCGACCTCAACTACTACCTCGACAAACAGATTATGGTGAGCCACTGTTTCTCTATAATTAGCTATCTCTACAGACCCCTGTAGTGATTGAAAATGGGTGAGCATCGTTTAACAATTCTGACTCTTAACCTAAAAGAACCGAGAGATAGCAGTGATTATGTAAACTCACCAACACACCACAACGACAGATGAGCCATGCCCTCCCATTATCAAATTTTATCATTCCAGTAGGTCTGTAGAAATAATGTAATTTGTTTAATGATCTTTTCTTTTTTAGGAACGTCGCTTTTTGTAAACAAATAATGTTTCCGAATTCAAAATGAAATGTCTAATCATTCTATAAATAAATGAGGAGTATTTTATTCAACAAAATGATAGTTTAACTCACCAAGAACAACGAATATTACTATAATATTGTTTCAACTCGAATAACCCTCTTGTGATACTCGATTCACTTATATTTTGGATTTATATATTTTGGTCTAAAGAGTTGTGCTTATTGACTTAAAATCCAGACAGACAGACATGGAGGCAAGTTAAATAAAAGCCTTTAAAATAAGAGACACTTCAGCCAGAAACGGTTTTTACCTTCGGATAGGTCACTAGCTAGCGCATTTATAAGAGAATGGCATTGACCTACCAGATAAATTTCTTCAGAGAATGTTCCAAAGTGATCTTCTTTCACTTCCTAAGACTTACAGCGATATGTGACCAGTAAGGGATCCTGTAATCACTGACTTAACGGTGAAAAGAGCGGTTCGAGAAAATTGCAGAAAGTGAAATGTCAGAAGTAACATAAAGGGTTAGATTTTTGGGAATGTACTCTTCCTTACTTTCTGATCAAACGTTGGAAACAGATAAAATACAAGGTATGTCCCATAAGTTCCCGGACTGGGTCCATTAAAAAAAGGTAAGATTTAAAAAAAAAAATTATTAAAACTTTTCAAAGTAATCCCCCCTTGCTTCAACGCACCAGCGCCATCGTTTCTCCCAATTGTCGAAACAGTTTTTATAGGCCTCTTTTGGAATGCTCTTCAATGCCAGCAGCGATTTTTCTATTATGTCTTCCCTGGTGTCAAAATGTCTTCATTTTAGAACTGCTTTGAGTTTGGGGAACAGGAAAAAGTCATTTGGTGCGATGTCTGGGGAATAGGGTGGTTGAGGTAGGATTTCTGTCCCGTTTTTCGCCAAAAAACTCGTCACCAAGTGCGCTGTGTGAGGGCGGGCATTGTCATGGTGTAGGATCCAGTCACCATTAGTCCATTTTTCTGGCCTTTTTTTCGAATCGCTTCCCTTAGACGGCGAAGAATGCTCAAATACATTTCCTTAATAACTGTTTGGCCCGCAGGAAGATACTCGTGATTTACAATGCCCTTGTTATCCAAAAAAGCGACCAGCAACACCTTGTTTCTGGATTTCAATATCCTGGATTTTTTGGGTCTAGGCTCACCCTGACCTCTCCACTCGGCAGATTGACGCTTGGTTTCAGGGTCATAGCCATAGACCCATGTCTCGTCGCCTGTGATTATCTTGTCTTTCCATTCCGGATCCGTTCTTGTCATTTCCAGCATGTCCTCACAGGTTGCAAGCCGACACAGTTTTTGCTCATTAGTGAGGAATCTTGGGATGAATTTTGCAGGAGTCTTTTTGAGCCTCAAATCTTCGGTTACGATCCATCCAATTGTTGTTTTAGAGATGCCTGTGTCTTGCTCTAGCTCCAGCAAAGTGGTTCGAGGATTTTCTTTCATCAAATCGGTGATTTTTTGCACATTTTCATCAGTCCTTTGAAATGTTGGGCGTCCTTGACGAGGATCATCTTCAATGGAAATTCTGCCAGCTTTAAATCTAGAATGCCATTCAAAAACAGTTGTTCTCTTTGGGGCGTTATTGGGGAATGCTTTATTAAGCATTTCAAAAGTCTCGGTTGCTGATATTTGAAGTTTCACACAAAATTCTATGCAAATCCTCTGCTTCAATTTTTGTTCCATCGTAAAATCGCCGCAGCGCAAGGTGTAACCTTTAAATAAATTAGAATAACTTTGGCGCGCGCGCACGTACCGCCTCGATATTGGTACCACCGTGTTGCCAGATATTTTTTCTATAATAAACTGTCAAATTTATTTACATTTTCATTTATTTATTTTTTTATGGACCCAGTCCGGGAACTTATGGGACATACCTTGTATTTAAGAAAATGAGGTGAGACTAAAGTCAGAAATGCTGTGGAACAAGGGAATGAGCTATACAGTTGGCAAAGGTTCCTGTATGTCCTTTGTCTCAGAAGATAGAAATATAGCATGGCCTATACTCTGGTTGCATAGAAGAGTTTGTCAGGAGTGCACTGAAATGAGGCGAAGCTTAAAAAGAGAATGCAGAAAGAAGTGATGTCTGTTATAAATGAAATTCTGTAAAATCTAGAAAAGGTCAATTTCTGTAGAGCTTCTAAATAAGTAAAGGCTTCAACCTGGAAGTTGTTACGAAGTTGATACGTTGAGGGGAGAAGTACGGACAATCCATGCTCCTGAACCATGTTTGGTTTTGGAGCTATTGTTCAACATTCTGGGATCTCAGAGAGAACTAAGAGTGAGAAAAGGAAGAAGGGAAGGATCATAGTTCAATAGGAAATAATCCAATCTAAAAGTTTCAATGAACGACCATCTTCCAGGAGAAACAAGAAGTTTCCAAAACTCTAATCGAAAGGTTCTTCAATAGATATTCTAAATAGCCTAATAAATATTTAAACCTCATTCTGTATGAGTAAAAAAGTGACATTTCGAGCATGAACATAAAGAACGTGTTAAATATCCATTTGGCTCTAATCCCCGGGCTGAAGGTGTGCAATCAACTTGTCAACCCGAGCCCCTGTCATACATCCTCACCAGCTAATCGCCACAGAGCAATTACCTAAATACTTTGACCTGGAGCCAACGAGAAAGGAGTCAAAGGGTTAAAAAAAAAAAGGTAAGAAGTCATCCCGCCCGCCCATGCCGCATCGTTAGCGGCAAGGCACGAAGTTCCTTCCAACTCAACTTATAATTTCCTCAAGTTTTCCTTATGTCTCTTTCTCTCTGGTTGTTTATTTTGATTGGGCATCATCTTTGTCTTTTCCCGACATGGCACGTTTCTTGAGATTGGACGGGCAACAATTGCGGCCCTTCACGTAGAGCAGTTGCTCTGGTAATTTATCTATTCCCACACAACATGGATTCCTTCACTTTACCTATCTGAAGGTATGTGTGAATGGTATGTGTATAAATCGCTCTCCAATAGTTTTCAATAATCGATATCAGAATTTTTCATAAATGGCAAATAAACACGCGAAAATTGAAAATGTTATACCCAGAAGGAAGTGGTGGTATAGAATGAATTTACTAATCACTACATAGACCGAAGGATATAAAAAATGAATTGGAATTTTACAAATTTTAGAAGTATCATTCCATGTTTAACCTTATTTATTACACACCACAAGAAGTTAATATGAGTTAATTTGAGAACTAAAAGTGAAAAATACTTGGGAAGCCGTAGCTCATCAATGGTATAACTTCCCAGATTTCGCCAATTTATTTTCCAGACTGCTACAACTATTGTATAGTTTATTCTGCTATTATATAAATATTTATCTTTTGATATTGTTATTAACGAAACTATGGAAAGAGGCTTTTCTATAATTGTAGAAAACTCACAAATATTATTCAGCAATAAAGATGTGTTATTTAACAGTTATTATTTAGCCATGTAAAGTACAATCAATCAATTGATAGAATTCCTTAAGAATCTCATAAGACAGAGCTCATTCCAACCGGCAAAATACCATTTTGAAACGCTAGGTTCTGCCCACTGCTTTGGCTGCTGGCGCATGTACTGATAAATCAATCTTTCATATCTAGGTATAAATGGACGCCAAATGTCCTGCGGATTATGAGTATGTATAGCTAAACACATCTTGGAAATGTCTGTCGGCTATTTTTTCGACAAATGCTGAGTCATCGGGTAACTTTCGAAGTAAAGGTAGATCATTTATCTTTCGTATATCGCACAAGACCCCTATTACTTCTTCTGTGTGGCCAGCACCATGAAGGTGTATAACAACTTGAGTTGAAGTTTGACCAAGTTTAAATTCATTAATCCAAAATAAATATGGCTGAATGGTAACTTAGAGTCTCCATAAGTAGTTCACTCCATAGCTCAATTCATAACTTCCTCCAGTGAGTCTTTAATCTACAAAGATCTGTTTAATGATTAAAATAAATGTTATATTCGCTGTAAAAGCAGTTATTCCTTTTATATTTTGACACAGGTCGTTACAGAGATAGTTTCAATGGTTATCAAAGTTCACTAACGCCTGCAGGGTATAGATAGGGTCATGCGAAGGATTATTTACAGACAGTCTAGAAGAGGATTGAATTCTGGCGGCTGTTCTATAAACGATCTAAGAAGACCCCTCCTTGTCTGGAGGAGAACTCTCTCAAGGTGGGGAAGCCTCCCTTGCTGAAAAATTTGTACACATACACAACTATTACCCTACATTTTATCTACCCTTTATTTACTCCTTTATTTGATCTTAATTTTTCTTTCTGTAACAATAGATTAGAAGAATGAATAAATTGTTTAAATTGTCAATTGTCTATAAGCGGTCCACCCACGTAAGGTGTAGCTGGGCACAAACTGCCACAAGTCCTAGCGCCGCCACCACAGACAGTAGCACAGCAGGAGGTCAAGCGGACCAAACGACCAAAGGTCAGCAGTCGATTGTCTTCACTCCATCTGGGCCGGATAATTAGCTGCAGTAATTAAACCCTCTGACCTTCTTCTGGAGCTTCCATCCTGTGAAGACTTCACAGAGCATACCGTAGTGATAGATGGCTTCATTTTACGTCTAGGGCAGGGGTCGGTAAACTTTTGAGTAGGAAGAGTCAAAAATTACAATTTACAAAATTTCAAAGTTTTTAAAGAGCCACAATTTTTTTTCCGCCACTAATATATAGTACCCGCATAAATAATATTTGTGTATGGAACTAAATAAAGAGCCGCATGTGGCTCGTGAGCTGCAGTTTGCCGACCTCTGGTCTAGGGGAAGAACACTTCCTTGATTGCTTGATCCTGGTTCCAGAATTCTTTGAATTGATTGCTTTTTATTTCCCTCGTTGGTATTTTTATAAAAACCATTTTGAAATTCTAATCCAAAATATCGGAATAAAGCCGCATCTCACCTATTTTAAGATAAACAACTTTGTATTCTCGCGACTAAAGGAAACATTCACCTCTCTATTACGAAATTATTTGTGTTAACCATTTATTTAACGGTTGAGAATATGTTACAAAATAATTTAAAACGATGTTCGACAAGTTTTACCGCAAATGTTTCTTTTGAACAAAAAATCGTAATTTATTTTAAGGAGAAATAACGACTATTTCTATCCTTAGGGATGATTAAAATAAATTACGATTTTTCGTTCAAAAGAAACATTTGCGGTAAAACTTGTCAAACGTCGTTCTACAATCATAAGCCGCATTATATTGTATTATAAAATGATTAATCTATAAAAACATCCCATCCCTAGCAGAAAAATAAGTACTTTCCCTTTTCCATCAAATATCTAGATAAGAGAGAAATATCTCAATATAATTTTTATAAAATTGGAGTTTCGATAAAGTTATTACTCGGAATCGTGCCGAGAGGATCATCATATCTTAAAAGAGTTTCCGGAACCTACAGATATTGTGGTTTCTACTAAAATATACGAAATAAACCACACAGTTATCTCCTGCTTCTATACCCGTGTCCCAGCACAATCAATGTCATAGCTGCGTTCAACACAGACCAATACTATAAACTCTTACTATATAAGCAGAAACAAAACTCCAATAGTTGTCTGGTACATTAAATAGACCAATTTGCTGAGAATGCTCATCATTGGAGATTCCAGCATTGCTAGAGGTTTGTCCTTTTCAGTTTATTAATTGGAGAAATATATTTTGGAACTCTATAGGGCAAAAACATTTCCTTTGGAATAAGAAACGTAGAAAACAAACTTTTAAAACTCGAATGTAGCTCTACATAGAATCTGGACTTCCTGGCGATCCTAGTTGTGTGTATTAGAGAGCAGCTTGTGTCCTGTATCGACATGTCCCATAACAACCATGTTCTGAATGAACCGCGGTTGCAGGTGAGCTCCAGACAAGAATGCCTGCGCCACTGCGCCCTGGAGAAAGAGTTCCTGTGCCATTCCATCCTGTACCGGCCGAGCACCAGCGGCGGTGCCGTGTGCAAGCTCTACCACGTCGATCACCTGTCCTTCCCTGACGGCGC
The DNA here is from genome assembly GCA_030710605.1 of Cordylochernes scorpioides. Classification (NCBI taxonomy): domain Eukaryota; kingdom Metazoa; phylum Arthropoda; class Arachnida; order Pseudoscorpiones; family Chernetidae; genus Cordylochernes; species Cordylochernes scorpioides. The sequence goes on from CP092872.1 coordinate 54,696,654, forward strand.
GGAGACCTTCGCCACCCCCAACCCGCTGCCGCTGCTGGACTCCGGGGAGTCTTCGGGGACCTACCTGGAGAACGTATGCGGCAGTAAGTCTCCCATCTCAGTCCGGTGCCTTCGTTCAAGTCATGGTTCGATACGGCTGAACCTCAATATTTTCCAAATCAATTGATTGTTATCAGTCAACAGGAACAAAGGCTACCACTAACTTAGAGTGTCGGCTTTTTAAAATGAAATTTAAAAACAATAAAGAGACCCACACATCTATATAACAAGGTTATGTACAACTGCATCTACAGTAGAGGAGACAGCGATGAAGAGTGATTCTCCAAACTTTGATGGAAACTTGAGGAACGGCTGGCAGGTTACATCCGAGGTAGACGCGGCGCAGTTACACTCACCAACACAGAACTTACCCATCTATACACTGTAGATATTGGGGAAATGTTCATTGAAGAAGGTTGTTCTTTCACGACAAACTTGGCCAAATATCATGAAACAAACCTAAATCAATGTTTATTTGATTTTTTCCCACTAGAATGCCTATATATGCGGTCAGAATTTTTTGTTTTAAAATATATTTCTCTCTTAGCGGAAAATAAACTATTTTTGATTCAAAATAAAGCTTCACCTTATATATATTTCATTCTTTATACAAAAAGTATCTCAGAACATTTTCCCCCAATTTTAAAAAGCGCTAGTGCTAAAAAAAAACATGTTATTTGGATGCGGTAACATGGAGGGCCTTAATTGACTCGTGAGACGTTAGTGACATTAAGTGACATGTAGGGACATTAATGGACATGTTTGGACACTCTGCGGCAGATTTACGAACGCGATGCCGGCAAGGTCGTCCTCATCAAACTTCGGTGTTGTAAATCGCTTGCCCCACTTTATGTCACCAACTTCCGGCCCTGACATAACTCCCCCCATATCAACAACACCGGGACCTTCTTCCGCACGGCCTTTTCCTTCAGCGTCAGTTACATACTGATTGACCTTCCGTGTAGCCTTGCTACTGATTGTGTGTGTGTGCAACCCACTGGAAATATATGGAACTGTAACGGAATATTTGCGCCAAGGTTCCGTTTACAATGGGGGGATGGTCATAGAGCATTCTTTGCAACAAACGCTTTGTTCACGCGCTATATCCACTACAACTTCGTTATATCAATTGATTTGAATCTCCTGGATATTAATTAAACAAATACTACAGGATTCTGGAGATGTGTTTCTTTATCTTTTATTAAACGTAATCTCGAGCTTTCGGGCATCTCTGCCCTTCTACAAGAATACATAGAAACATATGAACATATATACTTTATATGTTTCTATGTACTCCTGTAGACGGGCAGAGATGCCCGAAAGCTCGAGGTTACGTTTAATTAAGATAAAGAAACTCAAATTCGGAAACCTGTAGCATTTGCTTGAACTTTGTTATCAACCAGGCTATTATGTGGGAGTTCTGGGTAAAAGTGCGCAAGAAGCGGGATAGCTATATATACGGGAAATCAGCAAAAGTATTTTTGGAACGGGATCAATGAAAAATAACGTGATATAAACGATATGGCGTAATAGCGAAGTTCATTCAAGTTAATTCTGGGCCAGGATATTGTTCATATATCAGGAATAGATGGAGTGAAGCTGACCCGTGTGCCTAGATGACACCGAGCCCCCTGCAGCCCCTTCACAGCAGGTCCAGACCAAGGAACAGCCCCCACCGCTCCCCCTGCCCCCTGTCCCCAAGCCCTCCATCCAAAAGCTGCCCGCCGCCACCAGTGACATCGTCAGGGACCCCTCATGTGACGCCTACGGAGTTTGTTACGATGGTGAGTGCATGTTTCACTTACTTCCACAAGGAGACGAAGCCTCCTTTCCTGCCGCAGTGTGAGGCAGTACTTTCATCTACCAGTCCATCAGGTCAAATTACACAATCTATATAGATACACATTCTTGGGCTTTTATCTTAATTCCTCTAAACACACGGTAAGGTAGTAGTCTCTATTTTATAAACTCCATGTTCTCAATCCCCCATTCACTTCATTTCCAACCTTACTCCATTCACCCCACCAATCCACATAAAGGTCTTCTATTTCTATAAGAGACCACCGACGTATTCTGGAAACCTTTTTTACATATCCTGTTGTTTTTCATTCGAATAGTGCGAGATGTGAAGCTAGGATTGATTCCATTAGAGCCATTCTTTCATGGCTCATCTATCGCAGCGATTCTCTCATTTAACGAGCCTTCAGCATGTTCTGTTAATTGTTCTAACATCCAGATACAAGGTCAGTTTTCCTCTGACTACTTGAGGGTTGAATGAGGCAGGTGACCTGAAGGCAGGATGTGAATCAGTGATGAGTACGTCGGCAGTGAGTTTACGACGTCGTCTATCCATGACCCATATCAGTCAGCAGATTTCATGTTTTTTTGTTCCTTCTGGGTGAACCACCTTCTATTTCCACTAGTTTATAATATTCTTATGAATAACCGAAAGGATGATAATATAAATCTTCAGGGTGTTTTTCTAGAATTATACAAGGAAGAGAAAGGCTCCACACTTAAATGTACATTTATGATCTAACAAACACGCACCTACTTAAACTTCGTTGATAGATGTTTTCACCAGATTGAGAATGACTCTCGAACACACAAGCATTAGCCAACCTTGAAACAGTGCTCGGTAGAATATAAAGGGATAAAACCGCTGGAAAGTTTACACGTGTCCTAGCAAAAATGTCAAATTATTTGTATCTTAAATTATACTACATGGTGTTTTCAATTTCAAATCATCGATCTAATGTGATAATTGACGATTTGGTCAGAATGAGTAGATCAGACAATAAATGTTCTGTATGTATCAAACTGCACCACGTGGATGGCGGTGTAGACCCAGAAGCGTAGATCCAGAGGTGTAGACACAGCGCTGTAGACCCAGAAGCGTAGACCCAGTGGTGTTGACCCAACAGTGTAGACCCAGAGGTGTAGACCCAGCGATGTAGACCCAAGCGTGTAGACCCAGTAGGGAAGATAAGCCAGAGGTGGCAACAATTAAGTACGTGCAGAGAATCCTGACCGAGGGGCGGCCTGCCTCTTGTCTTGTTGATGTCTTCTTCACCCACCTTCCTGGAGATTGTACCATCAGTTTTCTCAGGATTATCCATCATTAATGGCAAGAGACATTTCTTTCTTTAAGACTTTAATGTCATGGTCGGCTCTTTACGTCTTGGACATATGTGTTCTCTTTTGGTACATATTCCATCGTCGCCATATCTATAGAAAGATAGTGAATATACTCACTCATTGATAGAATCGGAATTTAGGCAATTTTTGAGCGTAAAGCTTATTTTATCAATATATATATACGGCGGAATGGATGCTTTAATCCATAAATACCTATACCTGTATTTGGGGGATTCACAAGTTTGATTAGAAATTCCCAGCGATGAGAACATTTATATAAAAGATACAATTTTACGTTGAGTCTCTCACTCTCTTACATACTCCCGGTATTGCCAAATTTGAGAAAAATATGAAGAGATTTCAAATGAACTTTATATGATATGATTTTATTCATAGTAGGCAATTTTTATTTCAAAATGTGTATTGTGATCGCAAATATTTTGATTTAAAAAAAGGAATTAGCTGAGAGTTTTGCTGTTACCTATCCCTACGATATGATGGAAGATCAGTGGGTGATGTCTCAGAAGTTGACTGATTCTTCCAGGATTGTCTCTAAGGTCCTGTTTTGTGGCTTGGATACAATCAAGAAGATGCTGTGGACTGGCGCTATCGCTTTTTGCACTTGGTGCATGTTGGTAATGGCTTGAAGTTGTCTGTAAAATTGAGAGAATAGCGGTTTCCCGTCTTGAATCTGGTCATTTTCGGCTGTTCCTTTCTATTTGGGGTTTTGTAATCGCCTTTGTTAATTTATTTAAAATTATACAGAGTATGAGAGCAAGAAATGTTCCAATTTACTTAACAATTGTGGGCATAAAAAGCAATTATGTCAGCCAATAGGGAATTAGAGGGCTCAGGCCGCAAACTTCGTTTCATAATCCATCATCTGAAGTTTGAGGATATTCTTGGACACGATGGAAAATTAATAAAAATAAAACAATGTAAATTGATATATATATATTTTTACTTTAAAGTTTAGATATTGCGAAATTAATTATCACAAACATCAATCTGATATTTCTTATTTATTTTTGTTGACAACTCTCTCTCTTTCTTTAATTTAGGAAGACTAAGCACACTCTTATTGTGCGATGTTCCCGACAAAAGTTGACGTCACTATCCTGCTTAGAGTTCGCTATTGGCTAAACTGGAGTTCTATATAACGAAGATTAACGGTCTGAAGTTCAATGTAATGGCTTCCGTGTCAACGAGGGTTGTGGTTCGATCCAGCCAAGATACCTACCACAGCCGGTTATAGAAGAAATCATAGTTTTACAAAATTCCAAGTTTCAAAACATCGTCTGGAGAGTCCCTGGACGAAGTGTGACGAGGAATGTCGCCCACCCAGGCCGCCAGGATTCTCCACAGCTGGCAAATGGCCGGAGCTAATCCGACTGAGGCCTTTCTTCTCACAGAGCTCCTTCTTCCTGGGGCGGAGGATTGTTACCAACTTTGCCGGGTCTATTTGGTAGGGCATTCCCTTTTCCCAGAACCAATTAACCTTGGAAACCTGCATAACTGTTCTCAAATCCACATACATTTTCTAAATTTATGTTGTAAATTTTGCGAACCAATTTAAAAAAAAAACTCAAACAAAAAATTAGAATAAGAGAAATATATTTTACATTTTTCAGTCTACGTTATTTCATTCTGTAGTGTTTTCTTAGGATGATGTTTTTAGTTGTTGTTTTCTAATTTTATTAATGTAGCATGTAAATATAGTCAAGCTCTGTGGATAGATATGAAAAATAGGGAAGAAAATATAAGATATGCGATTGGTAAGATATAGAGGGTATTAACTCTTCTGAAAATTAGAGTTAGTATAAATGTTTTTCTCTTCAAATTTCATTTGAAAAATTGAGATTTACACGACGTTCGTTTAAGTATTTTTTAAAGAGAACACACACACAATAAGAATCCGACACAGTCAAACCTCTCATTGACCACAGCTCTCTCTAAAGCGTCCACAATCCTCTGGAACCTAATCGATATTCACTGAAGCTTCTCTAGAATCTCTTGACTGGTTTGAAATATAAAGCGGTTGGAGGGTTTACCGGTATTTATTCACTAAATCTTTATCCATCTCTAAGACCCTCATATCTCATATGTCTTAGGCCGATCTATAGTTTCACTTCTAAAATATTCCCGAAAAATTTGATCGTGTTACAAGGTATGATCCAATATAGTTACAGGACTAGCGGTTAAAACACGTTTTCAAATGTTTATTATTCTTCTCTACACTAAATAAGCATAGAGTAATACGAGAGAAAATAATCATTCACATATGCGCTTCCTAGTATTCGAGTCTATTTGGAATAAACCTAGTGGTCAGCGACAGCTTTAACGATTCTTTGATAGAATATTGTGGTTGTTTGGAATCTTGTTTCAAATTGGGGGCATATGCAACATGAAAAGGTAGATATGTAGATATACCCAACTAGAATATATATGTCCGTATATTAAGGTAGATGATTAAAGGATGTGTGAAGTCAAAATTGAGAATTTTATCAATTTTACTAGTAATAACATTTGTTATAACCCTTCCAATATTTTTTCATCGCAGTAAGGACAGTAGAGGTTTGATTTATAAGCGTAAAGATACATTCACGTTTCAATGTTTTCTTTGTTGTATAACACTTCTGTCTGGCATTGTTATATGTAAATATAATAGCAAACAATTTGAACGTGTAGCCAACCTCTCAGTTTGTCTGAAAAAGCCCAGATATGGGAAACGTCCGATCGCGTGGACTCTTTAGGTTTAACTGAAGCGCTAACTATGTATATATAACAATGTGTATACAACAAGGTTAAAATGAAAATACTTTGAAGCGATCATATTTACATTTTATATATATGGAAAGAGGCACATCTTCCTTTTGAAATGGATTAAAACAATGCATTTTGTTTAATCCCCATTCCAGAAGACAAACTGCTAGTAATAAAGAACGTGCCCTAACAGAATTTTATCATATTCAGACAACCTGTATACCATGGTATTGGGCAACGGCCCTTATCAGTACAGGGGTGGCTTCGATTTCATAACATCCTAAGGGAGGAGTTATGTCATCAGCCGAATTTATAAAAACAGGTGTTATTCCTTGTACCTACAGTACTTTCTGTAGTGTTGGAATGACAAACCATAATGCACCGTTTTAAATCATTTTTAAAAGGAAAGGTGACTCGTTTATTCGCTTATGTTGCACGCGATCATAATATGCACTTAATATGAATATAGCTAAGTTTATATTTGATTTTATTACAAAATAAAACAATAATTTAAAATGTTGTATAAAGTGTTCTAAATCAAAAACAATCATTTGATTGATATAATCGTTTTTATCTATTAGTTCCATAGAGGTTTTCTTGTAGACATATTCTTTCAAACACTAAAAAATAGTCAGTCTAGAAAAAGTCAGCGGAAAAAAATGTTCCAGACGACTGCGTTTTTAAAGTGATCTTTTGTTAGGGGCGGTACAGAACACCAATTTCAACTTGACAATTTGGACGACAAATATTCCTCGATGCATTTTCTAACTTTTCTAACTATTTCTATCTAAAGAGAATTTGACCTATGACTACATATCTGATGTGGATGGACGACGTCGTTTTTAAAATGTCAGACGAACTTATAAAGTATTTGATATCTTTGATATTTTTAATCACTCTATAATTATTTTTTAAATTCTTATTTTTTTACTATTTTTACCGCGCGTAACACACAATGATATGGGAATTATATAATAAATTATTGTAAATGGCCATTGTGATGTATTTTCAATATTTATTTTGAAGTTTCTTCTCAGATGTGTGGGAGAAGATCAAGTACATTTGGCAATCCTTTGGTAATCCAACCAGTTCCAGGGAATATCAAATCTATCTAAATTGCAATATCTCAGCATCTTAGAGTGAATTTATAATGAAATTTATTGTGAAATCAAAGTAATATGAAGATAGTAAAATATTTTATAGGCCTTTCTTCGTTAAATATCAATGAATTTCCATGGGAAAGAGGAATCCATCACAGCGCGCAACTACAATGGCATATGCCAAAGTTGAGAAACAAAAAATAAAATTAAAGGAATATCAATAAATTGAAAGATACATGTATTTATAACATATTGAAGTATTAAAACTTCAGCACACACAAGAAAAGAATTTGAAAACGTTTACGAAAGGTTAGATAGGTATAAAACATATTTGAAGAAATTTATACCATCGTTTTTTAATTGGATAAGGCCATTCTGTTTTTTAGTTTTTGCACACCGGTGTAATATTATTATTGAATGATTTGTCGAATAGAATGTAAAGACATTTGATGATAAATAGCATGGCTTATCTACCAGATGTCCGTATAGGAGACCACTTCGAGCAGCATCGTCACCCTCAGTGATAGATCTCCCTGTTATCTAAGAAGACCTGAACAGCGGCATTGAACCATCGTCATCCTCAGTGATAGATCTCCCAGTTATCTAAGAAGACCTGAACAGCGGCATTGAACCATCGTCATCCTCAGTGATAGATCTCCCAGTTATCTAAGAAGACCTGAACAGCAGCATTGAACCACCGTCATCCTCAGTGATAGATCTCCCAGTTATCTAAGAAGACCTGAACAGCAGCATTGAACCACCGTCATCCTCAGTGATAGATCTCCCAGTTATCTAAGAAGACCTGAACAGCAGCATTGAACCATCGTCATCCTCAGTGATAGATCTCCCAGTTATCTAAGAAGGCCTGAACAGCAGCATTGAACCACCGTAATCCTCAGTGATAGATATCCTAGTTATCTAAGAAGGCCTGAACAGCAGCATTGAACCACCGTCATCCTCAGTGAAATAACTCCCAGCTCTCTAAGAAGGCCTGAACAGCAGCATTGAACCACCGTCATCCTCAGTGATAGATCTCCCAGTTATCTAAGAAGGCCTGAACAGCAGCATTGAACCATCGTCATCCTCAGTGATAGATCTCCCAGTTATCTAAGAAGGCCTGAACAGCAGCATTGAACCACCGTCACCCTCAGTGAAAGAAATCCCAGTTATCTAAGGATGCCTGAGCAACAGCATTGAACCACCGTCACCCTCAGTGAAATATCTCCCAGTTATCTAAGAAGGCCTGAACAGCAGCATTGAACCACCGTCATCCTCAGTGGAAGAACTGCCAGCTTTCTAAGAATGCCTGAACAGCAGCATTGAACCATCGTTATCCTCAGTGATAGATCTCCCAGTTATCTAAGAAGGCCTGAACAGCAGCATTAAACCACCGTCATCCTCAGTGATAGATCTCCCAGTTATCTAAGGATGCCTGAACATCAGCATTGAACCACTGTCACCCTCAGTGAAAGAACTCCCAGTTATCTAAGAACACCTGAACATCAGCATTGAACCACTGCCATCCTCAGTGAAAGAACTCCAGCTCTCTACGAACGCCTGAGCAACAGAACACCATGATAAAATAAGAACAGAATCAACAAGATTCCGAAAAGTTCGAATTCAACTCCCCAATCTGGGCCTGTCGTCTAATTGCGCCCTTCTTTTTTTAACCTCTTCTCTATTTTTTAAAACGCTTTGTTCCTTTCTTGCCCGTTTTTTATCTTCTCTTTGTTGGTTTTGCCAACGTTAAAAAAACTTCTAATCGTTCCTGTAGCCAACCACCAGGGTAAATGTTTGAACGTCCCCTGACATAAATTAACAATAATGCTAACTAAATACTTCCTGCGTGTGCTGGGACCGGAGTTGCCGTGGTGCTCGAGTTGTACTGTCCAGTGCCTAGCTTGGAGTTACAGTGCTCACTGTTGTTGAAGAACTTGGCTCGTCTTCAGCTCTTGTATGGACAGAAGACGCAGCTGTCAAACCCTCTTTCTTATAATTAAAATTTGAAATGACGCTTAGTTTTGCATCAGAGATTTTAAAATTGGATCACTAAAGTGCGGATTTCTTATACTAAATATACTATATTTTTGCACCCAAAATTGTGTACATTGCGGCTCATGTAATAGAGATACATGGGGACATCTGAGGCTCTTCATTGGACACGACAACAACATTAACTATATTTTTGAGAGAGAAAGAAGAATATTCATTATCTTAAATATTTAATTTATAGATATACAAAGCTCTATATGGTGAAAAATCCGTGTTAAAAAAAACCAGCACACATATTTAGAATATTGATAAAAGATTAAATTTTATCTCAAAGACAAAGTATCAATGTATTGCAATGTGTTATCTATATGAACCCTAATACTAATTCAATCAACGCTTTGATAAATATTGCAAGGATCAGAGGTGAAGGCTCGTAACAATTTTGCCATTCAAATCTACTAAAGTCCTACAGCTTGTCTTGTAGTGACACTACTTGTACTATTACTTATATTCAGTGCTTGTGTATTAAACACCAAGGTGTATATACAAGGTATGTCCCATAAGTTCCCGGACTGGGTCCATAAAAAAAAAAGGTAAGATTTAAAAAAAAAAAAAATTATTAAAACTTTTCAAAGTAATCCCCCCTTGCTTCAACGCACCAGCGCCATCGTTTCTCCCAATTGTCGAAACAGTTTTTATAAGCCTCTTTTGGAATGCTCGTCAATGCTAACGGCGATTTTTCTATTATGTCATCCCTGGTGTCAAAATGTCTTCCTTTTAGAACTGCTTTAAGTTTGGGGAACAGGAAAAAGTAATTTGGTGCGATGTCTGGGAAATAGGGTGGTTGAAGTAGGATTTGTGTCCCGTTTTTCGCCAAAAAGCTAGTCATCAAGTGCGCTGTGTGAGGGCGAGCATTGTCATGGTGTAGGATCCAGCCGCCATTAGTCCATTTTTCTGGCCTTTTTTTTCGAATCGCTTCCCTTAGACGGCGAAGAATGCTCAAATACATTTCCTTAATAACTGTTTGGCCTGCAGGAAGATACTCGTGATGAACAATGCCCTTGTTATCCGAAAAAGCGACCAGCAACACCTTGTTTCTGGATTTTTTGGGTCTAGGCTCACCCTAACCTCTCCACTCGGCAGATTGATGCTTGGTTTCAGGGTCATAGCCATAGACCCATGTCTCGTCGCCTGTGATTATCTTGTCTTTCCAATCTGGATCCGTTCTTGTCATTTCCATCATGTCCTCACAGGTTGCAAGCCGACACAGTTTTTGCTCATTGGTGAGGAATCTTGGGATGAATTTTGCAGGAGTCTTTTTGAGCTTCAAATCTTCGGTTACGATCCTTCCAATCGTTGTTTTAGAGATGCCTGTGTCTTGCTCTAGCTCCAGCAAAGTGGTTCGAGGATTTTCTTTTATCAAATCGGTGATTTTTTGCACATTTTCATCAGTCTTTTGAAATTTTGGGCGTCCTTGACGAGGATCATCTTCAATGGAAATTCTGCCAGCTTTAAATCTAGAATGCCATTCAAAAACAGTTGTTCTCTTTGGGGCGTCATTGGGGAATGCTTTATTAAGCATTTCAAAAGTTTCGGTTGCTGATATTTGAAGTTTCACACAAAATTCTATGCAAATCCTCTGCTTCAATTTTTTTTCCATCGTAAAATCGCCGCAGCGCTAGGTGTGACCTTTAAATAAATTAGAATAACCATGGCGCGCGCGCAAGTACCGCCTCGATATTGGTACCACCGTGTAGCCAGATATTTTTTCTATAATAAACAGTCAAATTCATTTACATTTTTCATTTATTTATTTTTTTATGGACCCAGTCCGGGAACTTATGGGACATACCTTGTATATCTCCAAATTATAGCTTCAAGCGTTCGGCTCTTCATTTTCGTATTCTGCTATCATTGTGGTACTGAAAGATTACGAGATGGGCGAGATTTCTGTATTCTCTACATAGTTGTGGAATGGTACGTGCTGTGTTGACGTGTGGCCACGTGAACCAACACCTGGCTGTGTTGTGCAGTGTCGATACAGTGCACGGACAACAGGATGGTCGTGTTTGTCCGCACCAACCGTCCGTTCTACGGCAGGATCTACGCCCTGGGGCGGAGTGAAACGTGTCACGCCAATGTCCTCAACAGTCAGCAGTTCCGTTTGGACCTTTCTCTTGGAGGACAGGACTGCAACACCCAATCTCTGGTAGGTACCTGTATGGTATACAGGAATGGTATCTGGTAGGTACCTGCATTGCCTACAGGGACAGTCTCTGTAGGTATCCGCATGGTTTACACGGACGGTATCTGGTAGGTACATGAATGGTCAACGGGAACTGTATCTGGCAGTAATCTGCTACATGGTCTATAGGGACAGTCTCTGTAGGTATCTGCATGGCTTACAGGGATGTTATCTGATAAGTACATGCATGGTCTACAGGAACTGTATCTGGCAGTAATCTGCTACATGGTCTACAGGGACAGTCTCTGTAGGTGTCCGTATGGTTTACACGGACGGTATCTGGTAGGTACATGCATGGTCTACAGGAACTGTATCTGGCAGTAATCTGCTACATGGTCTACAGGGACAGTCTCTGTAGGTATCTGCATTGATTACAGGGATGTTATCTGGTAGGTACATGCATGGTCTACGGGAACTGTATCTGGCAGTAATCTGCTACATGGTCTACAGGGACAGTCTCTGTAGGTATCCGTATGGTTTACATGGACGGTATATGGTAGGTACATGCATGGTCTACAGGAACTGTATCTGGCAGTAATCTGATACATGGCCTACAGGGACAGTCTCTGTAGGTATCTGCATGGCTTACAGGGATGTTTTCTGGTAAGTACATGCATGGCCTTCAGGAACTGTATCTGGCAGTAATCTGCTACATGGTCTACAGGGACAGTCTCTGTAGGTATCCGCATGGTTTATACGGATGTTATCTGATAAGTACATGCATGGTCTACAGGAACTGTATCTGGCTGTAATCTGCTACATGGTCTACAGGGACAGTCTCTGTAGGTGTCCGTATGGTTTACACGGACGGTATCTGGTAGGTACATGCATGGTCTACAGGAACTGTATCTGGCAGTATTCTGCTACATGGTCTACAGGGACAGTCTCTGTAGGTATCTGCATGTTTTACAGGGATGTTATTTGATAAGTACATGCATGGTCTACAGGAACTGTATCTGGCAGTAATCTGCTACATGGTCTACAGGGACAGTCTCTGTAGGTGTCCGTATGGTTTACCCGGACGGTATCTGGTAGGTACATGCATGGTCTACAGGAACTGTATCTGGCAGTAATCTGCTACATGGTCTACAGGGACAGTCTCTGTAGGTATCTGCATGGCTTACAGGGATGTTATCTGGTAGGTACATGCATGGTCTACAGGAACTGTATCTGGCAGTAATCTGCTACATGGTCTACAGGGACAGTCTCTGTAGGTGTCCGTATGGTTTACACGGACGGTATCTGGTAGGTACATGCATGACCTATAGGGGACGGTATCTGGCAGCATTCTGCATGTCGCTACATGGTCTACAGGTACAGTCTCAGTAGGTATCTGCATGGTTTACAGGGATGTTACCTGGTAGATACCTGGATGTCTCTACATGGACTCCATACCTGGTCTTTGTCAAAGATATACAATCAGAACAACAGATTTCTAAAACAAAGAAAACAAAATCCACTGAATATATTCTAGAGCCCCAGCAACAGCATGCATGCTCTGGTTTACACGCTAGATTTAGCGTTAGACTGGCGGCGGAACAAATCAGGATGCCGATTGTTGGTCGTTACATAGTTACATTCCTCCTTAACACCAACAGATCTCTACGTCTACTATGATGTGTAGATACACTTCTAGAAATATTTCCTCACATTATCTCTCTCAATTAAGTTCTAACTTACTCCATATGCTAACACTGGGTTCGGTTAATAACTGCTAAACTAATGAGGAAGTAATTCAATTTTGAAATGTTAGACTCCATCAACATTTAAAAAATGTTGTGATGTTGACGCTTTGGCGACCCCCCTTTTCAAAATATATAAAGCCTATTAGAGAAGTATTGTCTTTTATTGAATATCGAATTATTCAGTGCTATTTCTTTTTATCAAAGAAGACGTATTTTCTACAATTAGTATAAATTTGAAATATTTTACTAAATCAAAGAACACATACACTGTGTCAAAGCAATGTTATTGTGAAATGTCTACAATTTTAAAAGCCTCTTTTCGTCTTCTTATTTCTGACCTTTTTTGCAGTTTAGTTGAACACAGTCACCAAGAATAAATATTTAAATGCTGACTA